>BSBM01001334.1:14392500-14992500 GCA_027924585.1 Larix kaempferi | reverse complement strand
AGGAGGCTCTACTGCTAGGAGAAGACTATTTCTTGTATTCTAGTTGTATCATTTCTCTATCTATCTCTGAGGAAGTTATTGGGGTTTTTCACCTTTATGGTTTTCCCCAAGTAAACTCTGTGTCTCTTGTGTGCTTGCATTATTGTGTCCATGATTGATATGCTTTAGATTTTCTATACATGTTGTTCTTTCAGTTAAGATCCTATATCAGATTGAAGTAAATTCTGAAAATTTAACAATGAGGTCTCACCCGAGGCGTCCAGGAAGAGCAGACGGAACCATGTTTCCACCGAGGGAGGAGGCGAGTTGCAGCAGCATGTTTCCAACAACAATTCTAAATATTCATCATGAAGTTATAGCATATCACTTTAATCACATCATTTAACATTACAGTAAACATATATCTATAACATATTATTGCGGCATTCACATCATAGCGACATAAACAGATAATTGCATTAAGAAAAGGAAATAACATAAGTATCGAGAAACATTACACACAGATTGCACCAAAACATCATCCTTATATCACTGTGACAAACCAAAAGTAGTACATAAATCTCTGCACAACTCCTACATTATCTCTCTGTAAATCTCCGCATGCAGCTCTCTTTCTATCTTCTATCCGTCCACTTCTCTCCTAACACTTATGTTGATGCCCCGAAGATCGCAGCATCAAGTAGAAAGGGATTCTCCCCAGTAAACTATCCCAATTAGATTGTTCACCGTTTGGTATGGGGAATCCATCCGGTTAATGGTTTCGGCTACCGTAAGATTTAAAGTTTGCTATTATTTCTACCAGTTACGGCCCGATCCACCATTTATGTATTTTCGTTTAAAGATTATATGCAAGTGCTCTAAGCCGATTTAATCTAAATGCAGAACTTGAAACAGATCTATATCTAAAACTGAAATAAATCTAATCTATCCTTGCAAGGAGCAAAATGTAAATATGAGTAATGTGCTGAAAGAAATATCTAAAGATTGCATGGATAGCCATTTAAATCATAAAGAAAAATTTTCAGCAGAAGCTTTAAGATATTAAAGATAGCTTTAATCCACATAAAAACATTCTATTACTCATTTAGGAGAAACATCATTGCACAGAAAATAGCAAGATCATTCATTACATAGAAACAATTCAGAACAACAAAGAAAGATCTCACAACAGTATCAGAATGTCATAAGAATAATCCAGCAAGCATCTAATCCACATTTCCAGGCAAAACAAATGTCCTCCCCAGGCTCTTTATTAGGCAAAATCGCTTCCTTGGAGCAAGATACAAAGTAGTTTGTACAAGCTAAGAAAATTCTTTTCCTTGGAAAAAAGTCCCTCTCCTCCTCTTCTTAACTTCTATCTCCTCTTCTTAACTTCTATTTATAACTTTACAAAAAGCTCCATGAGCTGACAGGTGTACCCTAATTCTAGAAGCTTCTAATTTGGATTTTGGTATGTAATTATCTATTTCCCAGATTCATGGGACACCTTTCATATCAGGAAAAATGACAGCTAGCTGTCCCTTTAAAGTATTTACAAAATAAGGAAAATAACACAAATTGACTTCTGATTTTAGCTGGCTTCTTTCTGCTGATTTGTTGATCCGTCTCCAACAATAGGCTCGCTTGCAGGCACTTGATTATCTACGCTTTGTATATGAGTGGCCCAAAGATTAATTTCTTTCACTATAATATTGCCCCAAAGAGATACTATCGACTTTGCCGCGATTTCATGCTTGCGCAAGTCCGATTTGACTTGTGTTGTCCTTGAAGTAGCCTCCTGAGCGATTGCTTCTAGAAAGTAAATATGTACAACAAGCTGAGCAATGAACTGTTGAAGCTCATCTTGGGTTATCACCTCTACCTTTCTGATATACTCCAAATCATGGTCCAACTCACTTTGCAATTCAGTCAGCCTTTGCTCTTGCGTCGGGAATTCATAGATAGTCTCTGGTAGGATCAAGTGGCACTTGCCGAAAGACTCTATGATTTTAGAGTAGAATGAGTGACACTTGCGGATAGTTTTCTCAATCTCCAGGCTCAGCTTGGCGACACAGTCTTTACTGAAATCTAGAACTCCTATATCTAGGTCACATTCATCTTCAGTGGGGACGTGCAAGTTTGAGGGGAATCCATGGCTTTCCCTTTCTGCATTCAAACTGTTACTTTAATTCCTCCACATGTTTGGCAAATTTGTCCCTGTTCCTCAAATCTCTGCCTTCGATGACTGACATTTTATTAATCATTTCTTTCATGCTACAAACTTCATGTGAGATATGCACTAGCAGCTGATGGGCCTTTATCCTCATATCATATGCCTGATTGTGAAAGGTGAGCAAATCTTGCTTGTCTTATGCTGCATATTTGAGTTGACTCAATAATTGCTCCTTCTCTTTAACCATCCCTTCATACTCATGTTTGTGGAGGTGAACTTGTTTAGCTCTGCTGGCCTCGAGCTCTTCTAATTTTGTTATGCGGGCTTTCAAATTCTTTTGTTCATCTTCAGAGATGGCCAATTGCATCTCTAAGGTGGTTTTCTCATTCTCAAGTTGGAGAACTCCTGCATTTAGCATTAACTGCTCTCCTACCAACTCATTGTATTTCTCTTTTAACTTGTTTGCTTCCAACACCTCCCTCTTCCTATCATCTCTGATCTTAAAACATTGGTCCCTGTAATGCTTTATCTCACCTTTCAAAAAATCAATATTGGCTTTAGTTGCCTTAGCTGATGCTACAGTGTATTGGGCTTGGAATGTGGGGTCGGCATCCGTTCCTTGGACCAATGTTTTCTCTGATATCCATAATTCATATTCGTCAACCCCACTTTCCATCTTCTTTACCCTCTTATCAATAATGCCCCTTTTCCGCTCATGGAAATAAACGGTATCCAGGTATGCTACTTCGCGCTGCTTCCTGGGGTTATATGGGGTTAGTATTAAGCTTCCTGAAGAGGCACCCCCTTCGTAAGCTGTCCCTGGAGAGTATATCAATGGTGGGTCCACCTGCATGTCTGTCGGACTAGTTGGCTCAGGCTCGGGAGACTTCTCTGTCTATTCTTTCTCCTTCTCTCCCGCTAGCTCTTCTTGTTGTGTCTACAATCCAGTTGCTTCTTCATTCAGGGGCCTTTCTTCTTCCTCATGCTACTGCTTGGAAGCTTGCTCTTGGAACACTCGATCTTCTTCTTCCTTCTGGATCCTGGCAGCCTCTTCCTACTATTTCAACTGAGAGGCTTGCTCCTGCTGCTTCCTTGCAATCTCCTCTTGTTGAAGCTTGGTAGTAAACTCACCTTGAATTCTTGCTTCTTCTTGGTCCTGCTGTTGTTTGAGGGTTTTCTCTTGGAGCACTCGGTCCTGCTCTTGCTTGAGGGTTTTCTCTTGGAGCACTCTGTCCTGCTCTAATCCTGATGGATCCCCTGATTGTGAGGGAAATGCCTCCCACTCCCTTTGGATCAGACTGACGGGTTTGGGGCTCGGATCTTTCACAATTTTCTTTTTGTAATGCTTCCCTAGTGCAGTTAGGCTGCGGGCGCTCCTGAAGAATTCCTCATTTCGGTCCATAGTATGAGCGTATTCGAAAGAAACCTTGAGGTCTATACAATGTTGATTGGCCGTACCGCTGGGGTCATGCCTTCTGAAAGGGACCGTGCCAAAATGGAAAACTTCTAAGCCTTGAGCATAGTTTTCTTTGTCTCTTGCTCTTGAAAGGCTGTAAGCTCCGATGGTAAATGGCATGGGAGGATACATTCTCTTCTTTCGGTCTATTAAGATCTTACTTATGGCGCCGATACTGAAGAGATGTCTTACAGCCTCCTTGTGGATTACAAAATCTGTAACATACCGAGGGAACATAAATGGAGCTTGAGTTCCTCCACTCATCCTGATGTATGTGTCTTCATTGGTGTGATAATAGTCCATGAATTTTTGAATGATAGGAATTGCATTCTCTGACATACATTCCGGTTCTTCTATGAAGATAAACTAGTACAATGGCATGATAAATCTCTCACAAATCATTTTGTAGTTGTTTGCGTATTTACTTGCCCATGTACATTGATAAGCTAAGAAGAGGGCTGTTTCTTTTGGATTCCATGAGCATCCCAAGTCTGGGAACGTATGCTTTCTTAATAGACAATCAATCAAGTATGAGGACATGAAAAACTCTGCTTTCTTTTGGGTTAGTCCTCCCTGGGCCGTTGATAACTGCGAGGCCAAACTGTCTGAAATTATATCAGCCCAATTAAAGATGGTGCCATTCATGGCTATATGAAACATCAATGGCACCCATCCGATCTTAAACACACTGCCATTAGGCATGCCGAAGAGTCGACTCAACATCAGCACAATGAGTCTGTAAGGAGTCTTTAGGAGGCTGCTTTCATATTTATTGTTCTGTCTCTTCCTAATCTGCCTGTCGTTTATCATCATCTTCCGGGAAGATTCTAAGGGGTCCATTGGATGTCTTGCTATCCAATCATCATCTAAAAAAGCTCTGTGTGTAGGCAATCTGTAGGCAGCAGCAACATGCTCAGGAGCGAAAGATGCCAGGCTCAACCCATTTTTATCATTCATGAGCCTCGTGTTGGTCTGGATGTGGGGAATTAGCCATCCAATAACTTCGGAACAAGGAAACAATTCAGAATGAGTTGTTGCCTTATGCAAACAAGACCTTCGGATGTTGGCATATACCAGATCATCCTCTATGGAGGCTGTTGTACTGTCCTGAGCCATGATGAACCTGTACAGATCGCTCCATTGAAATTCAGGGGCAGAGCTCCCAGGGGGAACACCAGTGGTAGCTTGCGTGTCAACAAACATCGTCTGGAGAGAAGTATCTAATAGGATTTCCACATCTGAGTCTGAGGTTATTTTCTGCGCTGCCTTCTTCTTTGCTGACCTCCTATGCATGGTAATCCTGCGGTGAGCAAGGTAATGTCAGTAAGGAGCATGCATACGTTCAGCCAACTATTAAATGCAAAGTGATAGCAAAAATGACAGAGCTGGCTTTAGTGAGATGATTTTAAAGCATGTGCAACAATCATAATAAGATTCAGAATATCATAACATGAGGGCTACTTCAAAAATAATCAAATACATCACAATTTCAACTATCAATTCACAGTTGAAGAACATGAGAAAATGTCACTAAGCTAAACAAGCCACTGTTAGTTCATAAATCAAACAAATTGAAACATAACTTACAACCAATTTGACTTTATGTTTCTAAGGCTTATCGCAATCAGGCCAGTCTATATAGTAAGCAGGGTATCAACATGGTGAAGGGGGGAGGCGAGCTAATCTTTTATTTGCGCCACTTGTTTTACAGCGCACAGGTGGCTTCTAAATTTCCACACAAACTTATTGGGAAGAAAGGTACCGGGACAACAATGGTGGAAAGATAATGACAAGGATGCGCGAGTCTAAAGATAATTTATGCACTAGCACCTAAAATTATTTATGCGCCAAGGCCTAAATCCTTAACATGCGCCAACAAAAAATATTTTGTGCGCCAACACTAAAAGAGCTACACGTGTCATCCTAATGTTACTGTTGTACCAGTGCCTAAACATTTTATGCAGTATTTACGTGCGCCAATGTTAAAACATCTTATGCACCGGCATTTGATAGTGGAGTTCGTGCAAAGTGGGGGAGAACTACATAGCTGCTGGCCTCTATGGGTTAAACCTCCAGGCTAGGTTATCAAGTTCCCACGTTGGCTTGGTAAGTTGTTTCAACATATCTCAAGTTGGTTTCGGCCGAGCGCGAGTTTTACACACCTTGGGCGTGAAGGGACAAATATCTTGCCTAACTTTGGTAGCCAGATTGTGGCATTAGATGAATGACCAAGTGACTTAAGACATCCTTTTAACGCTAGTTCAGACCACAAACTTCATGGCCAAAGTAGGGAAAGCAATTCATACTTTTAAAAAACAGAAACCTTACCCAGGAAGAAAATTTAAATAGAAACAAGCTATCACGCATCCAAAAAACATAGAAAAAATTTCAAATGCGGTTGTGGGGAGATGCAGGTTTTGCTTGGCAATAAATTTGTCGTTCAGGGGTGTGGGGAAGTTGGGCTTGAGCTTGGAACGAGAACAATGCGAGGAAAACCTGGGACATCGAAAACGCAACATAGGGAAAAGCGTCATGCGCCTGTGAGATAGGGCCATCCATGCCTTGGTTTGCATGCAGCGGCCTCGTATCCTCATTGTTTTTAGAGTAAGAGGGTGAGAGACTAAGCCGTGTTCTCAAGGGTCCTCTACAGAGTATGAAAGACAGAAAATGTTCTATTTAACCAATTGGAAACCTCAGAAACAACAAGAGGAGTAGGGAGGAGAGCCTACCTGTCATACTGGTAGATTTTCCGAAGACTTGGCATCTGTTTCGAAACATGTGATGGCTTCCGTAGGTGCTCAGCGAACGACAACAACTTTCGAAATGTGAGTCCCAAGCAGTGAGTGCAAATGATACAGTGAGTTCCAAAGCCTTTTGGATATGTTAAATAGGGTGGAAATTAATGTCACGTACGTCCAAAGTTGGCGGGGTTATGAGCACAGGGCTCGAGAACTCTGCCATTAAAAGCAGCACATGGCCTTATTAAAGACCCTACCAACTCTGCCGATGCATAAGGATCGAGGAGATCTTTTCGCGCCAAGTGCTGAGTATTTGATTTAACTTTTGCGCTAAGGTGGCGAGCGTAATCTTTGCGCTGTGAGCTAAGTGCACGTTCAAAAAATAAACCTTGCGCTCATGAAACTGCGCCAAACTTGGGCTATCGAGAAAGACAAAGAGCAGATTTGAAAGTGAGAGGGATAAAATATAGCTCCTACGCTAGTGGCGCCGATTCTATTATCATGATTTGTGCTGAAAGAGATGCGCCAACTCTTAATTCTTCCAAGAAGGTGAAATGCATCTCCAAGGCGGGGAAGATAAGGCTAGTTGTTGCACCTTCGGCGGCCGAGGAATGGTTATGTCTTGCACTAACGATGGTCGGCTTATTGTTAAAAATTGCGCGCCGGATAAAAGACTTGCGACTTGTCAAAAAAGGGCGGCTGATTTAGAGCCAAAGTATGCGTCAGGCGGAGGACTTGTGTTCAGAGTTTGCGTCGAGCGGGGAACTTATCTTTTGGAGGCGCGCCAAAGCGGCAGAGGAGTTAAGGATAGAACTTGCGCTACAGCAGGTGAATTAAGACTAAAATTTGCGTTGAAGAGAAAAGACTACTTTTGCCTCAAATAATCAACAAGAAAACTCTTTTGGAAGCAGGTGATGAAATTCTGCCAAGTCAGAGAAAGAAATAAACTCGAGTGACAAAGGAAAAACTGGTTACAAAAGTATTGCAAGGAGGGGCCCCAAACACCTTCAAAATTTTGGGGAGGGATGTTGTATCAACAACAATTGGCGAATCGCTGGCAAACACATATCTCTGAAAAACTTTCTCGTTCACCGAAAGGATTCTTTTAAAAGTTGTTCACCTTATGTGCAGCAGTCAACTTGAGTGTTTGAATCTCGGCGAAGGAAGTAGTCATTTTATCCGTTGGTCATCGGGATAGGGGAGCTTTGATAAAGACATCCTTAAAATTTTCCAAGGGCCAAAATATGAGGTTCATTTTAGAGGATTCATCCTTCAGATGACCACGGTTATTGGAATCCACAGGATTGTAACAACATCTCATAGACACTATTGCTCTTGTTCCTCATTCCCATGCTACATGCATCCTTTTGGATGTTACGTATTTGACAGCTTTTTTGCTGTTTGAGCCTTCCATAAATATTTTCCTTAGAATTATGATCTTTGATTTTGGTTCTTCAATCCATAATGTCCTTTTGTGTGAGTGAGATATTTTATTTATTTATCAAGACTCACGGACGGAGAAGAACCTTGCTTGAGCTGAGTCTTTGGGACATCTTTCTTAACTTGAATGTTTTGCTTTATCTCAGCTATGCTTTGATTGAGGCGAGAATTTCTGGAAAACAGACCCTGGATTATAAGCCCTTTTGGCTTTTGATTTGCAGCATGGAGTCACTTCAATACCCTATGCCTTCGAGACGTGCTTCCTTTCCGTGGGTCCAACCATAGCGATCTTCTTGAGATGCTTTTAATTGTGAGGGTGGATGGAGCCCGAAGATAGTGATAAAGATAGTCATAGATCTATGCTATTTCAACAAGGGTTAGTGTGACCAACAGAACAGGCTCTCTTCATTCTGGAGAATGATCAGCAAAATCCAAAATGCATGGATAAGCTTTCTTTTGAGGATTCCTTTCCGGTTCCACAAGTTGTGAGATTTCTTAAGAGATCTACTTTCACGAGAGGCCCAATTGCAGGCGTTTCAGGAAAACAAATTTGTACAAAAGCTCAAATGTTGAGAGAAAAAGACAATTTAGCTGAAACAAAGAAAACAAGAGACTAAAGTAAAACAAAAGAAAAGCTTTATTTATGTACAGAAAGTCTCAGTGAGACTATGCAAAGTATTTTTTCAAGACAAGGCCATTGAGAGGAAGGGTTATTTCCTCTCCTTGGAGTTCGGTTAGCTAGTAAGTGGATGGACCGAGCTTTGTAGAAATTTGGTAGGGGCCTATCCACAAGTGTTGAAATTTTGTGTGCATCCCCTTGCCTTCATGATTATGGTCCCATTTCAGAACTAAATCCCGTACTTCAAAAATTCTTTTACCAGACTTCCTTTTATCGAACCACCTTTTGACTATATCTTGGTGTTGATGAAACCGGTCTTTGGCTTTTTGTTGGGCTTGTTCAAGTTGAAGCAAGGTATTGATCCTGGATTGTAAGACTTGACTACCATACCCTCGAGAGGCTTGGGACAACTGTAAGGATGGAAGCAAGATGTTGGGAGGGAGGATGGCTTCCTTTCCATAGACAAGGGTGTAAGGGGAAACCCCTAATGCATTTTTTGGAGTTACCCTATCTTCCCATAAGGCATTTGGGAGAGCTATATGCCAACTTCATTGATTTTCAATCACAGTCTTCTTGAGAATCCAGATGAGGTTTTTGTTTGAAGATTCAGCTAGTTCGTTTCCCTGGGGGTAGTAATTGGCTGAATAATGCAATTTAATTCCTATTTCATAAACAAATTCATTTATTTTAAAAGAAGAGAAATAAGTGGTGTTATCAAATACTAAATAAATTGGAACCCCAAACCTGGTTATGATGTTCTCTTTCAAGAAAGTGATGACTGCATCTTCATTGATCTTGCGCAATGGAGTAGCCTCTGTCCATCTGGTGAAATAGTTTGTGGCTGTGAGGATGTATCGATGTTGAAGAGAAGAATTTGGCTTTATCTCTCCAATGAAATCTATACGCCATTGTTCGAAAGGTTCTGAGATAATAACTGGCTGCAAAGGTCCTGCTGCCTTAGGTAATTTCCCAGCACTTCTTTGGCATATATCACAGTTCCATGCATAAGCATGGGCATTTCGGAATAAAGTGGGACAATAATATCCAACTCTGTGTATCTTGTGAGCTGTTGTCTCCCCTGAATAATGTCCACCAGCAAGACCATCGTGTAACTCTTTGAGAACTTTACTTGCATCTTCTTTCTCTAGACATCTGAGAAAAATTCCATCATAATTTTTTTTGAAGAGTATTCCATCAATGATTTGATAAGCCGCTGATTTTAAACAGAGTGTCCTTCTTTGCTTAGAACTCCAGTGCTCAGGTAGGTATCCTTGCTGAAAATAATGCACTAGATCCCTATACCATGATTGAGGAGCTGTGAAAATGGGACATACCTCGACTGAATTCATCTCAGCTTCATTCCTCCAATGCTGCTCTTCATCAATCAGATGTTCTGTAAGCAATTTACATAGGCCTTGTCCTTTAATGATGGTGGCTGGTTTAAATTCTAAATCATATTATTGAAGAGTTGTGACCCAGTTTCCCATCCTTTCTCCTAATTCCTTTTGAACAAAAAGGGATCTAACAGCTGGGTGGGGAACTATAACTTTAGTTTTTTTCTTAAGAATATATGGTTTGAACTGTTTGACCGCTTTGAAGACAGCATACGCCTATTTGTTGACAACGGGATAATTCAATTCAGCACCTTGCAGACTAGTGCTCATAAACGAGATTGGGTACTCGTCTCCTAATTCTAACTTTTGTGTGAGCACAACTGCGAAAGAGTCATCTGAAGCAAAAGTATACAAGATAAAATATTTGTCAAAATATGGGCTTCTTAAGGAAGGAGCCTTAGCTATGGATTCCTTAATGTCTCTGAATGCATCCTTTTCCAAGTTTGTCCACTTGAATTGTATGCTTTGCTTGACCATTTGCTGCAAAGGTTTAACAATTTGAGCGAAATCAGGAACAAATCTTCGGACAAAATTGATAGTGCCCATAAATGACTGCATGGATTTCTTGTTATGAGGCATGGGAATTTTATTGATAGCTTGTACTCTCTCTTGATCTATTGAAACTCCCCTTTTTGAAATGATGTGACCCAACAATTTACCTTCGGGAACAACGAACACACTCTTCTTGGGATTTAAAGAGATACCATATTTTCGGCAACGATAAAAAATTTGCTTCAAGTGAACAACATGATATTCTCTTTTATTTGAAAAACTGTCACATCATCCAAATAGACCACAACACAGTGACCTCCCAATCCTTGGAAGGCGATGTCCATTGCCCGCTGGAACGTAGCTCGTACGTTTATTAGGCCAAATGACATTCTTCGATACATGAAAGTTCCCCACTTAGTGTGGAAAGTAGTCTTAAGACGGTCTTCTTCAGCTACCAATACTTGATTGTAACCAGAGAAACCATCAAGAAGGGAAAAGAGTTCTGATCTTGATACCATCTGGAGAATTTGTTCCATTGAAGGGACGGGATAGTTGTCTTTATCTAAAGCTCTATTCAAATTTCTGAAGTCAACACACAGTCTTATCTCTCCTAACTTCTTTCTCACGGAAACAAGGTTAGCAACCCACTCAGAATATCAGACCTTAAAAATTATTTTAGCATCTAGTAACTTCTTCAGTTCCTTTTGAATCAGAGGTTCAAGAGTAGGGTGCATCCTTCTTAATTGCTGCTGAAATGGCTTGACACCTGCTTTCATTGGTATGACATGATAAATAATGCAGATGTCATATGTTTTCAGATCTTTATAAGTCCATGCAAAAACATCCTTATATTGTCGGAACAACTTGATGAACTTATCTCTTTCTCCTGGTGAACATTTGCCAAGGTTAACAAACTTTGGTTCAGTTTTGATGCCCATATTTACTAATTCATGCTGCATTGGTGAACTATTGGTCTTGGTATTTGCTGGCCTCTTGAACTTGATCTGTAGATCAAATAACATTTCAAGTGACCTCACCCCTTTAGGGATGAAATTGCCTTTAGCTGTATCTTTCTTTTGTAAATCAAAATCGTGCTCTTCTTCGTCTATCACAGCTTCTTGGAACATGTCTTCATTTGTTAGAAAACCGATAATTTGATCATCATCATCGAAAACTCTGAAGTTTGTGATGTTGTTAGGGACAGAAGGCTTGAAAACCAATTAAATTGAGCACTTGTTATTAGTTGGCACCAATCTGGAAGCAGATGTTGCTAATAAATCAGCTGCAGAATTTTGTAGTCTAGGAATAGACTTTATATTGAAAGCATCAAAATACATAATTAAATCCATACCTCAGCCTGATAACTCCTGAAATGAGGTGAAAGATAGTGAATGGTATCTCTTACCTGTCTCACAACTATTTTCGAGTCGCCAAAAACCTTCAGGTACTTAACATTTAAACTAATGGTTTTCTTCAATCCGTGGACCAAAGCTTCATATTCAGCAGTGTTGTTAGTACAATCAAACTCTAACCTACAGGACAAAAAGTACTTATTTCTGTCTGGATCCATCAGAACACAACCGGTTCCGGATCCTTCCAAAGTTTTAGAACCATCAAAGTATAATGTCCAAAAAAGATCGTTTGATTTAGCTAAGTTAGTATCTTTATGATCTAAGTCAGTGACTAAACTAATTATATTACAGTCAATATCATCAGTCCGAGAAAAATGAAGGATATTGGACTGTTCATCTAATTCATGGCTAATACTTTCAGACTGATAATTACCTGAATCGATTTCTAAGAAATAATTTCCCAAAACTGAGGATGAAAAGGCTACAGCTTCATTCTTTCCTTCTAGTTGAGTTACATTTTGTTTCATGTGTGGTTCTCTCACAACCTTGATCTGATTCTGTCTATTCTGGTATAGAAACCATAAATGGGACCAATCAGTGGCAAAGTAACCATTCAATTTTGTGGACCAGTCCCTACTTAGGATCAAACCATAGGCTTCGGGAATGTCAACTACCATTATGTCAATGAACTGACAAACTCTAGAATCTGTTGACAACCTAATGAGAACATCTTTCATTTCCCCGATAACTTTGACGGCAGTCCTATCTAACTGAATAATCTGGGCGGGAGATGGAATTGGTTGACCGTTAATCCTTTTACAGATAGACAGTGGAATGAAATTCGAAGATGCTCTAGAATCTACCAGACAACTATGCACATTGTGATTGAAGATTTCAAAAGTTAAAAGGAACGACAATGTCTGAGATTTGGATTTCCCGGCGATACTGGCCTCATTAATTTCAGGGTCTTCTTGAGTATCTGTTAATGGAGTGCTGGGCTGGGATTGAAGAGCATGCAACAACTTGTCTCGTTGCTGAGGCAAACTGCACATATTGAATATTGAAACATTTTCCTTTACTTTCTTTATATCTTCAATGATGTCATATCCCATATCACATTCTTTTACAATTCTAGTTTGATGGTATGTCTTATTCAGTGTGACCTTTGGTTGCTGGACTGTTGTGTCAATGTTAGGCTGCTTGGCCGCTGTTGGGTTAGCTTTAGGTTGTGGTGGAATGACTGTAATGTGTCCTTTAGGTGTCTCTTTGGAAATTTTAGGTTTGGACGTAGTTGAACTTGGAACTGGATCTGCAATAGGACCTTTACTACAAGTATTAATGTTTACCGCAGAAACTGGGCTCTCCAAGGAATCACCTTCTATTGGTTTAGTTAATGGTACCCAGTCCCATAATACCATGGTGGTATCCTGGGAGGGTTCCTCTATTTCAAGAGTTTGTTCTTTTGGAGGATCATCCTGATCTAGTATCTGTGAATCCAACATTTGATTCATGACTAAACTCATAGAGTTAATCCATTGTGGGCAGCTCTTTTCAGAGTGCGGCTCTTGATGAAAGGTACAAAAGTGTTCCATTCCTATCTCATTTAGATTTAGAACAGGGGAAGTATTCATAGGTGGATGAGGGTGATCATTGTCTTCCTTTTTCTTGTAGAATGGTTTGAAAGGCTTCCTAGATGTACTAGCTGCTTTATCTTTCTCGAGATCTACAATTTTATTGGACAATTTCTGCATCATCTTAACTACGTTCTCCATGACTGCTGATGACTCATCTTTATTCCTAGTGAGCAGCAAGGTTTTTTTACTAGTTGCTGGTTTTGTTTCTACATCTAGGGCATGTTTGGCAATGCTGTCTGCTTCTTCTTCCACCTTCCTAGCTTCTTCGAAATTTTCTATTAGGGTGGTTTTCTTAGATCTTTTGACGAACATTGCTATAGGGCCTTCAAGTGCTGTTGTATAATATTCAACTAGAGATTCTTCTGCTGGTTTATTTGCTTCGCTGAAATTATTCAAGAGCATAGTGAACCTTTGGTTGAAGTCTTGAACCTTTTCTTTCTTTTCCATTCTCATGGACATTAATTCTTTCATGAGTGTAGCTACAGTTTTTTTATTTCCATACTTCTTTAAGAAACACGTTTCAAATTATTTCCAGCTGGAAATTGAGCTAGCTTGTAAGCTAAAATACCAGGAAGAAACTTTTGGTTCAAATGTGTATGGGAAAATCCTACAAACTACATTTTCATGCTGTACATTTAAAAGATTCAAGGCTAAATAAAAACTCTTGAGATGATCTTCAACAGATATGCCTCTACCTGGGTCATATTTGGGTAAAAATTTCTCTGGGTTTTTAGGCAAATTGTGGAATGGCCCAGCTAGATTTAATGCTCCCCTTGCTCTCCTAGCAGGTACAACCATGGTTCTATGTGGAGAATTAGGTGGAGAATCGTGTGGTGAATTAAGTGGAGTGTCCTTTGGAGTAAAAAGTTCTCCAAGGTTTTCTGGATCTGATTTTTTTTTTTTTTTTTGGGTTTTCAAGATCAATTTCTTTCAGGGGTTCTGTGATCTCTTCCAAAGTTAAATTTACAAGCTCTTCAAAATTCTGCACAAGAATCGAATCATGGGTGTACTGTCATTCTTTTCTGGGAGTGCTTTTCCTAGTGAGGAAAGTTATTGCGTTTAAACCACCTAGTTGTCTAACATAAGATCGTGTATGTCTTCTTAAATATTCTATTTTGGAAAAAGGAACAACATACAATACTTCTTGATGTTCAGAATCAAATATGGGGTTTTCTTGATTTGTTACTTCAAGATTTGGGCTGTCTGAAATTCCTGTTTCAAGCGGGTTTTCAGTAACATTTTTGACAATGGGAGATTTTCCTTTATCAACCATGCACTTCAGGACCTCCTTCTAGTGCCAAAAGCTGTTGATGCCCTAAAGATCGTAGCATCAAGCAGAAAGGGATTCTCCCCGGTAAACTATCCCAATTAGATTGTTCACCGTTTGGTATGGGGAATCCGTCCGGTTAACAGTTCTGGCTACCGTAAGATTTAAAGTTTGCTATTCTTTCTACTGGTTACGGCCCGATCCACCGTTTATGTATTTTATTTTAAAGATGATATGCAAGTGCCTTAAGCTGATTTAATCTAAATGCAGAACTTGAAACAAATCTACATCTAAAACTGAAATAAATCTAATCTATCCTTGCAAGGAGCAAAATGTAAATATGAGTAATGTGCCGAAAGAAATATCTAAAGATTGCATGGATAGCCATTTAAATCATAAGGAAACATTTTCAGCAGAAGGTTTAAGATATTAAAGATAGCTTTAATCCACATAAAAGCATTCTATTACTCATTTAGGACAAACATCATTGCACAGAAAATAGCAAGATCATTCATTACACAAAAACAATTCAGAACAGCAAAGAAAGATCTCACAACAGTATCAGAATGTCATAAGAATAATCTAGCAAGCATCTAATCCACATTTCCAGGCAAAACAAATGTCCTCCCCAGGCTCTTTATTAGGAAAAATCGCTTCCTTGGAGCAAGCTACAAAGTAGTTTGTACAAGATAAGAAAATTCTTTTCCCTGCAAAAAAGTCCCTCTCCTCCTCTTAACTTCTATTTATAACTTTACAAAAAGCTCCATGAGCTGACAGGTGTACCCTAATTCTAGAAGCTTCTAATTTGGATTTTGGTATGTAATTATCTATTTCCCAGATTCATGGGACACCTTTCATATGAGACAAAATGACAGCCAGCTGTCCCTTTAAAGTATTTACAAAATAAGGAAAATAACACAAATCGACTTCTGATTTCAGCTGGCTTCTTTCTGCTGATTTGCTGATCCATATCCGACAATAGGCTCACTTGCAGGAACTTTATTGTCTATGCTTTGTATATGAGTGGCCCAAAGATTAATTTCTTTCACTATAATCTTACCCCGAAGAGATACTGTCGACTTTGCCGTGATTTCATGCTTGCGCAAGTACGATTTGACTTGTGCTGCCCCTGAAGTAGCCTCCTGAGTGATTGCTTCCAGAAAGTAAATATGTACAGCAGGCTGAGCAATGAACTGTTGTAGCTCATCTTGGGTTATCACCTCTACCTTTCTGATATACTCTAAACCATGGTCCAACTCACTTTGCAATTCAGTCATCCTTTGTTCTTGCGTTGGGAATTCATAGATAGTCTTTGGTAGGATCAAGTGGCACTTGCCGAAAGACTCTTTGATTTTAGAGTAGAACAAGTGACACTTGTGGATAGTTTTCTTAATCTCCAGGCTCAGCTTGGTGCCATAGTCTTTACTAAAATCTAGAACTCCTATATCTAGGTCACATTCGTCTTTAGTGGGGATGTGCAAGTTTGAGGGGAATCCAGACTTTCCCTTTCTCCATTCGAATTGTTGCTTTAATTCCTCCACATGTTTGGCAAATTTGTCCCTGTTCCTCAAAGCTCTGCCTTCGATGACTGAAATTTTATTAATCATTTCTTTCACGCTACAAACTTCATGTGAGATCTGCACTAGCAACTAATGGGCCTTTATCCACATATCACATGCCTGATTGTGAAAGGTGAGCAAATCTTGCTTGTCTTCTGCTGCATCTTTGAGTTGACTCAATAATTTCTCCTTCTCTTTAACCATCCTTTCATACTCATGTTTGTGGAGGTGAACTTGTTCAGCTCTGCTGGCCTCGAGCTCTTCTAATTCTGTTATGCGGGCTTTCAAATTCTTTTTTTCATCTTCAGAGATGGCCAATTGCATCTCTAAGGTATTTTTCTCATTCTCAAGCTACATAACTCCCGCATTTAGCATTAACTGCTCTCCTACCAACTCATTACATTTCTCTTTTAACTTGTTTGCTTCCAACACCTCCCTCTTCCTATCATCTCTGATCTTAAAACATTGGTCCCTGTAATGCTTTATCTCACCTTTCAAAAAATCAATATTGGCTTTAGTTGCCTTAGCTGATGCTACAGTGCATTGGGGTTGGAATGTGGGGTCGACATCAGTTCCTTGGACCAATGTTTTCTCTGATATCCATAATTCATATTCGTCAACCCCGCTTTCCATCTTCTTTACCCTCCTATCAATAATGGCCCTTTTCCACTCATGGAAATAAACGGTATCCAGGTCTGCTACTTTGCGCTGCTTCCTGGGGTTATATGGGGTCAGTGCTAAGCTCCCTGAAGAGGCACCGCCTTCCTGAGTTGTCCCTGGAGAGTATATCAATGGTGGGTCCACCTCCATGTCTGTCGGAGTAGATGGATCCGTCTCAGGAGACTTATTTGTCTGTTCTTTCTCCTTCTCTCCTGCTAGCTCTTTTTGTTGTGTTTGCAATCCAGTTGCTTCTTCATTTAGGGGCATTTCTTCTTCCTCATGCTGCTGCTTGGCAGCTTGCTCTTGGAACACCCGATCTTTTTCTTCCTTCTGGATCCTGGTAGCCTCTTCCTGCTATTTCAACTAAGAGGCTTGCTCCTGTTGCTTCCTTTCAATCTCCTCTTGCTGAAGCTTGGCAGTCAGCTCACCTTGAATTCTTGCTTCTTCTTGGTCCTGCTGCTGCTTGAGGGTTTGCTCTTGGAGCACTCGGTCCTGCTCCTGCTTGAGGGTTTGCTCTTGAAGCACTCTTTCCTGCTCTAATCCTGATGGATCCCCTGATTGCGAGGCCAATGCATCCCGCTCCCTTTGGATCAGACCGACGGGTTTGGTGCTCGAATCTTTCACGATTTTCTTCTTGTAACGCTTCCCTAGTGTAGTTAGGTTGCGGGCGCTGCTGAAGAATTCCTCGTTTCAGTCCATAATATGAGCATATTTGAAAGAAACCTTGAGGTCTATACAATGTTGATTGGTCGTACCGCTGGGGTCATGCCTTTTGAAAGGGACCGTGCCAAAATGGAAAACTTCTAAGCCTTGAGCATAGTTTTCTTCGTCTCCTTCTCTCGGAAGGCTGTAAGCTCCGATGCTAAATGGAATGGGAGGATACATGCTCTTCTTTTGGTCTGTTAAGATCTTACTTATGGCGCCGGTACTGAAGAGCTGTCTTACGGCCTGCTTGTGGATTACAAAATATTTAACATACCGAGGGAACATAAATGGAGCTTGAGTTCCTCCACTCATCCTGATGTATGTGCCTTCATTGGTGTGATAATAGTCCCCCAATTTTTCAATGATAGGCATTGCATTCTCCGACATATAATCTAGTTCTTCTATGAAGATAAGCTGGTAGAATGGCATGATAAATCTCTCGCAAATCATTTTGTAGTGGTTTGCGTATTTACTTTCCCATGTACATTGATAAGCTAAGAAGAGGGCTGTTTCTTTTGGCTTCCATGAGCAGCCCAAGTCCGGGAACGTATGCTTGCTTAACAGACAATCAATCAAGTATGAGGACATGAAAAACTCTGCTCTCTTTTGGGTTAGTCCTCCCTGGGCCGCTGATAACTGTGAGGCCAAACTGTCTAAAATTATATCAGCCCAGTTAAAGATGGTGCCATTCATGGCTATATGAAACATCAATAGCACCCATCCGATCTTAAACACACTGCCATTAGGCATGCCGAAGAGTCGACTCAACATCATCACGATGAGTCTGTAAGGAGTCTTTAGGAGGCTGCTTTCGTATTCATTGTTCTGTCTCTTCCTAATCTGCTTGTCGTTTATTGTCATCTTTTGGGCAGATTCTAGGGGGTTCATTGGATGTCTTGCTATCCAATCATCATCCAAACAAGCTCTGTGTGTAGGAAATCTGTAGGCAACAGTGACATGCTCAGGAGCGAAAGATGCCAGGCTCAACCCATTTTTATCATTGATGAGCCTCGTGTCAGTCCGGATGTGGAGAATTAGCCGTCCAATAACTTCGGAACAAGGGAAAAATTCGGAACGAGTTGTTGCCTTATGAAAACAAGACCTTCAGATGTTTGCATATACCAGAGTATCCTCTATGGAGGCTGTTGTACTGTCTTGAGCCATGATGAACCTATATAGATCGCCCCATTGAAATTCAGGGGCAGAGCTCCCAGGGGGAACAACAGTGGTAGCTTGCGTGTCAGCAAACATTGTCTCGAGAGAAGTATCTAATAGGATTTCCACATATGAGTTTGAGGTTATTTTCTGCGCTGCCTTCTTCTTTGCTAACCTCCTATGCATGGTAATCCCGCGGTGAGCAAGGTAATGTCAATAAGGAGCATGCATATGTTCAGCCAACTATTAAATGCAAAGTGATAGCAAAAATGACAGAGCTATCTTTAGTGAGATGATTTTAAAGCATGTGCAACAGTCATAGCAAGATTCAGAATATCATAACATGAGGGATACTTCAAAAATAATCAAATACATCACAATTTCAACTATCAATTCGCAGTTGAAGAACATGAGAAAATGTCACTAAGCTACACAAGCCACTGTTATTTCATAAATCAGACAAATTGAAACATAGCTTACAACCAATTTGACTTTATGTTTCTAAGGCTTATCGCAATCAGGCCAGTCTATATAGTAAGCAGGGTATCAACATGGTGAAGGGGGGAGGCGAGCTAATCTTTTATTTGCACAACTCGTTTGATAGCGCACAGGTGGCTTCTAAATTTCCACACAAACTTATTGGGAAGAAAGGTACCGGGACAACAATGGCGCAAAGATAATGACAAGGATGCACAAGTCTAAAGATAATTTATGCACTGGCACCTAAAATTATTTATGCGCCAAGGCCTAAATCCTTAACATGTGCCAGTCAAAAATATTTCGTGCGCCAACGCTAAAAGAGCTACACGTGTCATCCTAATGTTACTGTTGTACCAGTGCCTAAACATTTTATGCAGTATTTACATGCGCCAGTGTTAAAACATCTTATGCGCCGGCATTTGATAGTGGAGTTCGCACAATGTTGGGGAGAACTACATAGCTGCTGGCCTTTATGGGTTAAACCTCCAGGTTAGGTTATCAAGTTCGCACGTTGGCTTGGTAAGTTGTTTCAACATATCTCAAGTTGGTTTTGGCCAAGTGCGAGTTTTACGCATCATGGGCGTGAAGGGACAAATATCTCGCCTAACTTTGGTATCCAGATTGTGGCATTAGATGAATGACCAAGTGACTTAAGCCATCCTTTTAATGCTAGTTCATACCACAAACTTCATGGCCAGAGTAGGGTAAGCAATTCATACTTTTAAAAAACAGAAACATTACCCAGGAAGAAAATTTAAACAGAAACAAGCTATCATGCATCCAAAAAACATAGAAAAACTTTCAAATGCGCCTGTGGGGAGACGCGGGTTTTGCTTGGAAATAAATTTTTCGTTCAGGGGTGCGGGGAAGTTGGGCTTGAGCTTGGAACGATATCTCTGCAAGGAAAACCTAGGATGCTGAAAACGTGACAGAGGGAAAAGCCTCATGCTCCTGTGAGATAGGGCCGTCCATGCCCTGGTTTGCATGCAACGGCCTCATATCCTCATCGTTTTTAGAGTAAGAGGGTGAGAGACTAAGCCGTGTTCTTAGGGGTCCTCTACAGAGTATGAAAGATAGAAAACGTTCTATTTAACTGGGTAGAAAGCTCGGAAACAACAAGAGGAATAGGGAGGAGAGCCTACCTATCAGACTGACAGATTTTTCGAAGACTTGGCGTCTGTTTCAAAACAGCTGATGGCTTCCGTAGGTGCTTAGCGAACGGTAGCAACTTTCAAAATGTGAGTCCCGAGCAGCGAGTGCAAATGATATGGTGAGTTCCAAAGCCTTTTGGATACGTTAAATAGGGTGGCAATTAATGTCACGTACGTCGAAAGTTGGGGGGGTTATGAGCACATTGCTCGAGAACTCTACCATTAAAAGTGCACATGGCCTTATTAAAGACCCTACCAAATCCGCCGATGCACAAGGATCGAGGAGATCTTTTCGCACCAAGCGCTGAGTATTTGATTATCTTTTGCGCTAAGCCGGCGAGTGTAATCTTTGCGCTGTGAGCTAAATGCACGTTCAAAAAATAAACCTTGCGCTCATGAAACTGTGCCAAACTTGGGCTATCGAGAAAGACAAAGCACAGATTTGAAAGCAGGAGGGATAAATATAGCTCCTACACCTGTGGCGCCGATTCTATTATCATGATTTGCACTGAAAGAGATGCGCCAACTCTTAATTCTTCCGAGAAGGTGAAACGTAGCTCCAAGGTGGGGAAGATAAGGGTAGTTCTTGTGCCTTCGGCTGCCGAGGAATGGTTATGTCTTGCATTAACAATGGCCGGCTTATTGTTAAAAATTGCGCGCCGGATAAAAGACTTGAGAATTGTCAAAAAAGGGCGGCTGGTTTAGAGCCAAAGTATGCGTCAGGAAGAGGACTTGCGTTCAAAGTTTGCGTCAAGCGGGGAACTTATCTTTTGGAGGCGCGCCAAAGCGGCGGAGGACTTAAGGATAGAACTTGTGCTACAGCAGGTGAATTAAGACTAAAATTCACGCTGAAGAGAAAAGACTGCTTTTGCCTCAAAAAATCAATGAGAAAACTCTTTTGGAAGCAGGTGATGAAATTCTGCCAAGTCAGAGAAAGAAATAAACTCGAGTGATAAAGGAAAAACTGGTTACAAAAGTATTGAAAGGAGGGGCCCCAAACACCTTCAAAATTTTGGGGAGGGATGTTGTATCAACGACAACTTACAATTCTCATCTATTTATAGGATTCCGCCAATTACAATACTTGTCCATGTGAAGCACCTACAACAATTAATTAATAAGAATATGCGAAATAGCAGAAATTAGAGAACTCAGAATCACTTTTATATTGATCACAGGCCACTTCGAGGGGGCAACCTCCTATGAGTAAGCTCAATACCAATAACTTCACGGTGCCCTCATAGGTCCTAACACACACTTATATACTAAGTCTAGGCGCCAATACTATGGGTCAAAACCATGGGCCACTACAAACTATGGATCATCAATACTACGGGCGACTTACAAAGCATATGCACCAACAACTATAACACAAACTATTGATCAAAAAATACTACGGGACGACTTACAAAGCATATGCATCCAACAAAAATATACTAATAAAGTAAAGACATGGGTTCCTAACATCCCCTCCCCCTTAAAAAAAGCTTTGTCCTCAAAGCTTTAGATGTGGAAATTGTTGTTGAATCTGAAGGAGTGGTTCCGATGTAGCATCCTTTGGTTGCATGCTGTGCAACTGAATTAAGACCTCTGTGATAGAGTGAGAGTGAAGCTGACGAGTGCATCGATTGAGGATGGCCTCCGGCTCCAAAAGGATGGATCCTTCATTATCCAGTTCGGGTAAAATCATTTTTCCACTGATGTTGGTGCCAAGAACTTTCTTCAGACAAGAGACATAAAAGACTGGATGAATGAGGGAAGAAGGAGGAAGTTCCAATTTATAAGAAACGGACCCAATCTTCTGAAGAATCTGATATGGCCCATAGAACTTTGGAGCGAGCTTATGAAGCCCTTTGGGTTTCAGGGAGGATTGCTTGTACGGCTGGAGACGAAGAAAAACCATATCACATACTTGAAAAGTGCACTCAGAATGGTGCTGATTAGCTAGTTGCTTCATGCGATTTCTTTCCATGTGAAGATTGTCCCGCAAAATGCGAAGAATCTGATCGTGGTTTCAAAGGACCGTGTCAACTTCCTCAACTGGTGAACTGTTGGGGGTGTATGGAAGAAGAACTGGAGGTGCCTAACCATAGACTGCTTCATATGGGGTCATTTTAGAGGCAGTGTGGTAAGAGGTATTGTACCACCATTTAGCGAGAGGGAGCCACTTTGCCCACTAATGTTGTTGTTCAGAGGTGAAGCAACGAAGATAAGTTTCCAAGCATTTATTGATAATTTCAGTCTAACCATCTGTTTGTGGGTGATACCCTAAACTCATCTTCAGTTTGGTGCCAGTGTGGCGAAATAGTTCTGTCCAAAAATGACTGGTGAAAGTCGCATCACGATCCAAGACAATGGAAGAAGGGATGCCATGAAGACGAAAGATTTGGTCCAGGAAAATTTGAGCGACTGAGGAGGTTGTATAGGGATGGCTGAGAGCACAAAAATGACTATACTTGGAGAGGCGATCAACCACAACGAGAATCACTGTCTTCTCGCTAGATTTAGGGAGCCCTTCAATGAAATCCATAGAAATATCTGTCCAACTCTGTGTAGGTATGGGCAAGGGTTCGAGCAATCCTGGAAGGAGTGTTGTTTCACCCTTATTGCACTGGCAGGTATCACATTCAGCCACCATCTGTTGAATTGTCCTTTTCATGCCCTGCCAAAAGAACTTACGCCGTACCCCTTCATATGTTTTGAGGAACCCAGAGTGCCCTACCGATGGAGAAGCATGGAGTTCATAGAAGACATCATGCTGAAGATCTGTGCTCTGGGGAAGCACCAAACGACCCTTGTTTCTCAAAGAAGCACCATCCCAAGAGTAATGTGGTACAGCAGAAGGGTTGTTGGTCAAGCATTGGATGATTTGAGATAAGGAAGAGTCATTGACATAACCCTGTTGAACAGATTGCAACCAATTTGGAATAGGCATAGAAATAGATGAAAGAGAACCTTGGGCATCAAATGTGCGAGAAAGAGCATCTGCCACAATATTGTCTTTACCCTTCTTGTAAGTGATCTCATAGTCATAACCCATGAGTTTTCTAACCCATTTATGTTGTACTGGGGAGGAGACACACTGTTCCAAGAAATATTTCAGACTCTGGTGATCAGTCTTGATGCAGAAATGATTCCCTAATAGGTATGGTCGCCACTTCTATACTGCATACAAAATAGCCATCATTTCCTTCTCATAGGTAGAGGCAGCTAAATTCTTACCTGAAAGGGATTTGTTGGTGAACGTAATGGGGTGTTCATCTTGAAGGAGAACAACACCAAGTCCATTGCTACAAGCATCACTCTCAATAGTGAAGGGCTTGGAAAAATCGGGCATAGCTAGAACAGGTGTAGTACACATAGCTTGTTTTAGTTTGTCAAATGCACACTGAGTAGCATGTGTCCATGTAAAAGCATCCTTTTTCAATAGAGCAGTTAATGGAGCTACAATCTTCCCATAATCCTTGACAAACTTGTGGTAGTAGCCAGTCAACCCCCAAAAACCACGAAGGCTCTTGAGTGTTTGAGGATGCGGCCAATTGTTCATGGCATCGATTTTGGCAGGATCCACGTGAACCCCTTGTGTTGAGATAATGTGCCCGAGATACTCAACTTCCTTCTGTCCAAAAACACATTTAGACTGCTTGGCGTGGAGATGATGGTCAGAGAAAAGTTGCATGACAAGATCCAGATGCTGGAGATGTTCATTCCATGTTTTACTGTAGATGAGGATATCATCAAAGAATACCAGAATGAATTTCTGCAAGTAGGGTCGAAATATTTTATTCATTAAGGCCTAGAATATGGAAGGAGCATTAGTGAGGCCAAAGGGCATGGCCAAAAAATCATAATGGCCATCATGTGTGTGGAAAGCTGTTTTAGGGATATCATCCTCATGAACCCGAATTTGATGATACCCAGAACGAAGATCCAACTTGGAGAAAAAGTGAGCCCCATGAAGCTCATCAACAACATAAATTGGAAACTTATCCTTGATGGTGAGGTGATTAAGTGCTCGGAAGTCAATGCAGAGGCGCCATGACCCATCTTTTTTGCGGACAAGAAGAACTGGAGAAGAAAAGGAACTAGTGCTTGGGCAAATAATACATTGCTTCAATAAGTCCCGAATGAGCATTTCAATCTCCGTTTTTTGGTGAAATGGGTAGCGATAGGGCCTGATGTTGGGAGGAATGCTTCCAGGAAGGAGCTGAATACGATGGTATTCTGGCCTTGAAGGTGGCAATCCCACTGGTTCAGCAAAGACACCTGTATATCGATCCAGAATTTGTTGTAGATCCAAAGGAGTAGTGGAGACTGCTGATGGTTGCATCTGAATGGAATGGATCTGAGCGATGACACCATGTGAATTCTTCTTGAGGATTTTTTCCATGCGATGTGAACTAATTATGCTGAGAGAACCTGGTTGTAATCCTGTCAATGTGTGTTTTTGTCCATTGAGGGAAAACTGCATCCAAATTTCAGCAAAATCCCATAAGATAGGGCCAAGTGTGCGTAGCCATTGAGCGCCCAAAACCACATCACATCCACCTAAGGTCAAGGAAAACATGTCAGAGCACAAGGTATAATATCCCATAGAGATACACACATTTCGACACTTCCCTTTGCAAGGTAAGGTGCCCCCATTGGCAACCATGACTTCAAAGTTGGAGCAAGGATGGATAAAACAATCAACTTGTTTGGTGATCCAAGGGTCAATGAAATTATGAGTGCTACCAGAATCAATGAGTATTGTAAGAGGAAGCTTCTTGAAGTAACCCCTGACCCGCATTGTTTAGGGGGTGGTGATTCCAGCTAAAGCATGGAGAGATATCTCTGTCTCGTCATCCTAAGATGGAGGGTCAATAGGCAGTTCCTGAATGTCGACCTGAGCATCCATTATTTCTGGATCTTTGTCACCAATTTCAGAGGCAAGTGGAGAATCCACATCTAAGAGATAGAGCTTTTGCTAAACACATCTATGTCCCCGAGTGAATTTCTCATCACAATTATAGCAAAGCCCCTTTTCTCTGCATGCTTGCATCTCTGTTTCAGACAAACGCTTGATAGGAGTTGGTCGAGGAGCCTGCGGTATAGGTGGTCGTTGAGAACCCATATTTCGGAAGGGAACAAAAGTGGGCTTGGAGCGTTGTTGGGATGCAATCTTGTCTTTTTCCAACTTAGCCAACCCTAGGGCTTCCATCATTGTGTTGGGACAGAACATTTTGACCTCAGAGCGGATGGCATCCTTTAGACCACTGATAAAACAACTCCGGGAAAAGTCATCAGACAGTCCTTCATTGTGGTTGGCTAGTTTCTCAAATTTGGTTTGATACTCTCTCACAGTGCCAATTTGGCGAAGTTTAGTGAGGGCTCCTGTGAAGTCATCAAAAGCACTAGGACCAAATCATTGCGAAAGGATCTGGAAAAAGTCTGGCCATTTTGGCTCTTCATGAGCCTTGATGTACCAACGGTACCATTGAAGAGTTTCCTGTTCCAAACGAAAGGATCCAAGCGGAACTTTGTTGACATCAAAAGTATTATGCAGACTGAAATACTGTTCTGTACGATAGATCCATCCATTTGGATCAGTACCATTGAAGCGAGGAAAATCAAGCTTCAAACCACGGAAATTGCTGGAAGAAGAGAACCCATTGTCTGATGAAGACTCGGACTGCCGTTTGTTGTTCATTGCTGAATGTTCAAGATGGAGGCCGAGAAATTTTTCATCCAGATCCTGGAGTTTGGCTTGGATGGTTGCAAGTGCTTCTTCCATGGTTTTTGCTCCTGCACGGGTAACAACCATAACCAGGAGTTTTTTTTTTTTTTTGGTTGACTGGGTAGGAAAACAAAAACAAAAACTGCTTCAGTAAAGGAAAATCTGGACTTGGGAAAAAATCTGAAGGGTAATTGGGGTTTGACTAGGTTTTGGACATTGTCGAATAGACAGGGAAGCAAAAAATGAGGATTTCAGAAGCGGGGTGAAAGAATGGGAAAATTTGGCAGAGGGGGACAAAGAAGCAGAATTCAGAAGGGAACTTTGTGGTAAAATTTGAAGGTGATTGGGTGAAATCTGAGGAAGTTATGGAAAACCCTAAAAATAGACAAATGTGGGATTTCGGGCTTTGGGAAGGGGAATTGGGGATAGGTTCCTCAGGTATGAAATATGCAAAATAGGATGATAGGGGTTCCCCGAAAATTTCAAGGGAAACAAAGTGAAAACAAGGGAGATATGGAGAAAAAACTGAATTTTATTCTCTTTTTTTCTTTTCTTTCTTTTTTTAATTTTTTAATTTTTATTTTAATTTTTAATTTTAATTTTAATTTTTTTATTTTTTTTTCAGACTGGAGCAGCTACGGCTTGGAAGGGATCTGAAATAGATAAATGTGCAACGGCCAAGAAGTGAGCGAAAATAGAGGGATCTGAAACGGTGCCAAATGGATTGAAAATGGCTGGATCTGGAACGGATTTCAGAATGGATCTGAATGGCTGGATCTGAAACGGCGTAGCAGTGATGGACCCTAGGTATGTGCGAATTCCTAACAGTTCAGGGGTTTCACTCAGCCACTAATGCTGTTTGACGGCTTGCATATTGGGGTAGTACCCCTCACTCCACGGCTCAGGTAAAACTGATAACCGCTTTGCCACAAATGACAGCTCTTGGTTTACCTCACGGGTGGGAACTAGTCAATCAGGTAGGGGTCGTTGCCCTTTTTGCTGGCAAGTCCTCTCAATGGGCTAGGTACTTCGGGGTTCCTGTGGTACTCCTCACAATGAGTTTTAGGGCTTATGCCCAAGTACTTCCCATAGTTAAGCGGATAGGGATTATTCCCAAATCTGAACCTGCAACAAATGCGAAAAAAAATTTGGCAGAAATTTCACCCAGCGAGCCCAACAAAGTGCTCTGATACCAGTTGTGAAGCACCTGCAACAATTAATTAATAAGAATATGAGAAATAGCAGAAATGACAGAACTGAAAATCACTTTTATATTGATCACAGGCCACTTCGAGGGGGAATCCTCCTATAAGCAAGCTCAATACAAATAACTTCACGGTGCCTTCATAGGTCTCGACACACACTTATATACTAAGTCTAGGTGCCAATACTATGGGTCAAAACCATGGGCCACTACAAACTATGGATCAACAATACTACGGGCGACTTACAAAGCATATGCGCCAACAACAATAACACAAGCTAGTGATCAACAAATACTATGGGACGACTTACAAAGCATATGCGTCCAACAAAAATATACTAACAAAGTAAAGACATGGGTTCCTAACAATCCACTTTCCTAACCGACACTTATGGACAATCGATTAACTGACTTGGTCTAATGACCCAAAAACCCGCATACCGCGGTACAATTGACTCGATATTACAAAATATATTGTCCAAGTGACCCAAAACCCGCCAACTACGGTCTACTTGACTCAATATTACAAAATACATGGTCCAAGTGACCCAAAACCTGCCAACTGCGGTATACACTAATACAAAATACTTCCTTCATGTCCTTATCCACTGTGTCGCAACGTCGGCGGTATCGCAATACATCCTCATCAAACCTCCTGCCAACAGGCCCCCAACACAATCTTGTGGCTCTCCCTCAGGCCACGTCAACTGCATTTGTTCTTGCTGTCTGGATCACGCAATGTTGTCTCCTTCCTTCGGCTGTACAGATCCTCGGCTAGCAATTCTATAAGCCCTACACGAGAGTAGGTAGCCCCCGACTCGTTGTCAAGTACGTCGCGAACTCATCCTCCAGTCGCATGGAACAGTGCAGACTGAAAAGAAAAGAGGACGAACAGTACCAATGTGTGGGAGCGGCGGAAGACTCTAGCACATATGTTTCGCACAAGTGCCCATCTTCTACTGAAGTCAGGGAGTTACCACCCCAACCAGCGTTCTAATCGAAAATAACACAACCATTCGAACAACTACTGCATACTGAATCATGCGGGATCAGCCAGGGGTCCACCTCACTGTTGACGCATACGACAGTTGTCTTGGCACCGGCCCGGGCATACACAGGGTAATTGCACCCGCCATATCAAGGCGCTCAGGGACACTCGTCGTTCGGGCTCACAGGGCCCCTGGGGTGTAGCCACGGGAAACGAAGTGAAGCATTTCCACAACCTCCTTGGAATTCCTCACAACTCAACTCGTAAATTGATCAACCAGCATAACCACGCTATTTTAGAACAACTTCGTTGCAGCAACTACCAGCTGCCTCGGCTACTTATAGCCAGACCATTCCCGGGTCACGACGGTGGGAATGATGTCCCACTACCTCTCATCTGTGTGTGTGAACCTATCAACTAACACAACCGGGGGGGGGGGGGGGGGGTGACCATATTGTCATCGAAGATCCTATGTGCCAACGTGTGAGTAATCTCCTCACATTGTGCCGATCGTACCGGCCCAACGTGCTATATGCAAAACATGCCGTTGTCATGTGTGAACCCAGCCAAATCAGTCAGGGGAAATCATGTTAGAGAGGGTGGCCAGTAATCACACCACTTCATCGTAGTCTCCCAAATCTGTCATCGAGCCCGAGCGCAACACTGCCATGAGTCTCTAACTACTCTAATCTGGTGGCACAAGCCTCTTCCTCTTGCGCATACCGGCAACGGAACCATTTTTTGACCAAATCGCGACCTCACAGTTGACAGGGGTTCACCAACTGTCGACACATACCGTAGTCTCCTGGGCACCAGCCCGGGCAGGTTTGAGCCCACCTAGCAACATCCGCAGAGCGGATGAGGTCTCACCCGAGGCGTCCAGAAAGAGCAGACAGAACCATGTTTCCGCCGAGGGAGGAGGCGAGTTGTGGCAACATGGTACCAACATCAATTCTAAATATTCATCATGAAGTTATAGCATATCACTTTAATTGCAACATTTAACATTACAATAAACAGATATCTATAACATATTATTGCGGCATTCGCATCATAGCGACAGAAACAGATAATTGCATTAAGAAAAGGCAATAACATAAGTATCGAGCAACATTACACACAGATTGCACCAAATCATCATCCTTATATTATTGTGACAAACCAAAAGCAATACATAAATCTCTGCGCAACTCCTGCATTATCTCTCTGTTAATCTCCGCATGCAGCTCTCTTTCTATCTTCTATCCATCGACTTCTCTCCTAACACTTACAATTCTCATCTATTTGTAGGATTCTACCAATTACAATACTTGTCCACTTTCCTAACCAACACTTATGGACAATCAACTAACTGACTTGGTCTAATGACCCAAAAACCCGCATACCGCAGTACAATTGACTCAATATTACAAAATATATGGTCCAAGTGACCCAAAACTCGCCAACTACGGTCTACTTGATTCAATATTACAAAATACATGGTCCAAGTGACCCAAAACCCGCTAACTACGATATACTCTAATACAAAATACTTCTTTCGCACCCTTATCCAGCGTGTCGCAACGTCGGCGGTACTGTGATACATCCTCATCAAACCGCCTGCCAATAGTAGGACCTTCAAATTTACTTTGGTGAGGAATCCATTCAACTCCATGGGGAACTCCATCACTAATTCACTCACTTTTCTCTTGGTCCCTGTGGCTAACTGAACTAGCCAAGACATACTGTGCTTCATTTTTCTAAGAGAACAACCTTCAACCACGTTTGGAGAAACATAACTATGAGTAGATCTTGGATCAATCAAAACAGAAATAGATTGCTTATCAATCTTACCTTCAACTTCCACCACTGTTGATTGATGGTATGACTAATGATTATCTAATGTTGCATAAATTTGAGGCACAACCTTGCCATATCCTCCACTGTAGTTGCTCCTTTTAAGTTGTGCAAACTTCAGGGATTCTCCCTCCGATGTGGACAATATTTAAGCATGTGGTTTCCTCCACATCCCCAACACTGAAGTGGCCCTTTTGGTACTTTTTCTGCTACAATTGTTGGCTTGTTCCCACTTCGTGCTTGCTGGTCCTGTGGAAAATTTCTTGGCTGATTTTTGAATGGTGGCTTGAATCCACTTTTCCTTTGATCAAACCTCCCTTTTGGATTTCCTTTCCATGCTGGGCAAACACCTGATTTTCCTTTTCTCTGCTCATAGCAATGCATTTCCATCCTAATGGCTTCATCAAAACTTGGTGGATTAACAAACTCAATCCTATCTTTGAAACTTTGAGGTAGACTTCCAAGGAAGCATTGGATATTTACTCTCTCAACTTTGATATAGTCCACATACCTCAACAATTCCAAAAATTTATGGACACATTATTCCATAGATTTCTGTCCCAACTTGAGTTCATTGAATTCTTTCCTCTTGCTGTCATAATACCTAGTAGAAAGGTATTTTTCCTTGAAATACTTCTTAAATCGCTCCCAGCCGATCCTCCTTTCATTGATCCCTTTTACTTGCAATAGGTGCTCCCACTAAATTGATGCTCTACCATTTAGATTGTAAATGGCAATTCCATCCTTTTTATTTCCTAAGTAACCATGAATCCTAAAATATTTCTTCATCCCAAGAAGCCATGAGTCTGCCTCTTGGTCAGCCTTAGCTTCTCCATCAAATGTGGGAGGCCTTGCCTTCTTGAATTCTCCCCGTGGAATTCCATTGAATTTCTTTCTTCCTTCAAATCTGCTAGAAGTATGCCTTGGAATTCTCCAAGAACCTCTGGAGTCACATGACCTGCTAAAAGAAGATATTGAGGAGGGTGTTCTATGCTTTTTGCTCACAGAACTCTTTCTTGGGCTTGGAGTCCTCTTCCTAGAATGACCTCTAGAGCGACTCTCTGCATATATTCCTTCTTTACCTAGATTACTTGGGTTGGAACCAAGGTTTATCTTCTGCTGCATATCAGCGATTCTCTACAAAATAACAACATTGAGTTGGTTCTGTTCTTCCCGAGCCTTCATCAACCTTTCATTGAAGCTTATCATGGTTTCCACCAAATTCTGAGTTATTTTCTCCCTTCTCCCATTGGATTTAGTCAAAACATGTTATTCTTGAACATTTTCTCCTAGCACATATTCATCATGCTCATAAGGATCCTGAGCATAATTCATGGTCACCATTTTCGTTTGGATATTTCTTTCCCTGTATGCTACCTCTACTACAATTATTCAATTTTTTTTCAGTTGCAACCATTGTGCATTATAAATATATTTATCAGTCATCTTAGGAATGCATATATAAACATAAAAAATCAATGTTTAACAGAATTAAACTCACGGAATAATTCACAGAGCTATTATTCCTTCTTCTCTTTTGCCCCATTCATGCAATTCTAGAAATTACCATAATTGACAACATTTTTTGTCAAAATAGCCACAGGCACTTTTATGCTCTAAATATCTATGATATATGAAAACCTAATTCAAATTTTGGTTATGCATCACTGTTCCCTTCTAGATAATCTTTCCAATTCCTATCTACATGCTTCAGTTCGACTTAAGATATTGAAATTATATTACTTAAAAAATGTCATTTTTTACCAAATTTCTGCACTTTTTTACACATCTGCATTTTATTTGAAAGGCTAACTTCAGTCATTTTTAGAAGCAAATTTATAAAGAATCATGAAAAATTTTCTATCGAGCGAAGTTATTCCATATAACAAGGAACACTCAACAACTTTCGGATCCCTGTTCCGACACACAAGTCAACTTCTATAAAATTCTGGGTTTTATTACTTTTGACTTTCAACTTTTCCCAAAATTTCAAAATTTTGGCCAAAAATTGCTATCTTCCAAACTGAGCATTTTTGGAAAATTTTTGTCTAGCGAAAAATGTTTGTGTTAATGAGAAGATGAAATGTTAATTTCATTAGATTTCTTGAATCCTACATCTAGTGTCACGTTTATCCACTGCAAGATTTTCAAAATCCTCAAAAAGTGGCCTTGAATAGTGCTTTTTGGCCTTCTCGCTCACCCTGACTCCACATCCTTTGGATTTTAGCTCCAAGATTCCAAAATTAACACCGTTCCTGCTCCATGGCCTCTCCCTAGCGATTTCAACTCTATTCGACCTTCTTCCTGTGAAAATCCTCACAGCAGATCTAAGGGATGATGTATACCTCACAAGAGTAATTATGATTAAGCAGGAAAATAGAAGAAGAGTGATCAATACAGTATAATGAGCAATAGAATAATATGGTATAGTAGAACTCGGATAGAAGCAATAATAATTCACACACACCAAATTATTAATCACAAATGGACATATAAATAATACAATGCATGAGGAATTCGAATGCCTAAGGTGGCAATTCGAATTAGCCTTCATGGAGTGATCAAAGGATCACTGAAGTGTCATCGGAGCACAACTAGAATTCTTCATCATCATCAGTGGAGTCATCAATGCTCAAGTAACTGTCAACCATTAGTCAAGTTGAGTCAGGTAGGTGTAACTGACTGTAACTAAGTGTAACTGAGTGTAACTGAAGACAACTGGATTGGTAGGTGAAGGAGGGCGAGTTGCTTCCTAAAATCAAGGAAGAAGGGTGCATTAAGCAACTGGAGGGATAAAACTGAATAGTGAGAAGCTCCTGGGGGATGGCTAACTGAGGGCTAGGTGCTGGATTGATGATTGGGATGCATGCAAACCCTAAAAGTGCATGCATGACTGAAAATGTAAATGATCAAAATACTGGTGGGACTAGGGTGGAGTATAGGAATATCCTAACACCCCCCCTTAATCCATCCTGGGCCCTGGTAACTAAGACCAAAGGTCACGCAATACAATGAATTATAACAGTCAATAAACCAAGGAAGTGGGAAAATTTCATGGGAAACATACTCCCTCCTCAAAAATAGACTGTAAGGCACACACAAAAATAAATGCTCCAAACTCAAGCAGGTGTGATGCTTGGTCATATGTCTGGAGGTATCTTCTTCTTGGGAAGAAGTGGATCATGCTAAAAAAGCATGTGCTTGTACTTTCTCTTCAAATCGAATGTGATGAGAACAAATCCAACAGTATGAGAATGATCCTTGAACCTATGATTCGAATCAGTTGAGATAGGATCAAATATGTGAAAGTGCATATAGTCTTTTGTCTTCTCCTTCGAACCACCATGGGTGAGATTATGCCAAAAAGAACTATTACATGTTTGCTTGAAATCAAAATCAGATTTAAGACTTAAAAAATAGTTTCTTGAGATCTCCTTTGAACCAGTAGGGGTGAGATCAAAACTATCATATGCATGAGAAATTATCCCAAGCAGTAATTGCTTAGAACCTAATTTAGATACAAGACTTGAATCATGGTTTCTTGAGATCTCATTTGAACCATGGGAGGTGAGATCAAAACCAGTAGATGCATGAGAAATTATCCCAAGCGAATGGAAATGGCCATATTCTTCAATGACCTTCTGAAAGCATGGAATTATGATCATATAGTAGTATAAAAGAGGAGATAGCTAGAGAGGAGTGAATGCATTACCTTCAATAGCTGTTTTGACCTCCGAAATAATCATGTGATCATGATGCAAACCAACAGACTCTGGTGCAAGAGAGGATTTAGGACCTTCTACAATATCTAGAGTGTGAGCTGGCACAAAAAGAGAAGAAAGTTTGAGCATGAGTGGAGAATCTACAAGTTCTTTGTCAACAACTTCAATATGAGATGATACTGGTTCATGATATGAGAGACCATCAAGAGGAGCGAATGCATCACTTTGCTTGCTTTTGCATGGGTTAGGACCAAGTCCTTCATTCTTTCTACCAAATTTTTCACCCAGGTGAGCCCATAACTCGTTTGGAGTCCATAACTCCTTTGGAGTTTCAACACCATCACAGTATTTGAATTGGAATCTCTGGTATGCACACAAAGAAAGCATCATTTCTCCAAAGGCATCATCACCTTTATTTAACCAATCAATCTTTTCTTCAGGAGATTCGAACTCTCTTTCAAAATGACAGTAAAAACGATAATGGATCTTCAAGTGTGCTATCATTCTTGGTTTCCATTCATCATAGTTGAATGGAGAAAGAAAAGGGATTCCTTCTGAATCATACATTGAAGCTGTAGAAGACCTGCAAAAACAATATAGAATAACTGCAACTGCTACTACTACAAAAATGAAAAAACTGCCGCACTTGAAATCTTGGTAATAACCTACAAAAAACTCTCAAGAATGGAGATAAACAATACTCTCAACATGATCTGATACCATGTGAAAATCCTCACAGCAGATCTAAGGGATGATGTATACCTCACAAGAGTAATTATGATTAAGCAGGAAAATAGAAGAAGAGTGAACAATACAGTATAATGAGCAACATAATAATATGGTACAGTAGAACTCAGATAGAAGCAATAATAATTTACACACACTAAATTATTAATCACAAATGGACATATAAATAATACAATGCATGAGGAATTCGAATGCCTAAGGTGGCAATTCGAATTAGCCTTCATGGAGTGATCAAAGGATCACTGAAGTGTCATCGGAGCACAGCTAGTATCACCGAAGCACAACTGGAAGTCTTCATCATCATCAGTGGAGTCATCAATGCTCAAGTAATTGTCAACCATCAGTCAAACTAAGTCAGGTAGGTGTAACTGAGTGTAACTGAGTGTAACTAAGTGTAACTGACTGTAACTAAGTGTAATTGAAGACAACTGGACTGGTAGGTGAAGGAGGGCGAGTTGCTTCCTAAAATCAAGGAAGAAGGGCGCATTAAGCAACTGGAGGGCTAAAACTAAATAGTGAGAAGCTCCTGGGGGATGGCTAACTGAGGGCTAGGTGCTGGACTGATGACTGGGATGCATGCAAAACCTAAAGTGCATGCATGATTGAAAATGTAAATGATCAAAATACTGGTGGGACTAGGATGGAGTATAAGAATATCCTATCACTTCCAAGCTTCGGGACACCGATTTATAAAATTCATTATTTCCCATTTTATGCCAAATTGGAGCAAAATGGGCTCGGGATTCTCACTGGTTCCCCCATGGCCTTCGCTTATGGCCTCAGAACATCACATGACTCATCCAATTCTAAGTTCGATTGCTCGTGCTATCCAAAAATTGAGTTTCGGGCTCTATACTTGTTTTTTTTTAACCCGACGTCCTGCCTTATGCAATCCGCAATCCGCAAGCCACAATGCGGGAGTCGGAAAGTCGGAACCCCAATGCACAAATTCAAGAAAATTACACCTCTGCAATCCGCAATCTACAATGCAGGAATCGGAAATTCGGAACCCCAATGTGCAACTTCGAGAAAATTACACCTCCGCAATCCGCAATGCGGGTTCAGAAAGTCAGAAGTCCAACGCGCAACTTCAAAAATTTACACCTCCGTAATCTATAATCTGCAATGCGGGTTCAGAAAGTCGGAAGTCCAACGCACAATTTTGAAATATTTACACCTCCGCAATCTACAATCCGAATTTCGCAATGCGGGTTCGGAAAGTCAGAAGTCCAACACGCAACTTCGAAAATTTTACACCTCCGCAATCTGCAATCTACAATGCGGGTTTAGAAAGTCGGAATTCCAAAGCGCAACTTCAAAAAATTTAGACCTCTGCAATATGCAATGCAGGTTTAGAAAGTCAGAAGTCCAACGCATAGCTTCGAAAAATTGACACCTCTACAATTTGCAATCCGCAATCCGCAATGCAGGTTCAGAAAGTTAGAAGTCCAATGCGCAACTTCAAAAAATTTACACCTCCAAAATCTGCAATGGGGGCTTGTAAAGTCGGAATTCCAACTTGCAAATTCGGAAAATTTACACCTGCACAATCCGCAATCCGTAATGCGGGTTCGGAAAGTCGGAATTCCAATGCGCAACTTCAGAAAATTTACACCTCCGTAATCCCCAATCTGCAATGCGGGTTTGGAAAGTTGGAAGTCCAACATGCAACTTCGAAAAATTTACGCCTCCGCAATCCGCAATGCGGGTTCGAAAAGTTAGAATTCCAACGCGCAACTTCAAAAAATTTACACCTCTGTAATCCGGAATGCGGGTTTGGAAAGTCAGAAGTCCAACGCGCAATTTCAAAAAATTTACACCTCCAGAATCTGCAATGCGGGTTCGGAAAGTCGGAAGTCGGTCATATGGTCCTATTATTGCCAACTTATCAGGCCGATATCTTCCTCATCCTAAGTCCATTTTTGGAAAACTTGGTACCGCTGGAAAGCTCTCGACGATCCCTATGAAATGGTGTAATCCTTTGCCACACCTGAGAACTCTAATTTTTTCATTCTTCCAATCAAAATGTTTCCCATAATTCATCAATACATCTTTTAAATATTCTGATTATCTACTTGTAAGCTCATACTTTGGTCCAATCAACCCCAGTGCTGCAACATGGGCTCTGATACCACTCTGTCACGTCCCCTCTCATCTATCCAATGCAAGGAAGGGAAATATGACTGAACATTCTTGGCTTATTTGAAAAACTCATCCACATTCATCATGAACAAATTCATAATAAATAAAAATCATGTGTGCATATTCATACTCAAATAAACAAAATGGAATGAAACATTATCCACACACAATTGCATCATGCATTCAACATATAATCATAACAGTCTTCAATAATTAAAACATTGCAGAAGTAAAACACATAGATACTACTTATCTTTAATATGAAGTTGTCCAAGTAACTGGCTATGTGAGAGCAATGCTCCACCCAACCATAGGTCTTTGTCTAGCCTATATTCTTTCAGCTGAGAGACCACCCCTGAGTTGAGCTGTGTATCCACTAAGGAGGAACTAAACATGCTCACTCACAGCCATGGTTCCACACAAACAATCATGCTAAGCCAAAATACAGTTGGGTTTATCAAGCATGAAAATAGACAAAGGAGGAGGATGCTAAGCCAGTGAGCTCAACCACGGAGCTACATGCATATCAAGATAAAATCAAACAACCTTGGAACCAACATACCTACCACAACCAACACAAGGAAGGTCCCCTTCTCTGCTGCACAGTACCTCAGGCGCACCTTCCCTCTAGTGCTCTTCAGGGTGGGAATAGAAAGGTCCAAGCTTCTAAATCCTTAAGATTCTAGCCTTCACTGGGTTTAGAAAGCAATTCCAACCTCTGTTCTATCTTCTTCTCTGTCATTCATGCTTGGATTTTCTCAATTCTATGGCCAAATGCCTTTGTCCCGTAATTGGATTTTCGAGCTATCAAATCTGGGTTTTCCTATGGATTTATGGGAAACTAACACTCTTAAATTAACCCCAAGGTTTAGGTCTATGGATCCCCCATTGGATTTCACCGTCCACACAATTTTCTGGGCATTTTTGGCACTTCAAAACGTGGCTTCATTCAGAGTTACGATTTCTAGTTTTTCTCACTGTTGGGAATGTGTAATGGATGAAAATTGATGCTTAGATGTTCAACAATGGAATGGCAATTATGAAAAACTAATTCCCATGAGGTAGAGTGACTTGTGGGTCAAGGAAACAAATCTCATACCCTGCCATACGAATTTATGGGATGCCCATGCTCCATTGAATTCATGGACTGATTTCTTCAACCACTTCCTTACAACAGAATGAAATGTCAGCAAGGAAGGTCAAATGGGTTCTCAAGATGACATTTGGAAGCATATGGTTCAACCCCACAACCCCCTCACCACTCCCTAGTGGATACACCTGTCCCCCCTCCTATTAGTTGCTTCCATAGCCATGTTTTGGTATTTTATTGCAATATTAATATTTACATCATTTTACAATGTTCCATAGCTTAATAGCACATGGATAACATAATATAAAATTATTTTCCTTTTAAATAAAACTGAGCATCCACTAGTGGGGCCTTGTCCTTGACCTCCACCCTGGGAAAACATACATCACATGTATACAATATTTACATTAAAAGCCAATATATCCTAAGGTTCAAATTGGGGGTATTACACACCATTTCAAAAGTGGAGCACCGATGCTTTTTTGGCCAAAATCACAGTGGTGCACATGGTTCATGGAGCACTGGTGTGCCCAAACCTTAAAAATATCATCGATGTGCCTTCACTAAAGAGGAGCTTCAACACCGATGCACCTTCCCCACAGAGGAGCATCAACACTGGTGTGTCGTAACCAAAGAGGAGTACTAGTGCATTTTAACCAAAGAGGAGCACTGTTGCAGCATTTCAAAAGTGGAGCACCGATGATTTTTTTGCCAAAATCACACTCGTGCACATGGGTCATGGAGCACCCGTGTGCCCACACCTTAAAAATAGCACTAGTACACCATCACCAAAGAGGAGCACCGACACTGGTGCACCTTCACGAAAGAGGATCACCGACATCAATGCACCTTCACCAAATAGGAGCACCGAAACCAATGTGCTTTAACTAAATAGGAGCACCAATGCACCATTAAAAAAGTGGAGCACTGATATTTTTTGGCTAAAATCACATCGATGCACATGGTTCATGAAGCACAGGTTCTCCTAAACCAATGAGGAGCACTAATCTGTCATTACCAAAAAAGAGCACCAGTGTTTCTAAACCATATGAAGCACTGATGCATTTTAATTTTTTAAGCGCACTGATAAAATACATCCACTAAAACCTTTTACTTCCTTTCTTTGCTATAAAACTTCGCTAAAAATAGATATGGGACATGTTTTTATAGGGGGCTCCGCTACAACCTCCGCTAGAAGGTGTTCTCCTTGTATTGTTCATACAAGAGATCTTTTTTCTAGTTTTATCTATTATCCCTTTTGTTTTTCTGTCATTTATTTGAAGTTATGGGTTTAAGTATATTATAAGTAGTATCCGTGCTCTTTCTTGGGCCAAAAAGGGGAATAATTTTTAATCCTAGGATTTGGCTCTTTTGAACAAGTCATCTTGGAATTTTCACTTCATTTTTCTTCCATGTAGTTTCAGGGTATTAAAATTTCAGGTTATAGAAAGGACATATGGAAGTCATGTGTGCCAAAATTTTAGCTTCTATGTTTCTATACTTTCTGAGATACACTTTATGTAAGCTATAGGTTTTGACTAGCCTAAAAACTAACCTTAAACATATGTTATGGGTAAAACTATTATATCTCAAGTCGGGGAGATCAAAATTGAGCACCACTAGTTGCATTAGAAAGAAAATGGACCATAGTGTTTTTGGTACAAAGTTCATATTCAAAATTGAAACATTGTACACATGGTAGGATGTACATGTCCACTCTTCTAAGAAGGCCTAAATAAACAAGTTTTGGAAAAATTACACTAATTTTTCTTGGCATATAAAAATTTAGTAAAGCATGTGGTATTATAGAGTAGACATATCAGGCTACTAGAGAAAAAAAATAGACTCAAAGGTGTAGAAATTTTGGAGTTACATAAGCTTAAATGTCAACTTGCAGGGTCGTCTCCAAATTAGGGTTTTACAAGGAGTTATGATTATTTCAAATTTTTTGCCTCAAACCCTACCTTGAAACTTAAGTTATTTTACAATGATTATAGTGATATTTCATGTGTTTGCAAGCTCTTAAATTTTAATTTTAATTTTTAGTGACATGTTTTAACATCTTCAAATACAAGTGGTACTAAGTCACACTGTTGGAAACCCTTGTAACCTTTTTTGGTATCCCTTTGATTAGTATTGTTGTTGGGACAAGCAGTGAATAGAATAAGAGAAAGAGATTTCTAGTAAAATAGTGGCATTGTCTAACGACATTGTTACAACACTTAAGGACAATGAGAAAGCTCCATAAGAGCTCAATGATCCAATAATAGAATGATCCATAAGGAACATATATAAATAGGTTTGGGTAGGGGACCAAACCAATAAAAATTGGACCACGTCAGCTATAACTGTCCATAAAAAGTGGATATGAGATCCTAGTGGACACAAGTCAACAAGGTGAGGTTACTAGAGGACCATAGGTTCCAACACCCCCACATAAACTCAGCTTGGAGAAAAGAACACATTACATAGCATTGCCCCCCTAATTTGATCTAAAATAAAAATACTGATCATCCTAGGTGCAACAACATATCACTGCCACTAGGAATCTGACCAAACTCAGGTACAATAAATACTCCTTGAAGAACTCTAAAACATGATCACCTCTATCATCAAAACTGAATGCAATTGTCCAATAATTTTCCACACCGATGTTCAAACAATCCTAGTCAATTAGTCCACTAGAAAACAAAACATCACAATCCATTTGATCAATCGACTAGGAAATAACGCAACAAATAAGCAGTCTTTGTCTAGCAATATAGTTTTTGTTCATCCATTAGTTAGGTACTTGCAATAGTACTCAATCAAATTTCCCAACAAACAATGGACAACTCAATTGAACATAGTTAAGTCGGTCTCAGCAAGTCACAGTCAAGTAGACATTAAGACAATAGTTGGGTTTACATATCAACAATAATCAATTTACTTCAATTTATACCCCCCCCTAAACACAACTGAGGGATAATACAAACATCAATAGTAAAACACAATAGTATTATTCAAAAATCAATCAACAAATAATCCAGTCAAAACTTCAGTCAATTGTCACCACTAGTCGAATCTTAGTCGACTACTCTCAAGTCAATCAACAACAATATATATCAGTTGAATCTATGTCGAATATCCTCTCTAGGAAAATCACAACCAACCATCATCTCTGCTCAAATATCAACTAACTATCATCTCTGGTCGAATCTCAAGAAATCGTCATCTCTGAGTGAATCTCAATCGACTGTCATCTCTGGTCAAATATCATCCAACCGAAAATTTTGGTTGAATCTCAACTGACCATCATTTCTGGTTAAATCTCAATTTACCACTCCAAAGCAATCAAAAGAAGCCAAGAGGATCATAACTATACAACAATATAGTTGAAGATACACATTTGTATGAATTTCTCAAGCATTGGTTTAATTGATTCCATGACCATCATCAATCCAACCATAATCTATCCAAGTAGTAGGCACTAGTCCACGGTTATGTGTTTCACGCCTTTTCTAAAAAGTTTTGAAAGCAAAGTTGCCATCATTCCAATAATTTTGAATTCTGGGAAAATTCCTTTGATTATTTTGATGAGGATGAGTTATGACACAAATTTCTATTATGGTAGAATGGGTGATGCAGGATCAGGTTCCGTTTTATCAACAAGAGTAGAACAACCCTACATATCAACAATAATGTCATCTTCAACAACATTCTCAAATTCTATTATGTCAGGAACAACCATCTCTTCAATATTTTTAGCACAATCAACATCAGTTTACTCTTTCAACAACTCAGTCTAAACACCTCCAACAACAAATAATACTTCTATGGAGTTAGAAAAACCAAGTGTAGGTAGGGTCAATACAATAGCAACATCATAGCAAAGACCCGTTCTAGGTGACTTTAGATCATGGGTAATAGGAGTAACAATACCCTGTCCATTCTTCCCAAGTCCACCTCTAGTATATCTGATATTGCACAATAGTAAGGACCCTATACCTGTAGTGTGTTTCTCAAAGCTAGGATAAATAACATCAGTAGCCAACATATCAGGATGAAATAAAAACATCATCAACATATTTCTTACAATTATTTTGTTCACAAATAACTGGGATGCAAACAATACTTTCAAAGGTAGAAGAAGTAACAGGTGAGCTTGGCATCTCAACAACATTAACAGTCTTCTTATCTATTGTCTGCAATTAGCTAACCTCCAGTTCAAGACTCTGGTTGCAATCCTGCAATCCCTTAATAGTCTCATTTTTCTCAGTCAATTGCAACAACAAAGCATCATGATATTATTTCAAAATTGGTATTCATCAAATGCTTGATTATTATTCGGTTGAATACAGGCATCTTCTTCACAAAGTTCATCAACAGAGGCCTGCAAATGGGCAACCTCATTAGCTAATTGGCCATTATCTTCTTCCAGTCTGCAAATTTTCTCCTTTAAGGAAACATTTGCGACATGAGAAAGAGAATTAACTTCGACATTCAAATCATCAATGAGAACAGTCTATCCCCAAATTCAACCACCAGATTTTGGAAAATATTTTCCACGGTGTTTTCTAGAGCAACAATCTTTCTAGTTTTATCATCAAATTGCAATAAGAAAGTAGTCTAAAACATTACAAACTCATCTTCTAGATAAGTATGAGTTGTCACCAATTGTTTCTTCAATCCATCATTCTCTTTCTGTAATTTAGCAATGAGAGTATGCAAGGCTTCTAGTTCTCCACGAATACAATTAAGAGATTCTTGTAAAGCTACTGCCTTCTTTTCTCAAATATCCTACAATTTTCGAAACACAAAGGCTTCATATTCGTCAAGGGAACCCATCCTTGTATAGTATTTCGATGCTTGGTTGATGCAAGTAAATCTATTGGTTGGTCTACTTTTCAACAACAATAATCTAGGTAATTGCTACAACAATCCAAACCACTTCCAATGAAACAAAGCACCAATAATGCACTAGTCTACTATAACTTGTGTACAATCAAACATGCAAAGTCAATTTTCATGCATTTGATGCTCGGTCTAGGGTTTCCAAGAAACGAATATACGAGTCAAATATTATCAGAAGCTCCAAGTTAAATTTGCTAGTCGACTAACAAGTCGTCCCTCTAGGAGAAATATCTGAATACAAGTCAACAAGTATACAAAGTCATACATACCCAATGGCGCACACCATTCAAAGAAAAAAAGACAGAGGTTTATGGTCTCTAGGCATGCGGATGCAATTCATCTAATATATTCAGATAACTTTGATTCCACTATACGTTAGAGAGTCCTAGTTGATGCTCAATCGACAACTTTTAGGCATCCAATTTTTCAGTTGATACTAAACTAGTCAACCAATCCTAAGCATAAATCAACAACAACAAGTTGAGCATTAAATTGATATATACTCCAAGGCGTATTAGGAATTCTTGACACTAATATAGTCGATTACTTCATTGACTTCCCATCAATGACTCAGTCAACACACAACAAGCATACATAGATATATTGTTGAGTCTATTCACCATTTGTTCGACCCCTCTAGTTAGGATTTACAACGCATAAGCTAGGGAAACTTGATCACTGATCGAATCATACATGATTCAAAGGGTATTCTTTGTCAGTGAATCCTCACCATCTAGTTAACGATATTTCATAGTCAAGGTATCAATCTTGAAACAATTTCTGAGCGAAGGTCGACGAAAACTCTTCTTAAACAAACGTCCAATTGAAAAATGACACGAGCAATGGCCCAATTGATACAAATTCGATCAGCAATCATAACAATTCAAGAGTATCCAGTTGAATCAATGACTTAGTTGATTTACCTAATAAACAATCTACATAATTCCTCGACAAATTAGGACAATACATGACCATCCCAATACCGTGCAAGGACTCCGGTTTAAGCTCAAATAAATTGTAGATCGTGCCACAAAACTAGGGCTTACGTACTTACCACCAATGGAACTCTTCTCATTCTACAAAACCCTTGATCCTAAACCAATAAGCTAGGGTACCATGTTGGGAAAGGAAATGAATGATAGAAGAGAAAGATATTTCCAATAAAATAGTGGTGGTGTCTAAAGGTGGTCTAAAGACACTATTACATTACTTAATCACAATGAGTATGCTCTATAAGAGCACACTGATCCAATGATAGACCGATCCATAAATACCATCTATAAATAGGTTTGGCCCAAACCAACAACAACTGGACCATGTCGGTTATAATTGTCCTTAAAAAGTGGATTTGAGATCTTAAAGTGGACATAAGCTGACAAGGTGATGTCACTAGCATACCATAGGTCCCAACAATTACATTAGACAATACATTTATATAAAATGTCACTTCCACATACCCTTGGGTATAGCAGAAGTCCCCTACTTAGAACCAACTTTAGATAAAATGATTGACTATATTGTTGCTATAGTAAACTCACTCAAGGATATCAGTCTCTAGTACTTGGGTAGTCTAGTAGTATAGAAAAAGGAATGCTCAAGCCTCTTTATCTATCTCCTTATGATATTGATATGAGTAATACAATTGGATCCCACACATATATCAGAGAGCTATAGCACCTTCCATCCCCTTGTCTTTAGGACCCTATAAACCTTATGCTTCCCTAGCCATCCCATATTGGTGGATGGTCCTCCTCCCTATAGAACACCTTGCAAGACCTTGGACAACACGAACACCTGCTCTAATGCCATGAACATTGACACCCTGGAAGAACAATACAATACTCTTTAGGAAAAAATCCAGGAAAATGATGACCAATATACAAGAGAGATTCGATAACTTCAAGATGATGTAAGCAACTTAGATCAAAAGTTAAATCAGAAGTTAGATCAAAATTTTATATGTATAGATGAAGCACTAGCTTGAAAATTAATTCACGAAATCTAAAAAAAAATCCCCTAGAGTAAACAACATAGTGAGCCACACCAGGACGAAACATCTTGCTCGGGACTATTTAGCCACCAACAACCCCCTTATGGTCCTCACAACAATAAACCACTCTCCATGGATAATAACACTTGGAACAATTTTACTAAAGTGGACTTGAACATGTTTGTTGGGTCTAACCCATCAATATGGGTCACCCATATGGTACATTACTTCACCCTCCATGGAATTACTAATGACACGATGAAACTTAGGGTGGAGGTCTTGTATCTGGATCCAAAACAATGGCAATGATGTAAGTGACATAACAAATACTATGGGGGATAGATATCTTGGAGTATATTTTTTAAATATATCCATTCATGTTAAGAGTGACATATTCACTATTTGGGGTGGCTTACCAAGTTACACCAAACAAGCTTAATCACAAACTTTATCTTGGCCTTTGAGAAATTAGCCATATGTACAGAGAAATTAATGGATTCTTTTTGTAAAGAATGTTTTATTAGTGGCCTTAAGGAGGCGATTAAAGAACAAGTCAGAATGCAACATCCTATCACTTCGTTGGAGGCATATCAGAGGGCTCTAAAAGCAAAGATGGTGATCAATGCACAAACCAACAAGCCCTCTTCAGTTCCCCATTCACTCCCTACATAGTTCAATTCCTAAAGCACAATATCTTATCCTTCCTTAAAAGTACAAAGGTTGTCTCCAACAAAAATTGTAGAGCAACAAAGATGCAAACTTTATTATAATTGTGATGAAAAGTATGGTATGCCCCAGGTCATAAATGTAAAGAACAAAATTGATTTCAAATTGATGTGACTACTCCTACCCATTCCAAAGAAATCATTATGGAATATACCCTTAAGTTTGAGGCTGCTTACCAAATTCTACCCATGCAAGAATAAGTGGAACCCAAAGTCCGTCAAGAAGAGCCAATCGTCTCTCTTCATGCTTTATCCAGTATTTTAGCCCCACAAACCTTGAAACTTATGGGTTACATCAAGCACCAGAAAGTGGTAGTATTGATCGATAATGGCATCACCCACAACTTTATTCACCAGTGAGTGGCTGGAGAAATCCATTGTTGTGTCCACCCAGTGCCAAACTTTAAAAATTATGATAGCCAATAGTGGGGTGATGAAATGTGGGGAGTGTTGTGAAAATATGAGACTGCAATTGGGTGACTATCATATCAAAACTCTTATGTTGGCTGTAGATATGGGTGGTTGTGATATAATATTAGGGATCGAATGGTTACACACATTGGGGGTAGTTACCATGGAATTCAAGGAATTAATCTTGATTTTTACTTAGGACTCCCATACTCACACCCTCAAAGGACTCTAGGTAGGCTCCCCTGAAATCATTGCTAGTGTAATTCCATCTTCATCCATTTATAAGTTGTTCTCCCAGTCATCATTAAGAGGGAGCGTTGGAATGAAATTTTAATATTATATGTGTAATGATTTCGTAAGATGTCTTATCTAGCATTGCAATGCATAAATTACTCTAAACTTATGTTAAAGGAGTTATCCCATATGCATCATGGTGTAATATGATCATATTACCATTCATTATATAAGGAGGTATGGAAGAATAACAAGACATGGACTCTTGAGCCTCTTCCTCCTAGAAATACTTTAGTTGGATGTAAGTGGATATATAAAACAAAGTTTACTACAGACGGACAAATTGAAAAACATAGAGCTCGGTTAATAGCAAAAGGATTTTCTTGTTGACTCAAACCCAGTCGACAGGGGTTCCACTTGCTGTCGACATCCAACCCACCGTGATCTCCCTGAGCACCATCCTAGACGGGTTTTACCCCGTCCAACAATGACCTGTGGAGCAGACGAGGTCTCACCCGAGATGTTCAAGGGAGAATTGATGGAACCATGTTTCCGCTGAATGAAGGAGGATGGTTGCGGCTTAATGACTTGACTTATTGCAACATTACAGGAGTAGATCTATGCATTTAACTCAGACATCATTTGTATTCATAGCATCATTCAACATTCATCATCACTGCAAATATAACAGTAAAGCATTAATTGCAGCAAGAAAGCATAGCATCATTCATATATCACAACATGCATTACAAAAGAGACACAGGGATTTTGCAAAATCACTTTGTCATATCATATTAACCTTGCAAAAACCCAGATACAACATCTCCTCAAAAACACAAATCTTGCAGATATCTCTTGATCTCAGATACACAATCCAAAGACGCCTCAATCCCAGATTATCCAACACATACAACTCTATGACTATATATAGGCTTTCACCTTTACATTGCTTGTCCACTTACTAACAACTTCCTAATTGACGGTTTGACAAAATGACCCAAAATCTAACTAACATGGTCCAAATGACCCAAAAACCTGCATACCACGGTACAATTGACCCAAAAATACAAAAACATAACATCGTTTGTGCTCGGCTTTCCACCTTTCGTGGTACTGTAGCACTCATGGTGCTACGATAATGACCCATCTTAACCGCCTGCCAACAGGCCCCCAACACAATATTGTGGCTCGCCCTCGAGCCACGTCAGCAGGACATGGTGTACTCTGTGGTCTTGACCCTGAAATCCTCGTATTGCTGCTTGACGGTTGTCACCTGCTCCTTTGTCTCCATAGCCACTGCCTAGCTGTCTATCACATCCTGGGAAGATGGATGCTTAGTTAGCTTTGCAACAACTTGTTGACAACCTTCCTGTACTACCTGGAGGACTTCACTAGCTTTTGTCATGAACTGACCGCCAACTTCCTGGAAATCCTCCAACTGCGCAGCGCGCTTCTTCTATCTCTCGTCGGCCTTGGTGACGTGCTGTTGCAATTCTTTTAAGTCCGCATACTTGGAAACTTGTTCCATTGGCGGCATCGTGCTGATTGCTATCTTTAGTGTTTCCAACTGCCCCTCTGCTTCTTGCCGAAACTTGGTCAATTGTTCAATATGCTCATCTTGAACAATTTGGCCCAAAAACTGCACAATGTCGGGTGTGAGTTTCGTTGCTGCCATTTCCAGCTCTACCATCTGTGCTGCTACCTCGTCAATAGCCTGTTTGCGGTCATCCACCTGTGCTTTTGGTGTACTGGGGTCTACCAGGGCTGTTAGCTCCTGATTGTCGTGCCGCAGCTAGTCAATGACAACCTCAAGTTGCTACACACATTGAATCACATCCAATTCTACGGTGGGCTCCGACACATGGTGACAAGCCTTAGAAATGGCCATCTCTATCTGTACATTGTGATCCCATAAGGTGGCCTTCTCCACAATAAGGCGAGCCTGTTCTTTCTTGAACTCTTCTATCACTCGAGCCTTCTCAGCTCATTCTTTCTTGATGTCCTCTTCCAACTCGTCCATAGCTTGCCGCGCTATAGCAGCCCTTCCTGTTAACTCCGCGACCTCCTCCTTCACAGTTGCCTCGCTCTCCAGAAATTTACCACCAAGCTCGTGCATCCTATCCACCATCTCTCGGATGGAAACCGCCTGCATAGTTATCAATGCCTTCGCGGGTGTTGATGTATATGTAACTTTGGAATGTATTTCACCTATGTATTTCATCTATGTATATTGTACTCCTATAGAGATGTTATTATTCCTCTATACGGAAGTGTCGTCATTTGTATTGACAAGTGTCGCAAGTGTTGTAACTTGCCGATGGGTTATTAGACCACCATGTGTGGGGTCATCCCTGATTAAGTTAACCATGGGTTATTAGGCTAAGCTAGACAAGTCAGCTCCACTGGTTTATTGTGCAGGATAGGAAAAGTATAAATAGAGATCGGGAGATCTCTATTTGATCATCTCATTGCTCACTCTTCCATCACTCGGAAAGTGGCGCACATATGAGGAGGAGTATCAGCTGCTAGGAGAAGACTATCTCTTGTACTTTGGTTGTATCATTGCTCTTTCTATCTCCGAGGAAGTTGTGGGGTTTTTCACCTTTATGGTTTTCCCTAGTGAAACTCTGTGTGTCTATTGTCTCATGTGATTGCTTGGTGTGATTGATATGCATTGTTATAATTGATATAATGTACATGTTATTCTCTCAGTAAATATCCTAGAGTATATTGAATTAATGATACAAAATTAACATGGTATCAGAGCTTCCCTGAGAAGAAGACATTGTGCAGTGGTGGAAACTAGGGTTTCTTGTTTATTGGGTTTCTCTCCATAGATTTTGGAAAAGCAGTAAGGTATATTGACTCTACTCATAAAGGAGAATCTATCTGTCCAATCAGAATTCAATTCTGAGCACTTTCAGTTTTGGCCCTAAAAATTAGGGTTTCCACAAAAATAGGAATTTCCAAAATCTGAAGACATAGCTGGAAGCTCCTTGGAACAATCAAAGTTTAGAGCTTTGGATTGATATTTTTGGTAGGGTAAAGCTCTGGAAAAATCAAACCCTAATTCAGGGTCCTCCCTAGTGAATCCGGGAAGACTAAAAGGCATTTCTGAAGGGTGAAACTTTGCAGATCTCAAAATCTGAATATACCTGGCTGACCAGCTCATCAAGGTGCATCTTTCTATCCTTTCAGAAGTTTGAAATTCAAAGTTTGAATTTTTAGGGTTTCTCTAACAAACCCTAATCCGAGATTAGATCCGGTTTTCAGCAAATCAAGTGGTAAGACCTATATCTTTTCTATTTCCATTTGAAGTACTCTTTAATATGTCTCACCACAACAAGCTTGAGGATAAGCTTGAAGGGGCTGATAACTTCCGAGCATGGAAGCATAGGATTGGGTTAATCCTGGAAGAAAATGAGTTGGACACTTATATAAGTGAAGAGGTCCCTGTCCCAGAGGGAGAAGAGGCTAAGGCTCTTCACAAGAAGAACTTGGTCAAGGAAAAGAGAATCATTGTTGATTCGATCAAGGACCATCTCATCCCACATGTGTCATCTCTAAGGAGATGTTCGATTCCCTGACCAAGCTATTTGAAGTGAAGAACATAAATCGGAAGATGACCCTGCGGAACCAATTGAAAGGGGTAAAGCTTCAGAATGGAGAGACCATTCAATCTTATTTTTCTAAGGTCTCTCAAATCAAGGAATAGCTTGAAGCTGTGGATGAAATTGTGGACAATGGTGAAGTTTTCATGACCACACTAAATGGCCTACCCAGATCATGGGACTCCTTTATACAAGGAATCTGTGCAAGGAAGAATTTGGTCTCCTTCAGTAGGCTATGGGAGGAATGCTCTCAAGAAGAAGCTAGGCTTATGGCCCGAGAAGAAAAGATGGGAAATGAAGATCAAGCTCTCACTGCTCACACCAAGAAGGGAAGCAAGTTCAAGGGGGAGCATTCTCATTCTAAGAAACCTTCTCACCACTTTAAAAATAGGAAACATCTAAGATGTTTCACATGTAATGAGAAAGGGCACTTTGCCTCAGATTGTCCCAAGAACAAGAAGGGCAACGACAACAAATTCAACAAAAAGAAGAAGGGTAACAAAAGAAAATATCATGCTCATGCTGCTGAGGATGATGAACCTCCCAAGAAGAAGGCTAGATCAGAAAGTGATGATTCATCAAGCGAAGATGAATATGTTTTAATCTCTGCTCTCATAAGTACTATCTCTCATGGATGTAATGATTGGCTTATTGATAGTGGGGCTTCCAAACACATGACTGGGTTCAAGAATATTTTGTAAACCTAACTGAACATGAGTCACCCCATAAGGTGAAACTTGGGGATGACTACCAATATCCTATCAAAGAAAGTGGTGAAGCCTCCTACAACGTAGACTCTGGGAAGTCTTTGAAGATGAAAGAAGTTCTATATGTACCTGGGCTCAAGAAGAATCTACTTTCCATATCTGCATTGGATGCAAAAGGTATGAGGGTTGCATTTATAGATGGCCAAGTACTCATGTGGCCAAAAGGTAAGACCATAGATGATGCCGTAGTGATTGGAGAGCAAGAGGGAGGGTTGTACAAGCTGAAGGGACAACCTGAACATGCCATGGTACATGAATTCATGGAGCTAAGTGAACTTTGGCATAGAAGGCTTACACATGTGCACTATAGGGAACTACCAATTGCAAGTAAAGCTGTAGAGGGTCTTTCTGAAATCAATACCAAGCATGAAGGTGTTTGCAAAGGATGTGCAAAAGGAAAGAACATAAAGAAGGCCTTTCCAAGTAGTGAAAGCAAGGCTAAAGGGATCTTGGAAATTATCCACTCCAATGTATGCGGTCCGATGTCATCCAGTTCTCTAAGTGGGTATGTATACTATGTCTCCTTCATTGATGATTTCTCTAGGAAGACTTGGGTTTACTTCTTGAAGAACAAAGATGAAGTGTTTGATAAGTTCAAGGAATTCAAAGCCTTGATCGAAAATCAAATTGATAAGAAGATCAAGACATTCAGATTCGACAATGGTGGAGAATTCACTTCAGGTGATTTCAAGAAACTATGCAATGATTCAGGAATTAAGAGGGAGTTGACTGCTCCCTACAATCCAAAACAGAATGGAGTTGCAGAAAGAAAGAATAGAACAATCATGGAAGCAGCACGGGCAATGCTGCATGACCAGGATATGCCTATACATCTATGGGTAGAAGCAGCTAGGACAGCTGTATATGTGCAGAACCGAACACCTCACAAGATATTGTACAACAAGACACCATAAGAAGTCTTCACTGGTAAAAAACCTGAGGTCAGCCATCTTAGGATATTTGGTTGTCTAGTATACACACATGTTCCAAAGGAAAAGATGACAAAGCTAGATCCTTCAGGAAAGAAGGGCATCTTTGTGGGGTATAGTGAAAGCTCGAAGGCTTATAGAATATACTTTCGAGGGTTCAAGAAGATTGATGTCAGCAGGGATGTAACATTTGATGAAAACTCAACTTTCATCAAGTTGAAGATCATGAAGAACCAAAGGAAAATAGATTTCAAGACACCACCTTGAATGAAGCAATTCCAGAAACAGATTGTGAAGTTGAAGATCCATAAAGACCTATAGATCCACCCCATGAGAATAAATATCACAAGAGGAAACCTGCATGGGCTAGAGAGCTCATTCAAGATGCAGAAAGATATGGCATTCTAGAAGAAGAACACAGAGAAAGGAAAAGGACTAGATCACATACCAGTTATGTTTCCCTACTCTGTGATATTATGAACAAAGAACCTTCCAGTTATGAAGAAGCAACGAAAAAGAAAGAATGCCATATATTCTTGGAAGGATGCCATGGTCGAGGAATATCAGTCGATCATGAAGAATGATGTTTGGGATGTAGTCCCAAGACCTGAAGGGAAGTCTGTGGTGACTTCCAAGTGGATCTACAAGATCAAGCATGCTACAGATGGCAGCATAGAGAAATACAAAATGAGATTTGTAGCTCATGGCTTGTCCCAGAAAGAAGGGATTGATTATGAAGAGAATTTTTCTCCTGTGGCCAGATACACTTCCATTAGAACAGTACTTGCTCTGGCTGTAGTGATGAAATGGAAGATACACCAGATGGATATCAAGACAGCTTTCTTGAATGTTGTAGTCAAGGAGTAAGTGTATGTGGAGCAGCCACTTGGTTTTGAGACACATGACAGGGAGTCATATGTGTGTAGGTTGAAGAAATCCTTGTATGGTTTGAAGCAAGCTCCTAGGACTTAGTATGGTAGGATGGACAACTTCTATCTAGTTTGGGATTTACCAAGAGTAAAGCAGATTCCAACCTTTACTACAAGGTTGAGGAAGGCAATCCTATGATACTACTCTTGTATGTGGATGACCTGTTTGTAACAGGTGAGGATGGATTGTTTTCCAATACCAAGAGGAAGCTTGCTACCGAGTTCGAGATGAAGGACTTATGGACGATGCACTTTTTTCTAGGCATGGAGGTGTGGCAGAGTGAAGATGGGATCTTCCTTGGACAAGGGAAGTATGCAGTAGAGATCCTGAAGAGGTTCAGTATGATGGATTGCAAGGCCATAGCCACACCTATGGCATCGAACCTGAAGCTTTTGTGCGATGCTTCATCTGATCCGGTTGATGTCACTGTGTATCGTCAGATGATTGGGTCCTTGATGTACCTGACAAACACGAGACCAAATATTTGCTTTGCGGTGAACACATTGAGCCAGTTCCTGACCGATCCGAGGAGTGTTCACCTGGTTGTTGTAAAGCATATTCTGAGGTACCTGAAGGGTACAATTGATTATGGGCTCAAGAATGATGCAAATCAAAAGTTTAACCTGCAAGGTTATGTTGATTCAGACTGGGTAGGAAGTGCTGCGGATAGGAAGAGCACTTCTGGGTGCTGCTTCAGTATGGGATCAAGTGTGATCTCTTGGTTTAGCAGGAAGAAATCATGTGTAGCACTGAGTACAGCCGAGGCAGAGTATGTTGCAGCATGTTCGGCCAGTTGTGAGGCAGTATGGCTCCAGAAGCTACTGTCTAAGTTATTTGATCTCCCATTGGAGGCTACTGGTATCTTTTTTGACAACTAGGGTTGTGTGAAGCTGTCTGAGAACCCTGTGTTCCATGATAGGTCAAAGCACATTGAGATCAAGTATCACTATATCAAGGATATGGTGCAGAGAGGAGCAGTGAAGCTCCTGTATGTTGCGACGGATGAGCAGATTGCAGATGTGTTGATGAAACCACTAGCCAGAGTGAAGTTTGAGTACTTCAGAGAGAGGCTTAGTGTTCTTCAGATTGACGACACTTCGAGGAAGAAGTGATGGACATATTTGCTGGAAGCCATTCCAAGCATGGTGAGAGGAGGATCCTTCCCATGGCTGTGGATGTAAGCGTTGGATGATGAGCATCGGGACGATGCTCTAGTTACTGCTCTGTATACGCATCATGTTGGATGCTTGTTATGTATATGCATCATGTTGGATGCTTGTTATGATCAGTTGGATCATGTATATATATGCATCATGTTGGATTCTTTTTATGATTAGTTGGATCATGTATATGTATATGCATCATGTTGGATGCTTGGACCATGTATATGTATCAAGTGGATACATTGTATGATTAGGTAGATCATGTATGTTGATATATATAAGGAGGATACATTGTATGATCAGGTGGATCATGTATCTGTGTATGTATCAAGTGGATACATTGTATGATCAGGTGGATCCTCTATGATGATATGTATCAGGTAGATACATGGTATGCATCAGGTGGATGCATTATATGATCAGGATGATCATGGATGATCATGGATGACGAGCTTCAGGATGTTTCTCTAGATGACATGCATCTGGACGATGCAGTGATGATGATTAGGATGATCATATGTGATGACATGTATCAGGTGGATACATTACATAATCAGTTTGATTATGTGTGATGAGTTCTGAAGACACAGATGCACATGATCTTTTCAGACATGGTTGTATATGTGTTCTCCCATGGCCGCGATGTAATTGCTGGGCTTTTTCGACATGGTGGCAGATGTGTTCTCCCATGGTCGTGTTGTAATTGCCAGGGTCATTCGAGCATGGTTGTAGATGTGTTCTCCCATGGCTGCGATATAAGTGTTGGGGCCATTCGAGCATGGTTGTAGATGTGTTCTCCCATGGCTGCGATATAAGTGTTGGGGCCATTCGAGTATGGTTGTAGATGTGTTCTCCCATGGCTGCGATATAAGTGCTGGGCCATTTGAGCATGGTTGTAGATGTGTTCTCCCATGGTTTCAATATAAGTGTTGTTCCATTCTTGCATGGTTGTAGATGTGTTCTCCCATGGCGTAGATGTAAGTGTTGTGTGATGTGCATCTGGGTTGTGCTTCGTGATACTCTGTGGCTGTGGACAGGTTGAGTAGTAGCATGTAAAAGGTCCTAGGAGATCCGATAGGTTGAGCTGTGTGCTCGTAATCAGTCCTGGGATGCTCTTTCGAGGTTTTGTTGACTCACGTAATAAGTCTTGAGGATTCCACAGTATGGCCAGTGATGATGAAGACCTGCAGGTGGTGGGACTACATCCAGTATGAAAAAGCACTGGCTCTGTAGAACTTCCTATGATGAGTATATCGGAGATTGATTGAGATAGCAGCAGTAGTGACGATGACGATGATTCGATGGCAATGATCCAGTGATGATGATCCAAAGAAGAAGACTTGTGCTAGCAGATCTGTGTCGAGAAATACCTTCCTAGTTAAGAGGGAGTGTTGATGTATATGTAACTTCAGAATGTATTTCACCTATGTATTTCATCTATGTATATTTTACTCCTATAGATATGTTATTATTCCTCTATACTGAAGTGTCGTCATTTGTATTGATAAGTGTCGCAAGTGTCGTAACTTGTCGATGGTTATTAGACCACCATGTGTGGGGTCGACCCTGATTAAGTTAACCATGGGTTATTAGGCTAAGCTAGACAAGTTAGCCCCACTGGTTTATTGGGTAGGACAGGACAAGTATAAATAGAGATCGGGAGATCTCTATTTGATAATCTCATTACTCACTCTTCCATCACTCGGAAAGTGGCGCACATATGAGGAGGAGGATTAGTTGCTAGGAGAAGAGTATCTCTTGTACTTTGGTTGTATCATTGCTCTTTCTATCTCTGAGGAAGTTGTGGGTTTTTTCACCTTATGGTTTTCCCCAGTGAAACTATGTGTGTATATTGTCTCATGTGATTGCTTGGTGTGATTGATATGCATTGTTATAATTGATATGTTGTACATGTTATTCTCTCAGTAAAGATCCTAGAGTATATTGAATTAATGCTCAAAAATTAATAGCAGGTAGTGCATTGACATTGATGGTCACTTTCTCTATCAGCTACAGCAAGGCTTTCAAAGCCTCATCTTCGGTCACAATTGCAATCGGGGGAATATCAACATTTCGGACTTGCGGCTCAGTGCTGATTGTGCCAACTGGCTACGTCGATGCTTCCTCTGGTGCCTTCTTGGAAACCATATCACACAAGGAGTCTAGACGAGTAGTGAGCGCGTGGAAACCTTCATCTGTCTTCACTGTCATTGTTTTATCCACTGCAGTGGATGCATTAGTGATTGCTAGTATTATTCGGCCCAATTGCGCTTCCGAGGACAAGGGAATCCCACTGATTGTCGCATGATCCTGGTGCCCTTTTGTTTTTCCCTCCTCAATGTCCTGTTCAATTTCATCATCCATCGGTGTCCTTGTTGATTCTTGATCTGAATCATGGTGACTCTACGGGTCCTGCACCGATAGTCGATCGTTGGGGCCTATCGCCGGTGTTCCAGCGTCAATCTCTACCAACCCCATGGGTTCTCACCATTCATTCGGCCAATCATTCACAATAGCATCCAGCTCTTCCGTTGTCACCTTATAAGGGGTCAACAACCACTGCTTGGCTGGAGCCCATCTGGCTTGCACATCAATAGCGTGCGGCCGAATTGCAAACACCATAATCGGCTTATACTTTGCTGTGATTTCCTCATATAACCGAGGCACCTTTGTTGCTGCATCATAAAGCACCTCCAAATAAATCCAGAACTGTAATGCACAGTCCTGAAGTCACTCTTGCTCATGTACCTAGCACAAGTTTTGATATCGTGCCCCCAGACGCTCTTTCGCGGCCACAACCTCCATACCTTGGTAAGTGTTGGGCTCCTTCCAGGAAACAAGTGCTATCAAAATTAAAAGCCATCTATATGTGAAGGAGCCCTTCCCGGCTTAGACAGTGACGGCATCCTCTGCCAACTGGTTCAGCAAAAAAAAGGACCAATTCATCTGGACACCTGTCGCACATTTCTCTGCACATGCCACGATCCCCGAATTGCCCTTATTAGGTCGACCGACTTGGACCACTTTGCAGGATAATATCTTTGTGCCGGTGACAACCACCTTAACATTGATACTACTGGTGGGATAACCACAGCCATCCCATTCCAAGCCATAGCGCTTAACCAACTACATCGCCCTCTTTTTGTCATTCTCCTTCCCTCAGAAGTATTGTGATAGGTCTACCCCATCTTTGGGCAACCCGATAATGCCGGCAATTAGATCAACAGTGACCTAAATCGCTCTGTCCAGCCACAATGTAGCACAATGGAAGCAGGCCAGCAGTTGTTTCACGCAAGCGTTAACCTCCAGCAGTCGCTCAAAATCTGGCATGTTAATGAGCCCCAACAATCCAGCCTGGTTCAACCCCTGTGCCCAGTCTTGTGGAATCAGCGTCGTGGTGAGCTGTGACCTTGGCACATAGGGACCCAACGTAATTTTTGGGTAAGCGACCATATTGTGATCATCATACCTCAGGTGCATCAATGTCGTCCCAATATCAGTAGAGCCCTCCATTCCAGCAGGGAGCGTGGGCATCCTCAATGTATACTTCTGATTTTTGTTCACCTTGCGAGGGGTTGCATCCGACCGACTTGGGGGGACATACCCAGTGGACTCATTAATTATTCAGCTGGACTGTCCCGTATGCACTCAAACCTCCTCCGCCACTGCAGTGGATGATCAAAGCTATCGCTTGCTCTACGGGGACTCGGAATGCTGACCCCCCTGACACTTCTTTGGAATGCTGGTAAAGGCCGAGTCTTCTGGCATATTGAGGACCTCTTCTTATACGCTTGCTGGTCGAGCAAGGGATTCTATGTCACTGGAAACTTCAACTACCGAGTTGCTCGGCATGCTGCACTAGAGCCTTTCTTGGATTAATAGGCCCTCACTCGTCAGCTAGCAATCTCCTCAATTTCTTCTTCCTACTGCAACGCTAAACCAATAGAAGCTTACCCAATTTTCCTCAACACTCTAGAGCATCACTCCACAACACTACTCAACCCCGCAATCAGAGACTAAACTCATTTGAGAGGAATAGGTTCCTTCCAACCAGTCTCGACCCGTTCTTATAGCACCCAACCAAATCCCTCGTAATCATAACTAAATCCTGCATTAACTCGGACTAAATCATGTATTAATGACCCAAATCCGTCGTTGATCCTGTCAGTGGATCGGTCGGATCCGCCATTAATGCTCATCAGTCGAACGAGCACCGTTAATTAACTGTCTTAACTTTTTTGCATTTATTACCGATTTGACCCAGTCGTGACCCTGCCGCTATCGCGGACTGCTCCTAACTTGTGGCACAAGCCTCCGTGCCTGCGCATTCTTGTCCCTGTTGGTGCGCCATCCTACCACCAATCAACCTGCATTTTTTTTCTCCGATGCGACTCAAGCATCGCGCTGCTCCAAGCCAGACCTGTAGGGATTCAACCTTTTGCCATTAATCAACTTTGGGAGTATCACTCCGTCCAACTGCTGCAACTATACTGCGCCTCTTGAAGTGAGGTACTGATGCGATATGGACCAAGCCAATGCATCTGCAATTTTCCTGGGTGTTTCATAAACTTGCTGTCATACAACATCACCAAGTCACCCTACTGAAACTATTTGTTTTTTATGTGGCAATCATGCCAAGCCTTCTGGCGATCCTTCTCCACACCCTGGTGGAATCCTGTAATAAAGCGATCTTCTTCCATTTGCACTAACTGCGCTAGACGTTCTTCCAATTCCGCCACAGCATCCATACCTGTTGTTGCTGCTATGCGCAGACTCAGAACGATGTACTCCATAGGCATAATCGCTTCTTGTCCATACACTAGCTTGAATGGTGTCTATCCCATCAACCTTTTACACGTGGTGCGATACGCCCACAATACGGCTGGGATTTTCAAATTCCAGTCATCGCGGTTCACATTGCACACATTTGTTAGCACATGCTCCAATATCTTGTTAAAAGCTTCCACCGTGCCATTTCCCTACGGGTGATATGGTGTACTCTTCTTGTGCTGTATCTGCAGTACCTCCATCAATGTGCTGATGGTGCGATTGAGAAAGTGGCTTCCTTGATCACTCAGGAATATCTTGGGGCAGCCGAAGTGAGTGACGATGTTGTTGAACAAAAACCACATAGCTGTGACTGCAGAACAATCAATGGCTGGTGCAGCCTCCACCCATTTCGTCAAATAGTCTGTCGCCGTGATGATGTATCTTGCACCAATGCTCTTCCATGGTGGGTTGATTGGTCCCACAAAATCCAGTTCCCATTTGTCAAATGGCTGCAGTGTCAGTTGAGGTATCAGCGGCATCTCATCCCTCCTGGATGGCTTCCCGATTCTTTGACAAACATCGCAGGACCGCGCATAGTCATTCGCATCATTATGTAGCTTGGGCCACCAAAGCCCCGCGCGAAGCACCTTCCTAGTAGTCGCACGAACACCATAGTGTCCCCCAGCCACTCCTACATGTGGTTCGGACAAGATCTTCCCTTGCTCATGAGGAAAAACACATCATCTCAATATCTCATCTGCTCCCAATTTGTATAACTCGCCTACAATGAGCTGGAAATCTACAGCCTTGACCACCAACTGCTTCTTTTGACTAGTGGTGAACTCTTCGGGTGTGGTACCTGTTGCCAGAAACTGAATGATTTCTTCAAAGTAGCCATCAACTAATTCAACCTTAAAAAGTTGCGCATCAGGAAACCCATCTTCGATGTTAGTTGGCTCCTCTCCTGTTTCAATCCGCAATAGATGATTAAGTCCAGCATTCAACCGCCCTGGCTTCACAATCACTTCAAAATCAAATTCTTGAAAAAGAAGTAGCCAATGACATATCTTCCCCCCCAACACAGGCTTATTGACCAGCTATTTCAATGTAGAGTGGTCGGTGAACATCTTAAAATGTCCTCCCAATAAGTAATGTCGAAACTTCTGCAGCACATACACCATTGCCAGGCCTTCACTCTCTGTAGTGGCGTAGTTCCTTTTTGCCGATGACAACTTCTGACTTGCGAAAACATTGGGATGATCTAGATCCCCCTCTCTTAGCTAGGAAAGCACCACTCCCAGCACGATCGATGATCCATCGATGTGGACATGAAATTCCTTACTCCAGTCCGGAAATACCAGTATCGGTGTCGACGCCATCTTAGCCTTCGACATCTAAAAACTATCTTGACATTTAGGGCTCCACTGGAATACCGCATCCTTCTTCAGCAACTTCTCCATAGGGATAGTGATCGCTGCATAACCCCTGATGAACTTACGATAATACCCAGTATGTCCCAATGTCATTCGCAATTGCTTAACATTAGTCAGCGGTGTTAAGCTCAGAATGAGCGCAATCTTTGTTGGATCAACTAACAACCCATGCTTGCACACAATGTGACCCAGTAGGATGCCGAATGGTGCACAAAAGATGCACTTCTTCAAGTTCAGCGATATCTGATGTTGTCGATAGCGCTCCAGCATCAATCGCAGGTTTTCAGATGATCTCGGATCAAACCATAGACTGTCCAGTCATCCATGTATACCTACAAAAACTTCTGAATCAAATCCTTGAACGCAGCAAAAACAACCCGTGAAAATATCGCAAGTGCATTCTTCAACCCAAACGACATTACTGTGTACTGAAAGCAACCCCATTCTGTCAAAAAAGTCATCTTGTGGCTGTCTTCCTTCGTAATGCGGATCTGATGATAGCCCAACAACCTGTCCATGAAAGAATACATCTCCTAGCCGCCCACTCCTTCAAGTACCTCATCAGTAAACGGGGTTGGAAAGGGATCATGTAAGCAGGCATCATTCAACTTCTACAAATCGACACAAATATGCACTTCATCGGTCTTCTTGTCTTGCACCAGCATAGGACTGGTCCATTCTGACTCTTCAACCAGTTCAATAATACCAACATCCAACATGTGATCAAGTTCTACCTTGACCATCTCCTTATGGCATGGATTCATCTGGTATGGTCGCTGTCGGATTGCTTTCACGTTTGGTTTCAATGGGATCTTCATCTCCCTTAAATAGCCCAAAATAGATTTCATCTCAGAAAACTTTGTAGGAAAGAGGTCTTGAAATTCATGCAACAAGTCAGTGACATTTCCCATCATCTCATCATCTCAATAATCTCCAACATTTGCGAACTTGGGAGTGGTCTCCGTCCCAATATTGATCTTACGAAGCTTCAAGGGCTGGCTGATCAGGTCACTTTGCACATCAGGTGCTACCACATCGCAACTCCCTTCGGATTCCAGAATGTTGACATTCCACGGATCATCACCATCTTCGGGCCCACCAATGATATTATAACATTCCATCATGGATTGCATCTGGCAGTGCGTGTGCGGATCCACAGGATATGCCACTAGAACAACCTTCAACACCACATCGTGGATGAGTTGCAACGCGTTATGGACATCCAGGTTGGGATCTGCGAAATGGAATGTATGCGTAAAACAAACTGTCAACTCCAACCAAGTAGTGATTTCTCCCTGTAATTCAACTGCAGTGTACCATGATCGCAGCATTTCGTCCAAAGTATGGATAAATGCATGGACCCACTCATCTCTTGGTCGCGATTCCCATAATGTCTAACACTCCATCAAATGAATGCCAGGGTTATTCCGACCATCATATTTCCCTGTGTGGTAAACCTCGGTATCGCCGAAATGAACCGTCATCAATATCCTACATTGTGACCATCTGTCGATTTATTTCTTATGTGTCGCCCACCAACATGTTGGAGCAGCCTTCAGTGCTTCCTCCAATGTTAGCAGTTGCTATGGTTCGGAAACTCTTAGCTCGAACTCTGTCAGAAATTCATACAAGCTAAGTAGCCCCTTGAATACTGGTAGTGTGACCGTTTCAGTTGCAACGCGGCATAATGACTGTGTGAGTAACCCACACTTGCGGAGCGACACCTCATGCAAGTGATTCTGCTAATGTTCTAAAGCATCATCAGATTTGGAAGACACAGAGCTGTCACTGCGCCATCCAAGCTCACCGTTGGCAGTCGGATGAATATAATCCTCGGAAATATTGAATGCATGGTCCCATCCACTGGGATATTCGTCCTTCACTGGCTCAATGTATCTACGTCCTTCAGCCAGATCGAACGGGGCTATGAATTTGAGATCGCAGTTTTTGAAAGTCATCATCGACCGCTTGAAGTTGATTACTGCTCCACTGTCATTATCCCACCTGATCCCCCAAAACCCGGGATAATAGCTCTCTCCTTCAACTATTTCGATGACATCAAAGTCAGCATAAGTCTTCATTCCCTCAATGTCCGCCACAAGGTGTGGGACTCTCCCAATTGGTGTTATCTTGGCGTGATTAGCTAGCCGGAGCTGTACAAGAGACCAGCTCAATGGGGGGTCCCCATTTTCCACCAGGCCTGCTTGGTTAAGATGTTGACATCCGAACCAAGATCCAAAATAACCAAATCAACATCATAGTCCCCAATTTGTATGTTCATACACATCTCCTTACCGGTCTTCCGTCGCTGTAAGGATTTTACCATGGATTCTTGACGTCCCTTGGTCAGTCATTCGTTCGATCTTGGCTAGAGCAGTAGGCTCACTTTCCAACAAAAAACAACTCTCTAAAACTTTCTGCAAGGTTCCATACTGCGCTGATGGACCTGCCTCTAAAGTAGCATAAAAAATAGGGGGCATGTTGCAAATAATGGCCTTACCCCGAGTCTTTTCCATCGCTCAACGTGCCTGAAAGAATGTGTCGCACTCAGACTCAATGTCAAATGACACCTTATTCTTCCCTACCAACCGAATGATCGGTTGTGAGCTATCCCCTCCTATTGCTGCACCTCCATGAGTGATAACTGCAACAACCACATCTTGTGGCCTTGGCTCCGCAAAAATTGTTGCAACACTCGCACCCTGATTCTGGTTCAACGATGGATTCCCTGGTTTGTTCACATTCTGATTAGCATTCTGATTTGGGCGTTGGTTCTGGTTCTATGCCCGTTGCTGCACTTGATTCTGCACTGGCTGCTGTGCATGAGTCTCAGTCTGCAATTGTGGAACATTCCCTTCTTGCCACTGCGCAATCCATTGTGGGAAGTTATCCACTGTGTGATCTGTAACAAAGCAAAACGTGCACTGTGTCTGCAATAGTGGGAAATATTGCTGATAGTGTCCCCACACCGCACAGTTATAGCACTGAACAGGCCCACGACCTCCTAATCCTTCTCTACGACCAAATCCTCTGCCACGTCTGCCCCGGAATCTGCTTTGCTGTTGGTATTGTAGTTGATTGAACTGCTGCTGCATAGGATTCGGTTGCATGGATTTCCCTTGCTGTGCATACTGCGGTTGCTAAACGTACTATGGCTGTTATGGAGCCATTTGCATCGGAGCATATTGCGGCATAAACTGTTGTGGTTGCTGCTGCAGTACAAACTGCACCTGCGGTTGAGGTAGAAGCTGGACTACCTGTGGTTGCGTGGCGGTTGTTGTACACCACTATGGTTGTCCTTCACATAGAATGCATCATACATTCTCTCATGAAGCAACCCATATGCCCGGCAATCTTTTTCTTCATGTCCCACGGATTTGCAGAATGTAAAATACAGATTCATCGGTTTGGTGGCCATCTTCTACATGTATTGGCATTCCTCATGGCGGTGCCCATATACTTGACAAATGAAACACCATGGCATGCCACCACCATTCAACGGATTTGGTGCTCTTGAAACCACATAATTGCGGAATTATGGGCAATTATCCTTAGTATGTCCTCCTCGACATCGCGTACACCATACTTCTTCACGCCGCTCCTTGCCCTTCTTAAGATCTTGCAGTTGTATGGTCAGGTTAGCCAGCTGTGTTTGAATCTACAACATCCCAGCTACGTTTTCACCAATTGGCGACGCTTCGAACTACATTGCAATCTACAGTGCTTCACTGGGCGTTGTAATGTTTTGTTGCATCAGAGGTAATCAAATGTATGGAAGCAATGCTACGATGAACCATTCTTTATGTTGGACAGTGCTCATATCAAAACTAACCCTTTCTATCAGCGTCTTGAATCGTTGGTCAAAATCCCACACCGTTTCTTTGGGATACTGCTTAATCTCTTTCAGTTCTGTAATATATTGTGCTTCAGACTTGGATTTTTTGAATTCTGCAATCAATCTGTTCCTGATATCGTCTAGCATTTTCTCTGGAGCTCCTGTAGGACTAGAACAAACTTCATAAACTAGTCTAATGCGCGACCTCGCAAAGTTGTCGCTAGTTGTCCTTTATTAGCATTATCATTAGTAATCTGCTTTATGGTCCATATCGCTTCACATAAAAACTAGTATTGTTCAGGGTTATCTGTCCCATTTCCATGGAACAGTGGCAACTTCACATCCTCGCCCGCCATTCTGGGATTCCTTCCCGCAGTTGCTGAACTACTAGCAATCACGTTTTGTTGACACGGTGGTGTCGAGGTTTTGTTTCTCACTGGTTGAAAGATGGTGAGCGGAGGTGTGGGTACGCTGCCGCTGGGGTTTGGTCTTGCCTCTATCCTGGGCATAGCTTGGTGTTCCTTGTCCGGACTATGAGGTCGTTTCATCCCGTGTGGTATTCCTTCATGGCCTTGTGGTTCAATCGCAGCAGGACCTTCTCTTATCCTCTGCCTCTTCTCCTGTCGAAAACTTGCTCCTCCCCTTGTAAGACCACTCTCTTCCTCAGCTTCACTCACAGTCTCGTCATGACCTGCACCCATCTACCGCTTATCAGTCCATGTACCGTCCCCCTGCTATCGCAATACCCACAACCTCTGCCCACCAGGCTGTTTACTGATCCAGATGCATCTTCAGTATACCCTTCTCGCAAATAAGCATCTTAATGGACAGTTGGAACGATAGTAGAAACCTTCCCCGGGGTCCGCGGAAGAAATATCTTTCAGCTTCACTATAAGAATTTTGGGTATCAACCACAAATTCGGTGATATAACCTTCCAATATGCTATCGAGCCAAACTTCGACAGCTCGCGATGCCTTGTTGTCAACTTCCTGCAGCTCCTAGATCAGCTCTAGGGTCCAGGTCGTTGGCTCACCACCTTGGAAGTTCCTCTTCTAAAAAGTCAACTTTGCCAATCACTCATACAAGATGACTGGAAATTCGCAGAAAAAATATTCGTGTGGACCATCATGAATATATCTTTCTACCCACTGATCTACTATCGGTTGTGTGTTTCGACTTTCTTCTTCAGCGAATTCCTACAACTTCTGATCAAACCAGCTTTGTATCTCCGGTTGCACCGGATGCCACAACATATCCTCCTTTCACTTCGCACATGGTCCTGGAAACAGAACCATTTGTTTACTCAAACCCAATCGACAAGGGTTCTACTCGCTGTCGACATCCAACCCACTGTGATCTCCCTGAGCACCAGCCCAGATGGATTTTACCCCGTCAAGCAACACCTACGAAGCAGATGAGGTCTCACCCGAGATGTTCAAGGGAGAATTGACGGAACCATGTTTCCGCCGAATGAAGGAGGATGGTTGTGGCTTAATCACTTGACTTATTGCGACATTACATGAGTAGATCCATGCATTTAACCTAGATGTCATTTGTATTCATAACATCATTCAACATTCATCATTGCAACAAATATAACAGCAAAGCATTAATTGCAGCAAAAAAGCATAGCATCATTCATATATCACAACATGCATTACAAAAGAGACACAGGGATTCTGCAAAATAGCTCTGTCATATCATATTAACCACACAAAAACCCATATACAACATCTCCGCAAAAACACAGGTCTTGCAGATATCTCTTGATCTCAGATACACAATCCAAAGACGCCTCAATCCCAAATTATCCAACACATACAACTCTATGACTATATATAGGCTTTCTCCTTTACATTGCTTTTCCACTTACTAACAACTTCCTAACTGACGGTTTGAGCAAATGACCCAAAATCTAACTGACATGGTCCAAGTGACCCAAAAACCCGCATACCGCGGTACAATTGACCCAAAAATACAAAAAAATAACATAGTTTGCGCTCGGCTTTCCGCCTTTTGCGGTATCGCAGCACTCGTGGTGCTTCGATAATGACCCATCCTAACCGCCTACCAACATTTCTCAACAAGAATGTACTGGCTATACTAAAACTTTTTCGCTAGTTGCTCAAATGAACACAATACAAACTATTATTTCTCTTAATGCATCGTATCAATGGGAAATACACCAAATGGATGTCAAAAATGCATTTTTGAATGGTGATATTCATGAAGACATTTATATGCAACAACCACCTCGTTTTATTATTGTTGGAACTTCAAGTTTAGTATGCAAATTGAACAAGTCTTTATAAGGTCTGACACAAGCACCTAGAGCTTGGTATGAGAAAACTGATGCATATTTCTTGAAGAATGGTTTTAAGCAGTGTGCATTTGATCCAAATCAGTATGTGAAGAACTTTGATTATGATGTTCTCATAATATTACTTTGTGTGGATGACCTTCTTATCACTGGAATCCATCTTACACTTATACATGAAATGAAGAATAATCTAAAGAATGAAATTGAAATGCTTGATTTAGGCCTTCTGCATTACTTTTTGGGTCTACAAATTTGGCATATGTTGATGGTATATTATTGTCTCAACCTAAGTATGAGACACATTTACTTTCTCAGTTTCATATGAGTGACTATAAGTCTTCACCTATGCCATTCCAATTTGGTGTAAAGTTAATTGTTTATTTTGGTAGTCCTATTATTGATGCCACATTGTATCATCAACTTGTGGGGAGTTTGATATATTTGACACACATTAGGCCAGATCTCTATTTTACATTCATCATGGTTTTGAGGTCTATGCAAAAGCCTCATGAAATTCATTAGAAACTAACAAAGAGGATTCTTAGATATTTACAAGGGACAATGCATTATGGTGTTTTCTATTCTAGTAGGGATATAGTTTCATTTTTGGGTTATACATATTTTGATTAGGAAGGGGATGCTTCAGATAGAATTTCTACAGTAGGGTACATATTTCAGCTTGGTTCAAGTCTGATTTCATGGTCTAGTAAGAAGTTGAGAACTCTTTCTCTTTCTTCTTGTGAGTCATAGTACATGGAAACAAAGGAAGCAACTAAAGAAGTAATGTGGATTCGAAATGTTCTGACAAAGCTTGGTCTAGTACATAAATATCCTATTGAATTAATATGTGACAATCATAACACAATTCAACTAGCATGCAATTCAGTGAATCTCTCCAAGACTAAACACATTGACTTGGATACTCATTACATTCAAGATCTTGTTGCGGATGGTGTTATTCGTTTGGAGTATCATCCCATAGAAAAGAAAGCAATAGATATCTCACCAAATCCATGATAGAAGCAAAGCTTGTGTATCTTCGCAGTCTGTTGGGAATGAGGGAAGTTGTCATCAAGGTGGCATGCTAGTGTAATTCCATCTTCCTCCGTTTATGTGTCGTTCTCCTAGTCATCATTAAGGGGGAGTATTGGGATGTAATTTTAATATTACATGTGTATTGATGTCTAGTATGATGTATTATCTAACATTGAAAGGCATAAATTACTCTAACCTTATGTAAAAGGATTTATCCCACATGCATCATATAGTAATATTCTCCTATTACCATTCATTATATAAAGAGGTGGAAAATAATTTATCCCATATGTATTTTGGGATGTTATTCTTCCATACCTCTTGATATATAATAGAGGTGAAGGATGGCCTTTGGGAATATCTTGTGGAATGCATTGTGATGTTATTGTAAAGCTGTGAACCATATGTGGGGTGGATCTCTCTTTTAATATTGGATATTTCTGAAGAATAAAGAAGACCAAACCTTCCTGTGGGTGTTTCCCCATTTGGGGTTTACCACATATATCTAGTGTATTGTTCTCTTGTCTCTTATTTCTTACATGATTATTGTTGATTGTATGGATATAAGTATAGACTAGTAGATATTTTCTATTGATTTACATGTTAGTGTAAATGTATTGTTGTATGTTTATGCATATTATGAATGTTCTAACAATTATAAGTTCTCATTGGATGTAAAAATTATTGAAGAAAGGTTCACACCCAACTAGTGTGGGTTTATCTTCTATTGCACAATGGAGCTCAAATGGTGAATGGAGATTTGATTTATGTTCCTCTTTTGGATTTGATCCAAAAGATGTCTCACCACCATCAACATGATGAATCTCCTTTGCAATGATCTTGAAATCACCAACAAAGAAACTGGAAGTTAATTCACCTCCCATATTGGAAACAACTTGATGATGGGTTGTTGAATCTTCCGATGTACTTGGTTCCCCACTTAAGAGACTGTTGTGCCTCTCATTCTCATCGGATGGTTGATATTTGATTATGGGATTTATTCTTCCTGCATCATGAGAATATTTGGATGTTCCCTTAGTCATTGATTCCTCATGCAAATTTACATCTGCAATTTGAGGTTCACCCTGCTCCACTTCATGGATATTTGCTTCTGCTTCATTTCCCTTCTTCTCCAAGCAATTTAAAATTTCTCCATATTCAGTAGTGCTCAAATCACAACTTTTGGATTCTTTGCTTGAAGAAAAACCAAACAATCTAATAATGCTGGAATATGTAGACGGATTTGATGCAAGTACACCTTTGGCTCCTCCTCCTCCTTCTTCTTTACCCCGAAAGGTGAAACAAATTTGTTCCTCCATGGATGGTTTGTATCTCCCAAAAGAATCATCATCAACATTTTGAGGCCAAATTCCATATTTGTAAATATAATAATATTTGAAGGATATAGTTGTGTAGATCTTCTCAGCCAAGTCCAAACACTCCTGATAACATTGAGGCATGTTTTTAATTGCTTTCATCCTCTTTGCTAAGTTATCTTCTAGGCTAGCCACTTGTGGATCAAGCCTTCTGCCATTTATTTCTATTTGTTCACCGAAGAAGTCATCCTCATCCCCTGAAATATGTAAACCTCCATCAATGTAGATTACCTCTTCTTCTTCATACTGCTCAAAGCTTGATATGAGCCTCATAGTTGAAACTTGAATATGTGACCTTCAATATTCCTTCAAATGAGAACCTACTTTCCACAGTATGGGCCAAGGAAATTGATCCGATACCACTATAATATCCTATGAACTGATTACAAGGATACTATTGACTTCGAATAATCAAAACATAAATTAACTCATACAAAGACTAGTTAACAAAATTAGTTTTAGGAAAACTAGTCTTGGATGTGCAGCGACAAGGATATCAGATTCAAGGCAAGCTCTAGAGTCCTATGCACAATTTACTAGATGGATTCATAAGCAAGCAATTAGCAAGTGTGAGTGGATGAGTGCACCTTCCTTAGAGAGAGTTAGCAACATCATTGCTTTATGCAACCTTCCTTGCTTTGTGATTTTCTTCTTCGTTTAGAAACTACGACCTCCTTTTCTTTTTGGATGTTTCCTACTTTTCCAAACTAACTACTAACTAACTGCTTTTCTTCACTTTCCAACTTTTTTCACTTTCTTGCTTTTTGTACTTGCCTGCTTTTCCTTCTTTTGCCAGTTTCCTTCTTTTTTGTTTTCGCCTTGCTTTTAACTGCTTTATTTTTGCTTCTATATTCTCTCAAGTGCATGGATGAGGCCAACCTTATCCTCATGCGCCCTCCTAGACACATGAGCACCACCACTTGTACAAAAATGAATTAAATCATAATAATAATAAAATTAAAATAATTACAAGTACTCCAAATATTAAAATTATTGATTAACTAACTACTATAGGCTTGGGTCCAAAATTTATCCCAAATAATTAATAATTCCTTCATTTTATTTTCTCCTAGACCCTTAGGGATTAAAAGGGTCCAAGACTTAATCAAGTAACCACTTAGGAAGGAACATGGCACTTACTCTAGGAATATAGAAAATATTAAAAGTGAAAGTCCAACTTTTACTATTATTTTTTAATAATAAAAATGAAAATAAATGTCATTATTGTATTTAAGTTGTGTTCCGCTCTACATAGGGTTGTATTTTAATTGGTTGAGATAACCTTTGAGAATTATTTTTTTATGTAAGAAGAACCTCACGTGACCCCTCTCTTCCCTAAAATATTTGAATGGAGGGTGATTTAAAATATTTTTTAAATTAACATTTTAAGTTATGAGTGGGAGGGCCAAAATACTAGCAAGTCAATTAAGTGGAAAGGCCATATAAATATAAAATATGAGTAGGTGGGAAGGCCATTAGATTATAGTTCAAATTCTAATATTAAATTTAATAAATATTACTTAAAAAATTATTTAGTCTAACTATGAGCTCTTGTATGAATTAAAAGACTTTAGTTTGCACATATTGGATAACGTTTTCAATCTCAATCTTATATTGGTATGGAGAGTTTTATGGTTAAATATTTTGAAGAGAATTTCTTGAAATCATGGAAATCTTTTTATAAATTTATAACCTATTTCACTCCACCTAAATTTATGTATGGATTGATTTAAAAATTAAGATTGTGAGTTTCCTAATCACAGATTGTTTATTGGTCATTTGTTTCCTTTGATGTAAATAGTAACATTTTGATCACAATTGACTAACTTTACATGTTTTAACCTTAAAAACATACCCACTTCCGAACCACCAGTGTCTATACCAATGCCCCTTCTAGTCTATGAGTTTGTTGCATTACTCTTCAATGGATAACCCCTTTCATTCGATAACCTTGGTCTAGATATTTTCCTATCATTTTCCTACGAGACAATTCAATCACATGAAATTCATACAACCATAACACAAGATATACCCTAGGGAAAATCCTCAAAACAATGAGAACAAAAACCCAAGTAACTCTTCTCAGTATAATATAATGGATAGCAAAGAATGTATTTCTTTTACAACATAGTAGATTGCTTTTGGAAGATAATAAATCACCAAAACACTCTTGGTGAAGATACAGAAGAAATAAAGAAGAGAGATCAATTGAATATGTTTTCCAATGTTCCCAGCACATCAATATATAGAAAAAATCACTTCCATGCAAGGAATAACGAATCAATTCATGAAGGATAAGCCTCCCATGCAAACCATAGCGAGTTATCTTCTTGGATAGTTGTAGTGCACTTGTATTTTCTTCAATCATGCACCATTAATGTGCGATGCCTTTCTTCCTTAACTTGAAATCATGCTTAAATGACTTTGGAGTGAACTCGCCTCATAACTGATGTAGGATCACTTAGTTAATAAGCTAGACATAAGTGTCATCGTGCAATAGGAGCAACTTTAGTGTTGTAACTTAAGTGTCATCTTTTAACTTTTAGTTTAACTAATGTTTCATCATGCAAAACACTTTAGTTAACTAATTCCTTTTTAACACTTTAGTTAACTTTTCTTAACCGGAAATCATGCTAATTGATTTTACTGAAGTGATCACTAAGTTCTCCTTTAATTAACTGATTGCATATTTTTAACTAATGCTTTAACTGAAGCATTGATTGAGGCATACATTGTTACTTAAATGAAGCTTTATAACTGAAGCTTTAACAATTCGAGTTCTTTTTAATTAGATGAAGTGTCTGCATGGGCAATTTCGAATTCTCTTGATCTCTATGCTTTATCTTTTAGTTCTTTATCTTTTACTGCACGGTCAAAATGTGCTAACTTTAATTATCTATCACATTACATTATACTAAGAATAATTATCGGATGTTGTGATCATATAATATTATTCCAAAACAAATGATGATATGCTAAAGTAATTCACTTTAGAGGTGATCAATCTTTGAAGGAGACTTAATAACAACTGGTGATCATGGTTAATAATACATCACACAACATTAAATGATTTTAACAAGTAAATCATGACCTTTATACAGAAGGTCCACCTCTATAAGGGAGGTCCATCCCATGGATACCTTTATATGGAAGGTTCACACGAGAATCATGACTTGACACACAAGTATGGAGCCTTGTCCAACAAGACTTTACAACATCATTAATTTGATCAATTACCTCTATACGGGAGGGATAACCTTTACATCGAAGGAAATCAAAGTGCTCACCTCTATACAGGAGGATCAATCTTGGATGCATAATATTGGTTTGGAGAATATCGCTTGATGTTGTACATTTAACACTCCCTCTCAGCGAGGCAGGCATTCTCTGCCATACCAAGCTTGTCTCAGAAGTACCTGAAATTCGTCACTAACAGAGGCTTTGTTAACACATCTGTAATCTGCTCATTAGTAGAAATGTACTGAAGTTTTACTATACCTTTCTAGACCATGTCTCGGATGAAGTGATACTCCATTTCAATGCACGTCGACTTGTCATGAAACACTAGGTTTTCAGAAAGCTTGATGTAACTCTGATTATCACACCTAATAACTGTAGGCTCAAGATTTTCACTAAACAACCCTACAAGTAGCTTTCTGAGCCACACTACTTCTCGGAAGGAAACACTAGGAGCTATGTATTCTTCTCCTGTAGTGCTCTAGGCTATGGAGCTCGACATCCTACTGGACCAAGATATCATAGTCGATCTAGTCTATAACAGTAGACGGATGTACTCTTACTGGCCAAAATTATTCCTCCCCATTTTGAGTCTATATAACCAAGTAACATGACTCCTCCACTGGAGGCATATATGAGTCCATATGAAATTGTACCTCAAAGATACCTAAGCACTTGCTTAGTAGCAGCTATCCAGTGTCTATGTCTTGGATTATACATAAATTGAATCAAAATGCTCATGGCATAACATACATTAGGCATGGAATGTATCAAGTACATTAGCGAGCCTATAAGTTGTCTATACAAAATGGGATCTAATGGATCTGATCCATATCCTAAATCATGAAGTTTCCTCAAATTGGAAACCATCGGTGTAGTCATAGATTTGCAATCTATCATTCCAAACCTGTGCAATATATCCATAGTGTACTTCCCTTGAGATAGAAAAATTACATCTTTTCTTTTCCAGATCTCAAGGCCAATAAAGTAGTGCATCACACCTAAGTCTTTCATCTCGAACTTTGAGGTGAGCTCCCTCTTGCACCAAGCAATCAGATGTTCCTCTCTAGTGAGAAAAAAATCATCAACATACAACACCAATATCAATGGTTGGTTCTTCACTACTTTGAAGTACAAATTTGGATCAACTTCACTCTTGTAGAAACCCAGTTTCTGAAGGTAGCTATCAATTCTAGAGTACCAAGCCTTGAGGGCTTGCTTAAGCCCATATAGAGCTTTCTTTAGCTTGCATACATGGGACTCCTTCCCATGAACCAACAATCCTTTAGAGTGCTGAATATAAACCTCTTCCTCAACTTCACCATTTAGGAAGGTTGTCTTCACATCCATCTGGTGAAGTTTCCATCCTAGAACAGATGCAAGTGCAATCATTGCTCGGCTTGTGGTGTACCTTACCACAGGGGCAAAGGTCTCATCATAATCAATGCCTTATTTTTGAGAGAAACCTATAGCAATGAATATGGATTTATACTTCTCAATGCTACCATCTGTAGCATGCTTTATCTTGTAAAGCCATCTGGAAGTCACACTAGACTTCCCATAAGGTTTGAGAACAAATTCCCAAACATCATTCTTCATTATAGAGTTGTACCCTTCTATCATTGCATCTTTCCAAACTTGTTGCTTTGCAACTTCTTCATATGAGGATGGTTATGAATCACTGATGTGACTCATCAGTGAAACATACCCTGAATATATGTCAGGTTTCTTGCGCTCTCTGGATGAGCCTACCAGTGCTCCATGTTTCTCTGCATCTTGTAAGATATATCGGCACCAAGAAAATCTTCTTTTAGTAGGAGGTTCATCAGGTGACCTCTCAATCAGTTCTATTGGTTCTTCAGGAGCTAGCGAATATAATGCATCTTATGGTTTCTCCCTCTCAAACTCTAAAGGGGGGTAATTAGACTCGGAATGCTCCATCTCTAAATCACATTGAATCTCTTTCGATATTTTGAAAGCAGCTTCCTTATGGAATGTAACATCTCGATTGACTTCAATGTGTCTCTCACCAGGTACATATATTCGGTATGCTTTGGATGACTCATTATAACCCACAAAGGTGCTTTTCTTTCCAGAAGGCTCCATCTTTGTTCTCTTTTATTTCGGTACATGAATGTATACTAGGCTCCAAAACATCCTCAAGTGTGAGATGTCTGGATTCTCACCGGTAAACACTTCTTCTGGTGTCTTCTCATCTAGAATGGAATGCAAGATTCTATTCTATATGTACACAACTGTACTAGTGGATTCTACCCATAATGAGGTAGACATATCTTGATCATGCATCATGACTTTTGCAACCTCACATATGGATCTATTCTTCCTTTCGACAACCCCATTTTGATGAGGGTTGTATGGTATTGTTAACTGTCTACATATTCCTACATCACTACATAGATCATTAAATGCATGTGAATCAAATTCACCTCCATTATCATACCTTAATGCATGGATGTGCTTTTCTTTTTTATTTTCAACTAGGGATTTAAACTCTTTATATTTGCTAAGAGTTTCTGTTTTAGCCTTCATGAAATAAAGCCATGACTTCCTAGAAAAATCATCCATGAACAGTACATAATATAAGAATCCACTCAGGGAGGGGGATGACATGGGACCACATACATCAGAATGTATTAAATCTAAAATCCCTTTAGATGTAGTAGTACTACTAGAAAAAAATTTCTTAACATTCTTCCCAAGTGCACAACAACGACATACAGTATCATGCTCAAAATCAAATATGGGCATACCTTTTACCATCTTTTGATGTCCTGGTAGCACTTTGTAGTGTAGGTGTCCAAGCCTTCTGTGCCATAGCTTGCATGGACTGATAGTGTGGTGAATCATAGCTTGAATGTACTTCCTAGGTACCTTGTAGAGTCCTCCATCTCGAACTCCAATCACAGTAGAAAATTCTAGGATTTTTTCCTTCGTCCATAAAAGTGCTTTATTATCCATGAAGATGACTCAGAATCCTTTGTCTTCAAGAACCGAAACTAAAAGGAGGTTCTCCTTCAATATTGGAACATATAGAATGTCCTCCACATGTAAAATATCACCAATGCTCAGCTAGAATGAGGTGGATCCAACTCCTTGGATCGAATATGTTGAGTTGTCCCCCAACTCTACGATGCATGTGAACTTCTTCTCCTTTAGGTCAATGATGACACTCTTGTAACTAGTCATATGTTTGGATAAGCCATTTTCAATCAACCATGTGTCTACACTTGTGATGATGGATCTCGAAAGGGATGAGACAAGGTAATACTCCCTTCTTGTCTCCTTTTCCTTGGATGCATTATTTTGAGTGGTTTCATCTTTTATGGCCATATAAAAAGCATGAAACATTCCTTTCCGCTTTGTTTGCTTTGCACTCTCTTGAGAAATAGCCTTTCTTGTTCTAATTGTAGCATCTAGATTTTGACTTGTTAAATCCTTTGTTGAACTCCTTCTTCTTTGGATGAGAGAACTTCTTTTGGAAAAAGGGTTTCTTTCCTTTCTTCATTCTTGCAGCGAGGGAAAGATTTTCTTCTTTAGTGCACATAACTTTTCTCTGGATTTTCCCTTCCACTTGGATACAATCATGCCACAATCTTTTGAACCTAGGGTTCACATCTCGGCCATTGATAGAAGCCAATAATTTATCCCATGAAGATGGGAGAACAACAACGGTGGTTTGGATGAGATCATCTTCATCCACTACAACTCCAATGTTAACAAGTTGATCTCTTACCTATGAGATATTAGTGAAGAAGGAGGCCATTGTCTTTTCCTTATCCATCTTGAGGTTTCGTAACTTGTTCTTCAATGCCCTATTTTGAGTTGGGGCCTTCTTCTCATATATATTAGTCAATGTATCATAACATTCTTTTGCGGTCTTCAGCGGTGTGATCACGGGCATCTAGTTATCTTTTGCCGAATCATAGATGATCCGTTTGGCCTTAGCTTGATTCTTCTTGAATTTGATGCGGCCTGCATTAGTTGTAGGCTCCTCCAGCACAATGGATACATAGCTATCCATGTCATGTTCCTCTAGAATGTTGAGAATCCTAGTCTTCCAAGTGTTGAAGTTTGAGGTGCCCTCAAGACGGTCTTTCGGTCATACAAAGATTGATTCCATAGTCTTCAAACCTTGTGCTCAACTTCTCAGGATCTACGTAGGCTCTAGCTGGCATGCAAAACTGAGCTCCTTCATGCCCTGAGCTTTGATACCATGTTAATATTTGGTTGAGCTTTGATCTTTATATCTTTTGGATGCAGAAACTTGAAACAATGAGACAACTCAATCACATGAAATTCATACAACCATAACACAAGATATACCCTGGGGAAAATCCTCAAAACAATGAGAACAAAAACCCCATCAACTCTTCTCAGTATAATATAATGGATAGCATAGAATGTCTTTATTTTACAACATAGCAGATTGCTTTCGGAATATAAAAGATCACCAAAAAACTCTTGGTGAAGATACATAAGCAATAGAGAAGAGAGATCAATTGGATGTGTTTCCCAATGTGTCCAACACATCAATATGTAGAAAAAATCACTACCATGCAAGGAATAGTGAATCAATGCATGAAGGATAAGCCTCCCATGCAAACCATATTGATTTATATTCTTGGATAGTTGTAGTGCACTTCTAGTTTCTTCAATCATGCACCATGCATGCGCCATGCCTTTCTTCCTTAACTTGAAATCATGCTTAACTAACTTTGGAGTGAACTCACCTCATAACTAATGTAGGAGCACTTAGTTAATAAGCTAACATAAGTGTCATCATGCAATAGGAGCAACTTTAGTGTTGTAATTGAAGTTTCGTCTTTTAACTTTTAGTTTAACTAAAGTGTCGTCATGCAAAACACTTTAGTTAACTAATTCCTTTTTTATCACTTTAGTTAACTTTTCTTTACTAAAAATCATGTTGATTGATTTTACTAAAGTGATCACTAAGTTCTCCTTTAGTTAACTAATTGCATATCTTTAACTAATGCTTTAGCTGAAGCATTGATTGAGGCATACATTGTTACTTAACTGAAGATTTATAACTGAATCTTTAACAATTCGAGTTCTTTTTAATTTGTGGAAGTGTCTACATGGGAAATTTCAAATTCTCTTGATCTCTATGCTTTATATTTTATTTCTTTATCTTTTACTGCATGGTCAATATGTGCTAAATTTAATTGTCTATCACATTACATTATACTAAGAAGAATTACCAGATGTTGTGAGCATATTATATTATTCTAGACCAAATGAACATATGCTAAAGTAATTCAATTTAGAGGTGATCAATCTCTGAAGGAGACTTAATAGCAACTGGTGATCATGGTTAATAATACATCACACAACATTAAATGCTTTTAACAAGTAAAGCATGACCTTTATACGTAAGGTCCACCTCTGTACAGGGAGGTCCACCTCTGTACAGGGAGGTCCATTCCATGGATACCTGTATATGGAAGGTTCACATGAGAACCATGACTTGACACACAAGTCCACATCCTTGTCCAACAAGACTTTACAACATCATTACATTGATCAATTACCTCTATACGGGAGGAATAACCTTTACACAGAAGGAAATCAAAGTGCTCACCTCTATACGGTAGGATCAATCTTGGATACATAAGATTGGTTTGAAGAATGTCTCCTGATGCTGTACATTTAACAGAATCTACTAACAATGTGGTTTTAAGTATGTGGCATTCAACTATGAAAATAATGGTTTTATAATGATATATAATTTGTATTCGTTAAGTGTCATTCAAAATTACTTACAAATCACTATAATTTTGTTTAATTTTGTATTTATTAACAAATTGTGCTTCAAAATGATTTACAAATGAACAAATGTTGTTACCTTATGTTACTTGCTCTTGAAAAAAATCAAATAAATATTAATGGAAAGATAATGACTATTGATTGGGACGAGGTAATAACTCTTAATAAAATAACTATATTTGGATTCAATGTTCTCTTATGTCATCCCTTTGAATTATCATATAATTTTTTATTGTTTTCCTTCACCACGAAGGGCATTTGCTAGTATATATTGTCTAAAAATTGTTAATTGTGGATATATTTTGAGTTTATTTATTTATTTACATAAATTCGTAACATATTTAAATTCTTACTCTATGTACATAACATATTAGAAAACAATAGTTAATGATTAATTATACAAAATATTAATAATAAATTACTAATTTGTTAATTGAAAATTATTAATGACATTTCTGCAAGACATTATATTTTAGTGTTATGTTATCAATAAACTACATTAATGTTTTTTTATCAATATTGCAAATTGGAGTGTTATTATCGATAATGAACTTCGATGTTATATTATTATTAATGTGTGTTAGTGTTCTATGGTCTATTTGCATTGATGCTTTGATAATCTTGATTAATAGTGTTTTGATCATAATCTTGAGGCACACCATGACCAATAAGAATATGTTGTCGTGTGAAAAATTCATGTGTAAGTGCAGGAGACATTAGGCTCCAAAGTATGCCCTATCTATTTTGATGCAAATATACTTTGTATCTATTTTGATGAACCTATGCCTCTACATTGCTTGGAAACACCACCTATTCTTGTTGAGTGAAGCACTATGATGCTTTGATTTGGTGATTCAATGCTTTGTATCTAGTGATTATGTGATGTACAATAGTTATTGTTCATGTCCTCACATTACTTAACGTTAAAACATTTTTTTAAAATTAAAATTGATGCTTCCAGACACGCCATGGGTGTAATCTTAATACAATAGAGAAGACATTTCCCATACCTCTTTCAGAAATTTTCAAGTAATTCTAAAACATTCAATCTATCATCATGAGATCTATACTCTAGTGCAAGTTGTTAAGCATTGGAACCATCATTAGCTCATTAAAGAGAAACTTCGACAAAAAAAAACCCTCCTGCAAACAAAAATACATTTACTATGAAGAACATACTTGTATGAAGTTAAAGTTGTGATAGACCATAAGGAACCACCAATAAGATCACATCTTTTTTTATCAAGGGTTATTAATACTTTGACCGATGCTATTTGTGTAATTTCAATAGTTTGGATTCAACAATCTTAAGGAAGAATATATGCCTGGTCTTGCATAGATTCCCCTAATCCTTTAGAAATACTTAATTAAGGAAAGATCAACACAATTTGTAATTCTGGAGAAAATACATAATTTCAGTTGTTGTGTGATAAAAACCATTCCAAAATTATAAGATACTCGAAAATGATAAAATAGTTACAAATTTGTAAAGGTCTTTCATTGGCCACCATTATTGTAAAATTTAATTGAGCAAATACTTTTTTTTTTTGCTAATCCCACCCTAAAATTTGGTTTAGTAGACTTCATTAAAAGATGACCAGTGGGAACTTTACTACCTCACAATAGTAGTGAACCACTTTAAAACAATAATCAGCATGATACCGTGCAAAAAGATTGATAATATGGTTCCATTTTTCTTCACCGCCATGATTTCTAGGAAGTGACACCAAGAGGATTGACCACGAAACATAATAAACATAGATCCATTGAATCACAAATAACACATGATTAGATCCATTGAATCACAAATAACACATGATTCGCAAGTGACATCGAAGGAATGGACCACGAAACATTAAAACCATCGATTCATTGAATGAGATGGCAATCAACACATGATTCACACTATTTAGGAATCTATCACCATTCTTTATACTTTTCTATCATCTTATCTACAAGTAAGCGTCTTATTGTCTCTACTCTTTTAATCATTGGGTCCCATTATTTAATATGTTCTTAGTCTTACCTTTGTTTATTGACTTAAATTATTAGAACCATTGATTGATAGTGATATTATCATTTGGCTAACCATATAATATGAAAATTTCTTATTAATAACTTCTATATTAACTTTTCTAAGTTTGGAAGAAAGACAATGGAGAGAATTAACATATGTTTTCCAAGAAGAGATATAGTGTGGATTTCATTTGTATTATTAAACAATAATTAGACAATTAAGTAGAAATACATATTTGCAATTTATGAGGAACACTTCAATTATAGCTCTTGGTTGAGATGTTGTACAAATTCTAACCCTATGGCTTTATGATTTACATGGTTGAACACTTCAACCAAATCATGGAACTTTTCACCTAGTTGCATCTTTATTAAGTTTTTCTCTATTCATAAAAGGCAATGAGGGAGGAGATGCAACTGAAGCTGAGGATAAGAAAGCAAAGAAGAGAAAATTGTGTAGCATGTTGAGGCAAATTTTCAAAGGCGCCTTCATGAGCAACAAGGGATTCAACAAGGACACAACCATTGTTGCAATCCGAAGTGGGAAAGAAAATGTGATACTAATGTTTTTCTTCTAAAGTTGGTTAAGTGGTGATTGTTAGAGGAAAAACAAAACAAATTTCACCCATTTTCATTGATTTGCAATGTTAAAAATGTTTGTTTTATGGGAAATGTTGATTCAAATGTCAAATTCTAATCCTAAATGTAGTAGTGCTTCCTACCAAGTGAAGGATCGATGACATTTCCTCTGTAACCCTACCTAATACTTAATATTTCTATTATTTCTAGGGTTGAATTTGATCATTTTTCTTATATTCAAATAATATTTTTATGTTTGTGGCTTTGAGTTTTAAAAATTCTCCAAAATCATGGATTGAGACATTGTAATAATCCATTCACTAAGAGAGTAAACTAATCAACTATGGAAATAGTGTTTGTATTCATAATTATGTTGATACATGTTTTTGTTTTCCAGGAAGTGATCCAATAAATGATAGTCTAAGTGATCAGAGTTGTTCATCTATTATCCCATCTTAATTTTAATTTGTGAATGTTTGTAAACCAACATATGACATCAATTAGCTTACTGCATGGATTGGTCACATGCATGCATCCCTACTTCCTTTTTCATCTTGCATAGGGTAGGTGGCCTCTTGATGTTTGAGAAGGTGGTTTAATCCCTAGTTCCTTCTTCCATTTTTCATCTTGTATAGGGCAAGCAACCTCTTGAAGTTTTGATCAACTTAACCTATAGAAAACCAAACAAGAGTATAAAATATTTTCATTGTTCATCTACTTTATAGTTTATTTCTTAATGTTTTTCAAGTTCCTAACATTTGTTTTTCTACTTTTAGTTTTACAAAGCAATAATATTTGTTCACTACTCATCTACTTTATTTTTTAATGTCTTTTAGGTTCTTAACATCATTTTTTTTCTATTTTTAGCATTTTGAAAGGGCGCCTTGTAGATCTTGTTAGAAATAGTTAATGTTATATAGGGTATTTTTGTTGTTGTGTCGGGTAGCTCTCATATAACCTCAAACATAAGAGGTTTTATTTTGTCCACGACTAGTTTTAGATATGAAGTGGAAGATGTAATTTGGTCATACTTAAAAGTTAAAAGGAAAATTGAGGGAAATTAGCTTTATTTGACCAATTCAATAGTGGGTACATTACTTCCTGCTCTCACGTAAATACATCAACAATTCCCTGCTTTATTTTTCACTACTTTTGCACTTCAATATCCATTGATCATCATTTTGCATTATTCCATTCCTAGCTAGTTTAAACAAATAATATAAATGCATAAACTCTTCTCTCTTTTGATTTTTATTTACCTTTACAAATAATTGAAATACACATATAACTAAAAAGTAATCTTTGTAACTAAATGATAATACAATATTGTTTCCACCAAATATTTTTAAATGATAAGAATAATACAAATGAACATAAGTTATTTCATTTGTCCTTATTGCTAGCATACTTGTTCCACAAACTTTGTCCAAGCCCTCTCCTTAATCCTCTTACAAAACACCCCATATAAGTGAATATGTTTAAAATGATCTATTAACAAACATTAGCCACTTCAAAGTACATCAATAACGTTAGTTATATATATATATATATATAACATTTATTTCTACTTTGCTTATGCTTATTGACGACCATATTATATGATGTACAATATACTGATATGTCATTTTAGGTACATCATATGCCCACAAGGAAGGATATTGGTATGTAAAGGAACTAATCTCTAAATTTTTTATATTGGGATTGTTGTTTTTATATAGTGATGTTGATGTGGCTCCAAATGGTCATTTAAAGTGTTGAATTAAATGTTCAAGTCACCATGCGTAGGACATGTAATAGGCAATGGAGAACCTACAATGACACATTGAAATAATGGAGAAAATACGGTGACACATTAAAAAATGTAGGTGTGATCCATTTATTACAAAAGTATAGGGAGATGAATGTTTCCCTTGGAAAGCCCATTGAAAACCACATGATTTTCAATCACATCATTTGCACTAATGGAAGAGGAGCACAAGCAGGGAAAGCCTTGGAAAGGCTATGTGACAGTCTCATGAAATGCCAAGCTAAAGCCTCATGTTTACAAAATGATCAATTGATTGATTTCATTACATTAGACTATTTATGTTTTGTTAATTTGTATATATATATATTTATCACAAACTTTGAAAATCATAGCTAATTTGTATATATATATATATATATATTTCACACAAACATTGAAAATCATAATGGCACCCACTTCAAAATTAGTTTGATTATTTATAGCTTATGTTTTCTTTTTAAATAATTTTGATAAATATTTTATTACCAATATTTTTTTTTCGGCAAAAAAAAGCATACTATTGATATTCAAAAAACTGAATCAAATAGTACATAATGTTTAGGTACAAGCTATTATCTTCTAAAAAATGATAAACATAGCTATCCGCTATTTATCAACCTTAACAGTCATAATGAGAGGAAATACAAGATTCCAAAAAGAAGATCCATACAAGTCTTTTAACAGAAAAATTTCATGGTGCCTGAATCAATATGGCAATCCTCACAAAATTCATCCCAGTATAAAATGCCTTCCTCGCCCTCCAAAGCCTGCTTGGACAACATGTCAGCCTGAGTATTGAATTCTCGATAGATATGCTCCAAAGATATAGAACTGAAAGATCTCAATTCTGATTTTATTCTGTTGCACCAATTGACCAGATTCAACACCTTCAAGTCAAATTCACCTCTCGCCCATTTGATGGTGACACGAGAGTCACCAAAGATATTAACCCATGCCAAACCAAAGAGATTTGCCACTCGAATTACATACCAGAGAGATAATAATTCCGCTTTCATATTGGTCCCTTGGCCACACTAAAGACAGAGATTAAAATAGTGTTCCGCATTGATGAAGATAACGCTTCCCACACCACAATTACCCATGTCTGCAGCCCCATCAAACAAGAGAGTTGGTTCATTAAAGGACAACTGAAAATGTCCAATATCCCACTTGACAGTGGCAGCCTCATCAATTTGATACTTTAAATAGAGAGATAAAACAAAATTATAAGTGTTATCAACATTCGGAACCTGATTCTAAAAAATTGCTCCATTTCGATCCCCCCAAATGGCCCAACAAATGAAAATAGGGAGTGTTGAGAATGTCTTACAATTCTTAAGCCATGAATGTAAGCCAGCTTCAAAACAGCTGCTACCCCACCGCACCGAAATATCCAAGGATTGATAAAACTTTCTCCACAGAGAATTAGTGAAAGAGCATTCCAGAAACATGTGAGATGAAGTTTCGCCATCGTTTTTACAAATAATGCAGATGTTTGGTCCACTCCATCCCATCTTTATAATATTATCCCATGTTTTTAATTTATCCAGCAGCACAAACCAGATGAAGCATTTGAGTTTAAGCGGTATATGCCAATACCAAATTACCTTGTGCCACCAATGATTGGGGAAGATGCATCGTATTTTAATCATATAGTCATATGTTGAGCTTGTGGTGATCCTTCCAGAAGTCGCGTTTCCAACCCAGACCAATGAGTCCTCCTCCGAACCAATGCATACCCCGACATTGTTTAATAAAAGCACATATCTCTCCCATTCACAACAAATTTCCCGAGCAAGGTGTAAGTCTGAAGCATCGACCCAATATCCCTGCCAATTGTTTTTTACAATAGAGTTCAGAGTTACAAATCCAACATTCCTTAGTGCCAATAAAATCCCATTGGAAAGTTAATAGTTATTCTGCAAGCCCACAATAGGGTTAACACCAACGACCACCTATTGCCCATTCCCCACTTTCCAGCAAAGCTCCGCCGCCATCCAACAGTACACTTTCATGAAACCATTCCAAACCAGAGAAGCCCCACGAACAATTTTTCTAGGTTTCCTGAGCCAATGGGAAATCTTAGTTTTAATATATTTTTGATGAATAACCTACGACCACAGCGAGTTACTAAATAGATACTTCCATAGGATCTTTAGTCTAAGGGAAGCACTAAAAATTGATAGATCCTTTATTCCCCATCCACCCAAGGAAAACATAAGTGAGGTCCTTTCCCACCCAATCATCGATAAATACGATTTTTTCAGGCCTCCCGTCCATAGAAAGTTAAAGATAATTTTCCTCAACGAATTGAGCACAGATTTGAGCAGAGTGAGTTTGCCACTAGTAGATAAAAGGCGATATGTCCAATGTGAGATACGAGCCTCAAACTTTTTTATCAGCCATTGCCAATCTTTGCAAAGGTAACCATTCGGTTTGAGATAAAAGCCAAGATATGTAAATCCATCAACCAACTTACAACACTTATAAGGCAATAATGTTTGAAAAATGCGTAACTTATTAGGCCCAATAAGATTCTCATATAAACAAGACTTATGCAGACTGACCTTCATCCCAGAGGCTTTACAAAAGAGGTCAATAATGCCCTAATACACCCTCCACTCATCCACCGAATCAGATCCTGCAATTAAAACATAATCTACGAACAGAGCGTGTGTAATTGATAAATCTTTGGAGATTTTCAATCCTTTAATTTCCCCCTCCAGTTGAGCCTTCTTAATGAGCCTACTCAATCCATCAATAACTAGCATAAACAATAAAGGGGACATCGAACAGCGTTGGCGAATACCTCTAGAACAGCTGAAGAAAGAGGTAGGGGCCCCATTTACCAGAACAACAATACTTACAGTAGAATTCACACACGCCATAATTCATCTGATAGCAAGTGCCGGAATCCTGATTTGAATCAGAATAATTCGAAGAAAATCCCAACTCACTCTGTCATACGCCTTCTCTAAATTCATTTTTAGAATGATATCCTTTTGCTTCTTACACTTAACAGTATGGAGTAATTCCTGTGTAATACCTACAGCATCATGTATCTGGAAATCCTGTAAAAATCCAAACTGCTTCAGAGAGATAAATCTCGACAGAACCGGCTTCAATCGACCAACAATAATCTTAGAGACAACTTTATAAGCAAGGTTGCATAATGCAATAGGCTTGAAATCTCCAAATGATTTATGATCATTAACTTTAGGAATAAGGGTAAGAAATGTAGCATTTAAAGCACCTGAAATGTACCCCTGCAACCTAGTGTATTCCACCATCTTCAAAATATCATCCCCCATGATGTAAAAAAAATGCAAAAATAACTCAACGGTCCAGCCATTAAGCCCAAGGATTTTCTCTTTGGCAAAAAGTTTAAGAGTGCTTTCCACCTCCTCCAATGAAACCTCCCTGCATAAATCAGCCACCTCCTCATCCTCAAAAAATCTAGGATAAAGTCTGGGCACCTGTAGTTGAGAAAGCAGGTCACACCTTTTATCATCCGAATAGATATTGCAAAAATGTTTTTTTGCCAAACTATTAAGATCATTCTCTCTAGAAACTTCGATGCCTTCCTCATCAACAATCTTCCATATAGTATTATTATTTCTTCTAGCCGATGCAAAGGAGTGAAAGAATCTCGTATTTATATCCCCTGAATGCACCCATAATGCACGGCTCTTTAATCTCCACTCCCTTTCTTCCTTCAAAAAAATACTCTCTTTTTCAGGTTCTAATTTCTTCAGATGATCAAATGTGTATCTATCAAGTGGAACCTCCATATTTAAGGAATAAAGAAACTGCAACTGTGTTTCCACCTCCAATAAATTCCGCCTATCCATCAGTTTCCTTTGATGAATCCACTTAGTGACCTTCTCTTTTAGAGCCTTCAACTTTGAGCAGAAACCGTCCACTGGATTCAAATCCACAGTGCTGTTTAAATTAAGCCAAAAATCCTTAACAAAAAGCACAAAAGCCTCATTCGATAGCCAAGAACTATCAAATTTGAAAGGGTAATTTTGATTAACAACACCCTCCATCAGCTGCAGATAAATCGGCCAGTGGTCGAAGATCTTTATTTTACCAACCCAAGAACGGTACTGCCTGCAAGATTCCAACAATGTGGCTTTAACCAAAAACTTGTCGAGCCTTTTATGAATACAATCCTTCCCTGTTCTACCATCAGACCAAGTGGGAGAGAGAGAGCACCTGTACAGACATCAATCAGATTGTTGTTTATTAAAAACTCAAAGAAATAATTAGCCATAATATCCATCTGAGCACTTGACCCCCAAACTTCCTGTGCAAGTCTAGTAAAGTTCTGATCTCCAGCCACTATAATATTATCCTTATCCAATAGTCCTGAGTTTTGTAAACCATTCCAGAAGGGTTCACGGTGCTTATAGGGGGCATAGCAATTTAAGATAGAAAGAGGGATATCATCAACTTTGCTAAAACGTTCCAGGAGTATACCCCAAGCAGTTTTATAAACCAGAAAAGAGAAAAATCTAGGATCCCAAGCCACTAGCAAACCACCCGACATCCCACAAGAACTAACTGCAGAAATTTCCCAACTCCCCACAATACCAACAACTTTGGAAATGGAAACCATGTCTTCGCACATGGTTTCTTGCAATAATAAAATACAAGGACGAGTAGTAGTAATAATGTTTTCCAGGGCCCTCACTCGCACAGCCCTACCCAAACCACGAATATTCATAGATCAAATTGACATTAGGGAACCCTATTGGAGGGAAAATCAACTCTAAGTCCCCCAGCATGAACAGGACTACCCACCTGTCCTACCACCTCATCAATTCTCTCAGAAATAGGAGTGTATCCTTGAATGTCATTCCCATCTACAACATCCTACAATCTACCATTCTTGCGAACTTTCCTCAAAGTTACATTGCGGAATCGGCCTGAATTCATCGAATGAACTAAAGGATTGGAAGAGGGGTTATTGGAAAAGATAGGTAAAGGGGTAATAGACTCCTCCCCCCCCCGAGTCCCATCACCAGCTGCCTCCAACACCAACGAGTCTTCAAGATTAGCAGATTCCAGATTCAATCCATTCAATTCAGATCGGTCCCCTCCCACAAATAAATCCCCGGGACGATTCAAGGAATACCCCAATACAATATTGGTCGGAGATGAACTAGCATTTAAAGACAACCCAGAACCCTCCCCAAAAAGGTCACAACAAGCTCTGGGATTATCAAAGATGGAACCCCCTCTCACTTGTGGCAAATCCACCGACGGGTTCAAGTTCAAAACAATGTCACCAGATGCCAATTTCCTATTAAGAACAGCTTCCGCGTCCAATATCACATTTAACTCGTCATTTGAGATATCAGGAAAATTGGGTATGGTAGGAATTTTTGACTTACCCGTCACCAGTGTCTGCACAATAGCGTCCAAGGAAATGGCCGGAGAGTCTCCAGTAGTGATGGGCACCAGAAGCTTCGCTAAATTAGTAGAATATTAAAGTACTGGACAATGAACTTTCGTATGGCCAGTCTGCTTGCAAAGGAAACACCGAAAAGGAACCCTAAAATAATCCAGACAATATTGCCAAACTTTGGAACCCCTTTCTAACTCAACCTCCGCAGGCAGTCCTTTTTCCATTTCAAATGCAACCATCACCTTCGCTGACCGATGATAAAACCCATAGAGAGAGCAATTGTCCAATCTTAAAAACTTCCCCACGGAGTTAGCAATGCCGATCAAAATGTTCTCCATCCGCAGTTCGATGGGCAAACCAGGTATTAGTAACCAAAGTTGACGAATACTCTGCACTTCTCGTAAAGGGTCAAAAGCTACATGCCATCTTTTTAGACAAAAAGACCCTTCTTTAAAACACCAGAAACATTTCAGTATGCAGCTAACATGCTCTGGCTTGGAGAAAATGAACATTACCCACCCATTGATAAGCTGCAAAACCCTTGGCAAGTCACCAACTACTGGAATCCAATCCTTTCGCACCCACTCGACTAACTCCTTCTGGTCACCAGATGTGTATTCCAACTTCCCGACAATGGCCCTAGTTGCCAACATTTCAATACGATCTAGGTTAGATTCCAAGGGAATGGTGAAGCGGTCCAAACCCTCTCGAACCTTTAGGGCTTTGACCTGTCTTCGCCTCCTCGCCTTAGCACCTTTGAACCGATTTGGCCATTCATCAGCATGCACAGGATTAAACGATAAATTGGAAAAATCCGCAGTCTCCCCCAGGTGTATCCCACCCCGACGCAAAGCAGGAAAAGGGGACTAAACGTTTGTATCCGCAGAAGGCGAAACAAAACCACCCCTATCGGGAAAGATCCCCATAACACCTCAGTGATCGGCAACCGTCAGTTACCAAGTACAGTGGTAGATGGGCCAACTGTCATCTCCAGACACCTAAAAGGACAGGAATAATAAAATATATACCGGGCCAGCAGGATAGTGGTAAGTGCCGCCCTGGATCCCACCTTGAAGCAGGGATTTTCCCCAAATAAACCAGGAATCGCCAAAAAAGTAGGAACTAACACCAATTAAAGAATGAAACCAACTAAAAAAACCTGGAAAATGACCCGAATGAGGACAACCACAGAAAAATGCTGAAAATTACTAAAAACAAAAAAAGCATTTTTGAGAGCAAACTACGGACACACAAAATTCCCACTTATTTTTATACTTGGCTGGTACTGGGATAGTTCAAGAGAACTATCTTAACTCCAAGTCGAGTTTGCTCAGAAAAACGCCTCATTTGCCCAAATCTTTAGACCATTTATACAAAATGTCCAGGTGAGACTCAGACCGAAACCCAACCAAACTCTAACCAGCTCCATCCTTCTCAATCAATTTTCTCAACTTATTACCAATATTTTAAGTAGGCGATCATTGTTATATCTTCTTTTTATTAGTTAAATATTATAAAAATTATTTTATGTATATATTTATCTTTCTAATTTGGTTGTGATATACTAAGATATTATAAGAAGGTCATTAACCATAATTTAGAAGATCAAAATTATATCTTGATAGTAACTAGTTCAAAGAATAAAATTAATATAGCCAAGATTAGAACGAACTCCCATGAGTTTCATAGCGAAACAAGGTGTTGGTCTATTCCCAAAACTCTGTAGGCAGAAAGGGTTTGCCATCTTTGTGAATCTATGAGCATTGAGGATGAAAATCACTTTCTCTTAGAGTGCTCTGCTTACACCCACATTAGATATGTGTTTCATAGTATTTGCTACAGTACAAACCTTGCTAACCCTTAACTTGCCAAAACTATAGTGAACTTGGAAAGCTTCTTACCAAGATTTTTGAGCATAGGAACAAAAGTTTAAAGCAAACCAAGTAATAACCTTATTATTATTATTATTATTATGATTATTTATACTTTTACTATAACTTGTTCGAGGATTGGTGTATCCATTCTATTTCATTGATATCAAAGATATTTTTTCATAAGAAAAAGATTATGATAAGAATTTAGTATCTTGTTTCAAAGTTATAAAAAATTAAGAAATTAACCGCTATTTCTTATAAATTATTTAATAAAAAGTTTGTTTATCTAAAAGTTTTTTTTTTGTTTATGTTAAATAAAGTTCAATAACATGTTAATATTTTGAAGATAACACCGATAAATATGTGTAAATATTATAATTAGTTCTGCAATATTATTTTGTTTGAAGAGTTGAGAATGAGAATTCAATCCCTAAATTCTAGGATTGCAGCTCTAAGCTTTACTGTTGATTCTTTTTTCCAATTGGACTTTGAACATTTTATTTTGTTGTTCATGTCAAAGGCAAAGTATATATGTTGAAGTAAACCAACAAGTAAAAGTCACTTTTTAAAATTATTCTAAGTTTTTATATTTTGAAATATTGTACATCTTTAGTCAATTGCTTTGGTATCTCCTATCCTTAATCAATTGATTTGTATGTTCAACAATTTTGTTTGGGGTTTAATTTAAATGGAAGAAGAATTGTGCACAATAAATGTTGACTTGATTCTAAGGTTGCTTGCTTTTAAATGCTATCCTCTTCCACCTACCTCTGGTAGGTTTATTTTAGATGGAAAAATATATGCATGTCCACTTGATTTTAAGATTGCTTACTAAATATTCATATTTTTCAGCCAAAATTATATACATATATTTGTTTTGCTGAGTATTCTAATAATTTAATGACATTTTTTTATGTTCCTCGTTTTATTTTATATTCTAATCTTAAATTTTAATTCATTGCTTTTATTGTTTACAACAACACTTATACACTTTTAAGAATAAGAACAATTACTAACATGTACGAACAACTAATAGTTTACACAAATTACAATTTCACTGATTGACATTTATTGTTTATAGCATGTACGAATAACTAATAGTTTAAACAAATTACAATTTCACTGATTGACATTGTAATAATCAATTAGTCTTAAAATTTAAGATACTTTTAGCAAAAATACAAAACCATACTTTTATTAAAAAAATATTGAAAATTGATTAAAATCTTTAATCAACAACATTGTATTAACGTGATATATTATCAAACATCACAACCCAAGAAAGTTTATTACATAATTAAATAACTCTTTAATGTTATGAGAATTTCAACATAATTTGAATGCATCACTTTAATTTTACAATATATTTTTATAAAAAATTAAGTTACGAGTGTTGCATGTTCTCCGTATTTTAAGTGGAGACATTGAGTAAAGACGAAGACATTTTGGAAAACTGAGAACCACTCTCATTGGCGTTTGAGTTGAGTATTTCAGGATCCACTTTTCCACGATAGTCACGATGTTCCAGATTTACGCTACTCATATCACATTGTCATATCTAGTAATTGAAAGTATATTTAAAGAGGATGGTAGGTGTTTGTTTATTTAAAGGTCTTTCATTTTGAAAATCAAAGTAGGTCTGCAAAGTTTAAAATCCTATCCTAATTTATTTTGAAATTCAAAGGATTGTTTACAAAGTTCCACGGTACCTTCATCTTTATGGGAGTGCGGGTGGGGAGTGTATGTGTGTACTTTAACTTATGAGTTTGGAGGTAGGGATCTAGTTGTGCACCCCACTTCAGCTTAATTGCACTTCCATTGTCACCATCATGAGGGTGAGGGAATAGGAGTTTGCTCACAAGAGTGGTGGTGGGGAGAGGTGTAGTTGGATAAAGGACATAGTTGTGCAGTGAAATTTGTGATGTTGGGGTCCATGGTATAGCTATATAATGGAATTCACATATTGAGTAAGGTTCATGGAATTCACATATTGAATAAGGTTCATAAACAACTATGCCCACCATCTCATCCTTTTTGCATAAATACATTTCCACACCTACCCCACCCTCTTGCACAAATACATCCCCACACCCACCCATGAAAGCTAAAGTGAGAGTGGGAGAAATTATTGTCATTTTTATGAGATAGTTTTTTGGATTCCCAAATAAGTTGTTATATCTAATTTCATTTGGACCACTTATCTTATTATGTCTTATTATGTCATTATTTTGATTGATCGAAAGAGAGATATAAACTGTGTTCATGTTTCAAATTAATATTTTATATAATATATATAGTTTTTAAAGATAAAGTTGAGTGTTTCTTTAAAATATTCATTTTTTTCTCTTGACTCTATTATGTTAAGAGAGACCAATATTCCCATCAATCTTGTGTCCCTACGTCTCTTCTCTCATTTTTATCCAACCTTTTTTTTTTGGGTGTAAATAAGATGCTCTCATGTGTTAAGGTAATTGGATAAGGATTGAAGTGTGACTTTTGTAAGTGTTATGTTTACTTTTGTAAGTAGAGAGGATTTAAGGTAATTTGACAAGGATTGAAGTGTGACTTTTGTAAGTGTTATGTTTACTTTTGTAAGTAGAGAGGATTTAGATTGATATATTTTTTTAAGGCTTTGTTAGTTTTTGATAACTTTGGTTTTAGATCTTGTTGTATCTAATATCATTTGATATTTCAGATTATATATTTTTTATTCACTTTTTGGGGTTGTAAATAAGATGTTCTTATTTCTTAAAGTAATAGGATAAGGATTGAAGTGTGATTTTTGCAAGTGTTGTGTTTACTTGTGTAAGTAGAGAGCATTAAGATTGATATTTTTTAAACTTTGTTAGTTTTTGACAACTATGGTTTTGTTAGACTTTGTTGTGTCTAATATTATTTGATATTCTAGACCAGACCATGATAAATTTTGGCATATTTCTTTACTTAGTTCATTGCCTAACCTATGATTGCATTTGAAGCTTTGTTATGCATTTGAATGCCTTCATCTAATATTGGTTTGCACTCTAATTTACTAAATATAACAAGACTCTCCAGTATCCCATTACCCAATTATATATCTTCAACCTTCCACTTCAAACAAGTCTAGTCACAAAGTTGACTCCATTACCTAATGGATAGGTGCTTGTCTTAGTGATCTAAACCATTTTACTCAATATATAGTTCTTATTAATAATCAAAACCATTTTACTCAATAAATCATGTGTTCATGATGTTGATCATCTTCCTAAACCAATATCGTATCGATGGTAGATTCAAAAGATGCAAGATATAATAAGAAGTTCCTACTGTAGTTCAGTGGAATCAACAATGGGGTTGACATCAAGGCCTTTTTCAAGGCTTCAAATGACCATTGAGTGGCATCATCTAACACAAAATGCCCTCCTTTTTTCAAAAGGAGCATGAAACCTTTTGTAATCTTGGAGTTGTTAGTGATAAATATTCACAAGAGGTTTTCCTTCCCTTGCAAGCTCTAGAGGCAAATAAATTATTTCCTCAACCTTAAAACTATTTACCATGATCCTATACTTGGAAACTATGAAGCTAAGCAATCTCCCAGTAACAACACAAAAGATACACTTATTGGGGTTCAATAAAATCTTATAGAAATGACATCACTCAAAAACTGCTCAAAGGTGAGCTAGATGATCGACTCGTTTTTAAGATCGAGTAGTCAGTTCATCTAGATAAGCTTCCACTATATGCTTGATGTTATGGAAGGCATAAGACATATCCCATTGGAATGAGGTTTTGACATTTTTAAGGCCAAACAACATTTTATGATAGGAAAACATGCTCCAAGGACAGATGAACGTAGTCTTGTGCTTATCTTTTGGGGGAATCTGGATCTGATAGTAGCTAGAAAATCCATCTATGAAGAAGAATATTTCACTCCCAGCACATGATGCATTGGTAATCTAATCAATGAAAGGTGTTGAGTAAGTGTCTTTAGGACAAACCTTGTTCATATCATGAAAATGAGTACACACACAAATGGTTCGTTATTTTTTGTCAACTAGAATGGGGTTGGACAACCATTTAGTCAACAAAAATGGTTAGATGAAGACATATTTCAACAACTTATCCACCTCTGCCTTGATAGCGACATCATTCTGTGGTTGAGCAGACTTAACTTTTGTCAAATGGGTTTCGCATTTTCATAAGTTTTGATCTCATGCTCAACTATCCTAGGGTCAATTCCTGGCATGTCTTTGTAACTCCAAGTAAATACGTAACAAAACAATTTGAAAATAATAGTATATATTTTAACTTCTTCAAGGGAACAATTTTCTCTAATCATAATAGTTTCCACAATGTCGATGGTATTATATGTATCAATAGGCATGTCCTTTGAAATGTTTACCATGTTTCCTTCCACATATAGCTCACTAAACTAAAGAAAATCTTGCTACAAGTCTTAATATTTAGAGACGGTCAAACTCTTTTGTTCAACTTCCAACTTACTTAACTTAGAAAGGAAATATGATTGATGATGCATATCCTCCAATGGCCTCTTAGATCTAGTCATGGATTCAGTGTTGGCCTTGTTAGAGGGAAAGACCATATCTAGTGAGTCTTGGGAAGATGGAGAGATCAAGGCCCATATGGGAGAGATAAATTGGTCAAGTTCTTCGTAGGGAGGAGTAACATGATCAAGGTTTGAAATAGTCACGTCAATAGATTCGTAAGCAGTCTAAGCTACAAGAAATGGTAGAGTTTCTCTGATCTATCCTTCTTCATTCACCAAGTTAGAAAAATTAGGTAATATATAAGGATTGTTATTCAAATACGTTATTTTAAATGAAGGGGAGCACTGTGTCACATAACTCCTAGCAAATGATGAATCACTAGAATCTATTTCAACTAACAATATCAGATATACTAGGCAAGAATCAATAAGATCTACAAGGAAAGGAAGATCAAAGGTTCCCATTAACGTGGAATACATCCTACACCCATATTTTCATGCGCCCTTGTGTAATTATTCACCATCAAAACATTTGATCCTGAGGTGGCGGCTTGATCAGATTGAAAATACAACACCTAATCAATGGTGATGATTTGTCCCCAATGAGGGAAGTGAATCAATCGAAAGACTAATGACACCACCATGGTCATGACATATGTCCAACTGCATCCCAATATAAGGTTGTAATCTAATGTGACATCAACAACCTCAACTTCTATTGAGATTGTATTACCTTCCAATTCAACAAGGAAAGAGTGTATAATTCCATGAGGTCTAGAGGATCAAACATAAAATGTAGTGTTAGCACAGGTATTAATATGCTACAGGAAGCTTTCAAACTTCCGGTAGTAGAAATAAGCAGAGATGAAAAATTTCATTGTGGGAAGTTTTCCTTCCTAGCCCTCGGTTATTGGTATTTGGACATATGGATGATGCATCTCATTTTTTCATTTGGTGTGATTGCTATGTGTACTGAGAAAAGGAATTAGCACAAAAAGACACTTCTTTATTATCGTGATTATTTTTTTAGACAATAGAACAAGTGGATTCAAGGAGTATATTATTCAAAAAACAACAAAACCTTCTTCCAGCTCTTACAATACCAAAACTTGTTCACCCCCTATCCAGAACTATTGGTTTTGTTTTGCAAAAAATAAAATATTTGGATTTGATTATCAATCCCAACCTGCAATTCACAATCCCAGTCACAACTAATCTCATGCCACGATGCATCACATCTAGCAACTAAGTGTTAAGGCCAGTGCCCACAGATAGTCCTAATGGAGAGTCCATAAATGTGCACAATGCGTTGACAATGGGCTCAAAAGATTGAGCATATAAAATATTCAAAATCCTATTTCCTATTGCATGTGGGATAAAGAACGAGTGCCCAAATATAATTGCAAGCCACTAACGTATGCCCAATAGAGTGTATAAGAGACACAACAAATCTCACCAGTGTCAAGAGCATCCAGATGTCAAGGTAAGCACCCAAGTTTCATCACATCAAGCTCACTAGGTTCCACCAATAAATCTTATGTACTGAGAGCACCCTCAAATGCACCTATAGGAAAATCACTAAGTGTCCAAGAATGCAAACCAAGTTCCCATGTGTGTCATATCCATTCCTTAGTGGCCACTTGGTCAAGACTTGTACCTTCCAATCCCTAAGTGTCTAGGAAGAAGAATTAAATGGAGGATAATTAATTAATTGGGATAAAGTTTGGTACAAGGCCTATAGTAATTAATAAATTAATATTTTTAATTTTTAATTATTTCCTTAACATTATTAATCAAAATTTTGGTAAGAGGTAATGTTCACATGGCTAGGAGGGCGCGCGAGGACAAGGTGGACCTCACCTACTCAAGTGGAAAAAGATAGAAACAACAAGGAGTCAGCTAAAAGAAAGGTGGAAGCATAAAAAGATAGAAACTAGCAAAAGCAATAAAAAATAGGCAAAAGCACAAAGCAGGAAAGTCAAAAAGAAGGAAAGTGCAGAAAGAAACCAGTTTGAAAAAAAAGGAAACATCCATAAAAGCTAAGGAGGGTGCAATTCCTAAAATCAATTGAAGGGACATAGCAAGGAAGTTGCATAAGGAAAAAATGTTGGTAATTCTCTCAAGGAAGGAACCCTCACCTCTCAAACGGGCCAATGACTTGCCCAGGAATATACCTAAGTTATAAAAGGAGGATAGTGCACACCATTCATATTTTTTGGTCATTTGTTTATTGTCTTGAGAGCTTTTGCTTCTCAGAGTTGAGTGATGTGCCTCAACCAAGCTTGGGAGATGAACCCCAATGAAATTAATGTTCCATTTTTTCCATGATCATATCCAAATCCATGGAATTCTAATATACAAGCTTTCATCAGTCCATTATTGAATAATCTAAGACATCTAGAGAGAGATCCTCAGTCACAATACCATTGGAGAGAGTTCTTGAAGGAGTTTCATTTGGAGGAGGCGATCCTTTTCAGTGAAGGTTCTCCTGTGAATCTCATGAAGTTCAGTGCACCCTCCATATGAAGCTACCAAATCTGAATTCATCCTCATTTCAGATCCAATGCATAACTTCTCCTTCTTCTCCTCTTCTCATACTCATTCTCCCAATTTTGTAATATTTCTCTAGCATTGGAGACTCCTTGATGATATGAAGATTAAAAATCCTCTAATTTATACTTAGGATCTTCAATTTCGATTTGCTGATGTTAATAAACTCATGTCAGATACACAACATATTTCAGAAGTGAATTTTGTAAGCCTTATAGGAAGTTTGAATCAAGTTTTCCCAAGACTAGCTCTTTGAGCTCTTTTTCTAGACTAGTTTTACAGTTTTTGTAATTCAAAGTTATATATGAACCAATTTACTATATTAATGGGAATTTATGAATCCGGAGACACTAATGAAGCATATCCAACCATTTCCCTGATTATTCAAAGGCTTCTTAGCATGTTTGGAAGAACTTGAAAAACTACTAGTTGAGCAGTCCAACATAGCGCCCTTGCCTCTTTTCTTCCCAAACTCAACTAGAACCTCCCACATTTTCAGGAAATATTGACCAACACTTATTTAGGGGGTTAACATATTATATAATCCATTTGGTTACCTTTAGGTGTGAAAAAATGAGATTAGTATGCATATGTTGGTGTGCCCAGGAATCCTCGGAGTAGACCTCAACAACAGTTGTTGTTGAACCGTAAATGGCCCCAGTACCTTGTGCATAGGACTCAAAATCTAGCCATGGATCTGATATTTTTTCTTCTGCACATTCACCCATATATTTTGAATATCCTAAATATTCCAAATTTTTAACCCTTGAGGAATCTTCGTGTGCCCTAGACCAACTCCTTTTCATCTAGTTTTGTTAGCTAGTTTATGCCTGTGAAAAATTGTGCTATAAGTTTTAAATTTTGGATAATATCATCCCAAACCTGATAAGGTATACTATAGTGGTATCATATCATGTTCCTATGAACCTACTCTTAATTAATTGTGATGATTCCCAAGAAATTTCCACTCCCCAAAGGAAAGAACACCAAAGAACACTGTGCTGAAGAAGAGGTGGAATCTACTGGAGGAAAAATGCAAGGAGGAAAGGATATGCCTGACTTGGATGAAAAGGAAGAGTTCAGAATCTTTGTCCAAATTATGTTAAAGGGATTGCATGACATATCTTAGAACATCATCCAATTTGGGAAAGACACCAGAAATTCTTGGCTAAGAAGCTAGGAAATAAAGACAGAGAAGGGAGCAACAATGGCTCCCAAAATGAATAAAGGAAGGTTCTGGGTGGATATATATTTTCAAGGATTGGGCCTCATAATAGGCTTAGTTCATTCAAATAGGAGTTCAAGAATCATCCTCGACATACCATGCCTAAGTTCATTGAGGAACACAAGGAAGATCATGAAGTGTAGACTGAATCAATTACTTCAGGGGAAGAGTGGTATGTAGAACACCAAACCATGAGTGAAGAATTTAGAAGGGCATTTCCATTCAAAGATTTTTGTGAAGCATAGTATAAAAATCAGGCAAGAGAAGGTCATAGGAATCCAACACATAACTATGAGACGAGAAATTCCATCGGTAAGATCTCATTACCCTTATTTGATGGATCCTCAAAGTATACTACCAGCTCCTAGGTGCAGAAGCTAGACACTTATTTCCAATTGAATCCCATGGCTGAAAGGGATGCCATTAGAATGGAAACCTTGCATTTAGAAGGAGAGTCCAATGATTGTTGGTTCCATGGAATGAGAACCCTGGGCCATGATCAAGTGGCTTCCTATGAATATTTCACTAGGAGGTTAGTGGAGATATTTGATAAGAGAGACCCTAAGATCTCTTTCAGGTATTTGTCACGTGTGAAGCAAACCGAAACTCCTAAAACATACATCTATGAGTTCCAGAAGCTTGCAGTGATGGTCACTAAAATAACTAAATCTCCCTTGATCCTATTATTCACAAAATTTTTAGCAGAGACATTGAAAGGACTGGTAAAGGAATACAGACCATCCACTTTACAAGAAGCAGTGAGCATAACAAGGGATCTGCAAGATGCCATCCCAAGAAAAGGTATCCTCCAAAGATTAATGTGCCTACAAAATTTCAAAATCAAAGACCAACTTTTTAGAATTTGGCTTCCCCAAACAAGAAAGAGTACTCATACAGAGATCGGGATGAATTAAGGAGGAAGAATTGATGCTTCTCTTGTCAGGAACCTTGGGTTCCAGGCCACAAATGTGCTAAGGGGAAGGCACATTACATTGATGTGTTTTCAAAAAGTGAAGAGGAAGAAGTTGAGGAAGAAGCACCAGTGGAGGATGGCTATGAAACAACAAGGGAAGAGCATCTCCCATAGTCAAACAACAAAGTTCCAGTATTAAGTGGAGTTCCTCGCTTCCACACCCTTAGATTCAAAGGGGTAGTGCAAGGGAAAAGAGTATCAATTTTGGTCTATGGGGGTTTCACACATGGTAGAAAGGAGAAATATACCAACGTAAAAATTTGTATGTTTCACTATCATCATTCGAGGAAAAAACGCTATGGAGTGTAACCGATGGATTCCAAATTTGCAAATGACTGTTGGAGATTATACCGTGACTGACAGCTTTTATGTTGTCAATGTGGATGATACCAATATGGTGTTGGGAGTGCAGTGGTTGTACTCTATTGGGGAACATTCATTGAATTACCAAATACCCCAAATGAGCTTCAAAGATGTTGATGGGAAGCAATTGTTTTGAAAGGTGTCAACACCTACCCAAAACAAGTAATTTCTGCAAATAGTTTGAGATCGATATTGAGGCATGGTGATGTTGAGTGGGCTGCTAAATTTTTTATCACCACTCAAGGAAATTCCATATATGTGTCACATCATCCCAAGGACATCAAAATGATGCTACAAAAACACAAGAAAGTGTTCAAAGATATTCCACATGGTAGGCCTTCTAACAGAGGTACTGAACATTGGTTTGAGCTGGAAGTTGGCACACTTCCTATCAAGATCCATCCTTACAAGAACCCTAAAATATTCAAGGATGAGATTGAGAATACCATCAAGGAGTTGCTTTAGTTGGGATTCATAAGGCCAAGCTCAAGTCCCTTTGCATCATCACTGGTCCTAGTTAAAAAGAAATATGGAACAATGCACATGTGCATTGACTATAGGGCCCTGAACAAGAAGACCATCAAAAACAGATATCCTATCCCAAGGATTGATGAATTGATGGATGATTTGCATGGAGAAAGATATTTTTCCAAGATATACCTCCGCTTAGGATACCATCAAATCAGAATGAGGGAAGAAGGCATTTAGAAAACTGCTTTCTGGTGCCATTATGGGCATTTTTAGTTTCTTGTCATGCCTTTTGGATTGACCAATGCACCGGCCACTTTCCAATCCTGCATGAACAAGTTTCTTAGTAAGACTTTGCATAATTATATCCTTTTGTTCTTTGATGATATTCTGATTTACAGTAAAACATGGGGGGAGCATCTGCACCACTTGGACAATGTCCTGACAATCTTGGCAAAACAATCTTTTTATGCCAAATTATCCAAGTGTGAGTTTGGATTGATTGAGATCCTCTACCTTGGTCATATAATTGGGAAATAAGGATTCAAGGTGCACATGAATAATATCAAGTCCATACCTGAATGTCCGAGACGAAATAACATCACTGAATTAAGGGGATTCATTGGTTTATGCACCTACTACCGGAAATTTGTGAAAGGGTTTTCTAAACTATCATCCCATTTAACAAATATCACCAAGAAGGGATCCTTTTGTTGGCCAGAGGATGATGATCAAGCTTTCAATAGAATTAAAGAAGTAATGAGTAGCTTCCAAATATTTGCACTTCCTAATTTCACTCATCCCTTTATACTAGAATGTGATGCCTCAGGGGAAGGCATTGTATCAGTTTTGATGCAGAATAAGCATCCCATTGCCTATGAGAGTAGAAAGTTACAGCCACATGAGAGGAATTATTCAATTTATTATAAAGGGATGTTTGCCATTATGTATGCCTTGACCAAATTCAAACAGTACCTAGTGGGAGGAAATTTCATAGTAAAGACTTATCACAATAGTTTGAGACATTTTCTGACCCAAAAAGAGTTGAATGATATACAACAGAAATGGGTAAGTAAGGTTCAGTCCTATGACTTTGACATAGAATATAAAAAGGGTAAGATGAATTTGGTAGTTGATGCCCTCTCTAGGAATCCGACTTTTTCTTTGCTGCAAGTCCCAACTGATTGGAGGTACAACTAGCTATTCAATATTCTAAGAACCAGTTTTCTTGTGAGGTGTTGGATGGGTTGATTTAGGATGATGCTTACAAAATCCATAATGATGTCAAATATTAAAAGGATTGAAATTTTTATTTCCCGGATCAAACTTAAAAGAAAAAAATTTGGAGGCTTCCCACAATGCACCAGTGGCGGCCCACCCTGGATTCCTAAAAACTTACCAGAAGGTGAGAGAGAGGTTCACTTGGAAGGGCCTAAAAAATGATGTGTTAAGGAATGTAAGGGAGTGTACTGCATGCTAAGAGAATAAATTTGAGCACACTCACCCTACTGGCCTCCTTCAACCCCCTTCCAATTCCAGAATAGAAGTGGGAAAGTATGTCCATAGATTTCATCACCGGGTTGCCCAAAACCCAGGGTAAGGATAGTATTTTTGTAGTGGTTGATAGATTGACTAAATTTTTTCACTTCGTTTCTGTCACATAAACTATTACTGCCAGTCAAGTTGTTGCACTATTCTTTAAAGAAGTATTCATATTGGATGGTCTGCCCAAAAATATAATACGTGACCGAGATAGAAAATTCAGTAGTGATTTTTGGCAGACTTTGTTTGAACTAATTGGAACTAGTGTGAACCTTAGCACGAGTTATCACCCTCATACTGTTAGAAAAACAGGATCGCAGAGCAATAACAATAAACATAAATGCAAATATAATCACACACACATTACAAGAAAGACAAAGATATATCGTGGTTCACCCCAACTTGGGCTACATCCACACTGAAGTTGCCAGTCCTTATTATTATTCCATCCAGCAAAGTGAAGGGATACAACCTGCAGCACAACCGATGCACTTCCTCTTCACTGTCTCACAGTCTCTCTGCTTGATCTCAGATATCTTTACAATGCATAAAACCTAATACATCATTTACTAGCCATGTTACAAAGACTTTCTTTTATAAGGGATATACAATGGGAAAATACCATGGGTTATCCAAAACCATGGGCCCGAAAACTGGTGGCGAAAACAACCCCAAATATTTTCCTCGGGGGCGTTGCCCCCAAACCCCCTTTCTCAGGGGCACTGCCCCCGCGCCCCCCATCCGAGGGAGTGGACACTCCCCTGGACCCCCCTAGGGTTTTGTCGGGATCATAACCAAACCTGGGGTATGGACACGGCTGAATAATAATATCTCTTAATCTGGAGATCAGACTCCACAACCAACACATACTGATGGCTAAACTAAGAGGGTAAACCAATGGCTCGAAGGTTATCTCAAGAATTATATTATCGGGCATCAGAAAGCATGGGTCACTTGGCTACATTTGTGGGAATTCTATTATAACACTACATTCCATCTCTCCATTGGGATGACACCATTTAAAGCTTTGTATGGGTATGAATCCCCCACATTTGTAGATCTGAATTTTGGGGATTGAAGAGAACAAAAAGCAAAGGATTGGCTCCAGGAAATCCAAGACATAATTAGGGCACTCACAGAAAACTTACAGGTTGCACAGAACCAACAGAAGGTAAATGAAGATAAGCACAGAACATACCAAACCTTCCAAGAAGGTAATTTAGTCTATCTGAGGTTGCAACCATACAAGAAACCTTCTCTGAAATAAAAAGGGGATGAGAAATTGCATCCAAGATTCTATGGACCATACAAGATAATAAAAAATTGGTGAAGTTTCCTATGAATTAGATCTGCCTCCAGGGAGAAAGATACAAAATGTTTTCCATGTGTCACGCTTGAAGAAAGACGTAGGCCAACAAGTAACAGTTTCAAAAGAATTGCCTCCTCTCAATGATGAAGGACACCTGGTCTTAGAACTTGAAAATATTTTGCAAGTTAGAGAAAGGAAGTTGGGGAACATGATCATTAAATAATATCTAGTGCAATGGAAAGGGCTTCCTAGTGAAGATGCAACCTGGGAAAATGAACAGATTCTGCAACATCAAGGATTGCACCTGCTTAAGAACAAGTAGTCTTGGGAAGGGAGGATTGTCATGTTCCTTCGTTAGTGGCCACTTGGTCAAGACTTTGAACCTCCAATCCCTAAGGGTATAGGAAGAAGAATTCAATGGAGGATAATTAATTAATTGGGATAAATTTTGGTACAAGACCTATAGTAATTAATAAATTTTTAATTATTTTATAATTATTTCCTTGACACTATTAATCAAAATTTTGGTAAGTGGTGATGTTCACATGGCTAGGAGGGAACATGAGGACAAGGTGGACCTCACCTAATCAAGTGGAAAAATATAGAAATGACAAGGAGTCAGCTAAATAGATAAAAGACAGGTGATAGCATAAAAAGATAGAAAGTGGAAAAATCAATAAAAACGGGCAAAAGAACAAAGAAGGAAAGTGCAGAAATAAACCAGTTTGAAAAAGAAGGCAAGACCCAGAAAAAGCTAAGGAGGGAGCAATTGCTAAAATCAGTTGAAGGCACAAAGCAAACAAGTTGCATAAGGAAAAAATGTTTCTAATTCTCTTAAGGAAGGTGCTCTCACCTCTCACACATGCCAATGAATTTCCCAGGAAGATACCTAAGTTATAAAGGGAGGCTAGTGCACACCATTCATATTTTTTGGTCATTTTTTTATTGTCTTGAGAGATTTTTCTTCTCAGAGTTGAGTGATGTGCCTCAACCAATCTTGGGAGATGAACCCCAATGCAATTAATGTTCCATTTTTTCCATGATCAGATCCATATCCATGGAATGCTGATCTACAAGCCTAAATTAAGCCATTATTGAAGAATCTAAGACATCCAGAGACAGATCCCCAGTCACAGTGACATTGGAGAGAGTTCTTGAAGGAGTTTCATCTGGAGGAGGTGATCCATTTCAATGAAGGATCCCCTATGCAGATCATGAATTTCAGTGCTCCCTCCATATGCATCTACCAGTGTAGAAATTATCCTTCTTCTCCTCTTTTCATACTCATTCTCTCATTTTTGTAATATTTCTCTAGCATTGGAGACTCCTTGATGATCTGAAGATTAAAAATCCTCTAATTTATGCCCAGGATATTCAATCTCGATTTTCTGATGTTAATAAACCCATTTCAGAGATATAACATATTTCAGAAGTGAATTTTGTAATCCTTAGAGGAAGTTTGAATCAATTTTTTCCAAGACTAGCCCCGTTAGCTCTTTTTCTAGACTAGTTTTACAGTTTTTGTAATTCAAAGTTATATATGAACTAGTTTATTGTCTTAATGGGAATTTATGAGTCCCGAGATAATACTGAATCATATCCAACCATTTCCCTGAGTATTTGAAGGCCTCTCATCCTGTTTGGAAAAACTTGGAAAACTACTAGTTGAGCAGTCCAACATAGCACCCTTGCCTCTTTTGTTCCCAAACTCAACCAAAACCTCCCAAAATTTCAAAAAATCTTGTCCAACACTTAATTAGGGGGTTAATATTTGATATAATCCATTTTTTTACCTTCAGGTGTGATCAAATGATTTTAGTATGCATATGTTGGTGTGCTCAGGAAGCCTCAGAGTAGACCTCAACAACAGTTGTTGTTGAACAGTAAATGGCCCCAGTACCTTGTGCATAGGACTCAGAAGCTGGACCTAGATATGATATGTTTTTTGCTTCACAGTCACCCATACATTTTTCACATCCTAAATATTCCAAATTCCTAACCCTTGAGGAATCTTCTTGTGCCCTAGACCATATCCTTTTCAACTAGTTTCTGCTTGTGAAAAATTGTGTTATAAGTTTTAAAATTTTGGATAATATAATCCCCAAACTGATCAGGGATACTACAATGTGTCATGGTGCATTCACCTTCTCCAAGGTGCTTTTACACATTCAAACCAAATTTGGTTCCAAAGGGGTCTACTCTTTTTCTCAGGAAGGTGACTGATACAGTTGCAACATAGCCTCTATTTTCTCAAGCTCACTTTGTAATTGCTACACTCCTGAATTTGGAATTTTCCACAAGATACTTGGTCGTGCTCCCTAAGTTTGTTGATCCTGTTGAGTATGTGTTATATTCATTTCATGTGCATGTGGGGGGGTGGGTCTAATGATGGCTCACCTAACAATCCCCATCATCTAGTGCTCTACTGTATGCATCGGGCGGGGCTCTTTTTGGGCTCTTTTTTTTGGTTTCTTCTAAAAATATTTAATTTAATCCCGATTAAGGGATTGGGGTCTATTCCTAATATGGGTGAACGAATTAGGTTTTTGGATGCTGCATAATAACTATATTTGTATTGTGAGTGGTTAATAATATGATGGGAAAATAAGAGGCGTGGCTCCAATTTTTTATGGTTTTCTTGGTTAAGGGTTTCTAGGGTAAATATATGTGTATTATGTGTGAATGATATGGTTTAACCTCTATTTTTCTTAAAATAATATGTATTATTTGCTTCTCTACATAGGTTTAAAACTTACAGATATTGCTCAAGTTATTGGCTTAGTGTCACTAGGAGCATCAAATAAATAAATTCGGCATCTTTTTAATCTCTACTGGTATACAATTGATTTTGGAACATAATGAAGTTAAGGAATTTGGATCTAGATTACTATCAAACTTTAGTGAGCTTCAACACATGAAGCAATGATTCCAGAAATTGGTGACATAACACTCAAGCCTTTGATTAACTTCGAGAAAATAGCTGACAGGTGGCATCAAGAAGATTTAGTGCATTAAAATAAACCTCTCATTCATAGTGATTGAAGTATCAAGAAATTTATTCAAACTCAGTTTTTGTCTTTAACATTGAATCCCCGATCTAATAGTGATAGGTATTGAGTTTGTTTTCTCTAGTCAACTATTACAAAAATCAGTTGAGCAATTGATCCACATTTCCAAGTAGCATTTGAGAAATAGTTCAAGATTTAAGGTAGAAAATCAACACCAAAAGATCAATCCCATATTTCCAGGCCAGCATATCCAAGTCAAATATAGTCTTTTCAGACACAATCCACATATCCGGTCAATTGAAACAAGCATTGGAGAAGCATAAAAGCAAGCATCAAATACTAATAAGGGGGCGATATTCCTTTTGGAAGAGAGAGTGGGTTAGATTAGATTTCCAGAAGAAAAATTCTATTCTTAATTTGTAAGCATGATGGGTACTTATTGTTTATATATTTGATTATCAGATATTTCCTATAAATTTAGTTATTAGTTTGTTAGTATCTTTTTGTTTATATGTCCTTTCTTCTTATTTGAATAAGATTGCTTGTGGAATACATAATTCCTTTGCAACAAATCCACGGGGGCTTCACTCAATAAACCGCTATCATAGCACGTTCGTTCGTGGCATATGAAACAATGCCCCTAATTTCACTAAATATTGGAAAATACCTTCCAAAATCGTTTTTTTTTACCCCCTCCCAATATGCCTTCCCAATTAAAAAAAACCCCTATTTTCACTAGATATTGTATGTATCAATTTTTTCATTAACATTTTTTATACCCCTTTATATTTCTACCTAGTATATTGATATGATACCCTCTTATGACCCCACATGCATTCTACAATGCACCTGCTTCTTTCAATGTATATTGTGGATGCACATTACTTCACCCACAATGCAATTACTCAACCACATATCATTATGATTTGCAACATTTAATGGTCTAATGAAGAGATAGGAGATCACTTCTTGTATGTCACTAGAGCCAATGCACATAGTACAACATTTAGATTGCATGTTGCAGTTCCCCAATCGCCGACTAAGCCTGTTTTGGGCTAGGTATCCAAGCCCCCAGGGACTGTAACAAGCTCTAGGAGGTTGACTAAACCTCCCAAGGTCTGTAATAGGAACGAGTGGTTGGGTATTCAAGCCCCCAGGGCCTATCGAGGGCCTATAACAGGCCCTGTAGGCTTAGAGCCTCCCAAGGCTATTGGTAACAATTGGCTATCAATGACCACTGTCTCTTGACTATGATCGACTGGAAACCCACTTCACCCCGAAACCCCTGGCCTCAAGCATGCCTCAAGACGCGATTTCCCTGCGTACTGGTAAGCCCGAACCTTGCCTCAACCCGATTTCTCATCCGGTCGTGATCCCTCCATCTCCATTTGGAGGATATTTGTCAGCCCACCCAATAAAAAAGACCCCAAAGTAGTTTTGTATTGTTACATTAAATAAAAAAAAAAACCTTTGCCCCTTAATATATAAGCAATATAATTTTTAGGTTTTCATGAATATTTAATACTGCAATATGAATGAACGTGATATTATATTGCTTTCTAGTGAAGCCCCCGTGAACAAATCTTTGTTGTGCTTTCCTGTGCTTTATGAGATTTATTTAGATATCATTTATTTACTATCAAAAAGCATTTTTTTCCAGTGAATATTCTACCCCATGAATGTAGTATAATATTGAACAACATGTGGAGCTTGTATATTTCATATTTGTATTCCATACTTATTCCATTTCCCATTATATTAATTCAACCTATCTAATGCTGAGTTCACTTTCCCATGATCCATGAAATATGACAAATGAATCCATGCCCAATGGACTTGATCACCGATCTCTGAAAACTGCACATATTAATTCCAGTCTTATGCCTAGTGTTCTTCTTAACCCTGCCCACCTAATCCACCAATTCGTTACCTTATAGATATGGTGATTGTACTCCATATTCAACAAGTTGTTGTTTAGTGACAGTAAATTGTAGAGCTTCATCCTGATTCATTGAGGGATCCCCCTCTGACTGTAAGGACCAACTTGCAATCTAAATTTTGGTTCAATATGTGCTTGGCATGTTATTTTTGCAGCATGGAACATATCAAGTGCTAACATATTTTGGTGAAGTTGCTGAAGAGCAGAGACAGGAAGTTATCTTTCCTTGGGTGTACGACAAATAACAACTCTACTTCTTGATGGTAAACAAGAATTAGACTTGGATATTGGATGCTATATCATTCACCTGGTGACTCCATGGCTTGGAGAATCCACATGATTCACTGGAAACTCCACTAATTTCATAATGCATATACTTTCATTTGTTGATCAAATAGCTACGAGGTTTTCACCTTTAAATTTTTCAAGTATTCTTGGTTTTCCTTATGGTGTACCTATTATCGATGAGTGGGGATACTGTTTTCCTAGATTGAGATAAAATAAGGATGACAATCCTGTAGAACATTTGCTTGATTTTCATGAAATCGTGAATCAATTGGGTATTGTGCATGAAGATGTGTTGATGAAAATGTTCATGTATTCCATAGAAGGAGATGCTCATGAATGGTACAGGTCTTTACCTCCTTCTTGCATTTCATCATTGAAAGAGTTTCATACATGTTTCCATAATAATTTTAAAAGGTATTTTCCTAATGGGATTCTTTTTTAGCACTGCTGTGAAGAATTTGAGGCACATAATCAACATACAATAATTAATTCTTCCAGTAGTAAGGAAGAGAAAGAATTCTAAAGAATTTGAAAAGGATATTATTTTTTGTCAGATTCACGAAGAATTTACTGTTGAATAAATGAAAGAATAATTCAATCACACATGAACCTTTGTTTTGTTCATCTGTCCAAGAGGAATTTTTTCAGGATTATTTTAATGATAAAGCTGATGATAGCAATGTTGTAGACGCGTTTGACATTGTTTTAGATGCATCTGTTGTTCCAAATTTTTATGAATATCATCCCATATATCATGAATATGATGATTTTGATGTCAAAGATGATGACGAATCACAAAGAAAGCTAGTATTATTCTCCTCTACTGATTTTTTTTACCAATAGTCACAGGAAAGTAGTAAGCCTATGTTTCATGATGAATCATATCCGGTATATGATAACTATGAGTTAGAAGACGAGCAAAACTGATCCACACTCATTTTTAGCTCCTCATGATACATAGATCCAGTTTGTTCATTATGGCTATGTTCTCCACTTGTGACATGGATCCACGCTTGTATTATAGTGGCCATGCTATATACATCAGTTATACATATGTATTGGATATCATGTTATATCCTTCTGAACATGGAATTATGTCAATATTATATTGTACAATGACCTTTGTTTTGTTTCAGGTACCAATTGGAAATTTGATTATGTGATTCCTGTGCTCCTCCACTTCACTATTTATAATGTATTTTGGCCATCATTTACCCTTCTAACCTCATACATTAGGGGGCATATGTTATCCATCAATCGAAACTTCTCTGTCCTTGACGATATTGAGTTTTCATTCACACAAAATGACAATATGGATGGAAGAGCGTGGATTTTCTATAGATGTTTGTGTCCCTAGTCATTCCCTATTTCTCCAGTTTACCTCTTTTTGTGTATTGAGTTTAGGACATACACGCTAGTGAAATATTAACAACTAGCGAGTTACCTGCTTGTGCTCCCTTTATCACTCGCATGTTTCCCCAAAATTTGCACACATATGTTTCCTTAAGCATTTTGGTTCTTAACATGGGAGCGATGCATTCTTCACCTACGTGTTCCTCAAAAATCATGAAAAAAAATCGAAATATAAGTAATTGGAGTTAGTTTCCTAACTAATCCTCTCTGGAAACTACTCTCCCACCTTTGTCATAAATATAAAGGGAAGGCCGAGAGAGAGGGGGAACACTCATTTTTCAAAGTCATGTTGGAGAAATTTTGGTAGAAGGTGTTGGAATATTAAATCTTCCTACCTTGTCATTTAATTACATTGGTTTCATTAATTAATCTTCTATGGTTAATTCCTATGTAATAGACTAGGAAAATTGCCTTGTGTGGACCACAAGGCAACATTGGGGGGACCGCAATACTTCCAAAGTGTGGACCAAAAGATACCTAGGCCATTTGGGCACATTCCAAACTGATTCTGGATAAGATTTGGTAGGAAAGTCACACTTCTGAGTTTTACTGCTTTTTACAGCTTTTTACCCTACGGGGAAAAGCTAGTCACCTTAGGAAACTTGTTTTTTGCACCCATGACACTCCACAATGTTTCTTCTTTCCAAATTTCTTATTTGGATTTTTTTTTCATCATACATCACCTTCAACTCACTAATTTATCAATGCGTGAGCCATTGGAGAGATTTGGAAAGCATACTTGCCACCTAGGGGGGTGAGCATATTTTTAGTAAGTCTGATGATGAGATGAGTTCTTTGGAATCTTTATCCATTCGAATATATGTTGTAATGTTATATAAAAACATCCTATTACTTTCATATGGTTGGTTGATGTATTTTATTCATGAGAAGTTAATACAGAATTGTATCTTTGTGAGTAATTTTTGTGTCTTTTGACTAGTTATGTGAGATCTTCTGTGAGTGAGTGTAATTGTTTGATAAGATCTTAGTGTGAACTGAATTTCACATGGTATCAGAGCTATCAAGCATTTCCTTTCTCCTTCTATTGTCTTGCAGGATCCAACCAGTTTCAAGGAGGGCACATTGATCAATCCACTAGGTGAATTCTATTCTCTACAGGGCGCAATTTGGCATCCAGAAGTATACCAAAATAAGTCCATAAGTTATTTCAGAGCAGCCATGGATCATTCACAGAAGCCATGGATCATTCACAGTAGATCATCCTCACTCCCTTCAATTACTTTGATTGGAAGGTGCAGATGGAGATTCTACTGAGGAGCAAAGGGCTCTACAGGGTGACAATGGCAACTGAAGTTGAGCCAACCTCAGCAGTAGAGAAATCTAAATGGAATAATCGAAGGGATGAATCCTATGGGATGTTATGTCTCACTACATACATATAGATTCTATTTCATCTTAATGGCCTCACTTCTCCCAATGAAGTATGGCTAAAACTTCAAGAATTCTTCGGGAAAACCGATGAATTGAGAGGCCACCAATTGGATAACGAGCTAGTCTCTTTGAGTCCACAAAATTTTGATAATATACAGGATTTCTTCTCCAAATTTAAATCTCTTGTATTGCAGATTAAGTGATGTGGTATTGACAAAAAGGATGATCAATTAGTTTTGGCCATTCTCTCCAAGCTTGGCCCTGACTACTCAATCTTTGTCTCGACCTTCCATTCTGACCCGGAAAGCAATTAAAAATTGGAAGAGCCCGACACTTTCATAATTCATGGAGTCTTTGACACAAGAACAAGACAAATTGGTCTTGATGGGTGCCATTAAAAATCCATCCAAAGACTACTATATGAGTGTTGGAGATTCAAAGGGTTCGAAAGGGAAGAAGAAGGGCAATTTCAAGAAGCCCACCGGTGAGAGGAAAGACAAGCAGAAATTTAATGAAGAATCTTCAAGTTTCAAAAGGAATCCGAATAAGAAGAATGAGAGGACAAAGTGCAATTATTGCAGCAAGTGCTTTCATCCTAAAAGCTCTTGCATGAAGAAAACCATTGACCAAATGGCTCAACTCTTGGACAAATCCAACATTCCTCTTCCAGAGAGCGCAAGGAGGAAGGATGGAGGACAAAATTATGATGATAAAGAGAGAGTTCATGCACTAATGTCTAGCACATCCAACCTTATTCATTCATTATTGATTCCAAAGCATCGAGACACATGGTGTCTACAAGTAAGTTTTTCATTTCACTTGACTCTTCCAGTGGTCCAAATATTGTATTGGGAGACAATTCTGAAACTTCTAGCAAAGGAAAAGGTAGCATAGATCTCGAGTTTGGGTCATTTAATAATATTTTATATGTACATGGACTTGCTGCAAACCTATTTTCAGTCTATCAGATGGCCCATACAGGGCTTCCCAAGAGAGTAACCTTTACCCCCAATGATGTTGAGATAGCTGAAATTTCAACAGGAAAAATTATTGCATTTGGTACTGTTGATCACTGTTCTAGAATCTATAAGTTTTCTCACTTTGTGCCAAATCCCTCACCTTCTACTCTTTTAACCCATGCCAATGAATCCAAAAAACTATGGCATGAAATATTTGGCCACCTAAATTATAAATACCTTTCCCAACTTCATGAGAAAGAGATGGTTATAGGGCTTCCCAATATAAGATTTTCCAAAGGTGTCTGTCAATCTTGCATCCTAGGAAAACACCCTGAGCATAAGTATGGGAGATCCAATTCTGAGAGAACCACTGTACCATTAGACCTTATTCATACTGATATATCAGGTCCATTCCCTCATTAGTTCTTGAACCATGCCAAATACATCCTCACATTCATAGATGACTTTAGCAGGTACTGTTGGATTTATTTCATCAAGCTAAAATATGAAGTGTTTGGTCTGTTCAAGCTATTCAAAGCGTCAATTGAGAACCAATATGGTAGGCATATTAAAATAATCAGATCTGATAATGGTGGTGAATATGTGAAATCAGAGTTTCAGCAATTTTGTGCCTCTTCAGGCATTCAGATGCAACACACAGTTCCATATACACCTTAGCAAAATGGGGTTGTTGAGAGGAAAAACAGGTCTCTAAAGGAGATGGCCACATGTATGCTTGAGGAAAAGTCATTGTCTCCCAAGATATGGCTGAGGCAATAAATTGTGAAACATACATTTAGAATAGAGTTCCACACAAATCTCTCAAATGTATCACTCCTTTCGATGCTTGGACAGGTCACAAACTTGATATCTCTCATTTCAGGAATTTTGGCTCAAAGGCTTGGGCTAGGATTCCACTTGAGAATAGGAGGGCCTTGTAGCCCCAAATCCAAACATGTTTATTTGTTGTATATTCAGAGGAATCCAAATTTTATAAGTTGCTGAACATGACCACTCATAAAACATTCATCGAAATAAGTGTGCAGTTTGAGGAAGAGCCCTCTCAGAGCACTAAAATTGGAGAACCATCTTCACCACCACCTGAAGAGGAAGCAAGTGATGTTCTTGAAATTTTTTATTCTGATATTTCTGATGATGAGGATCATTTTATTGCAGATGCTAACTCACCTACAAGGCCTAAATGGGATGCAAAAACCTTGAAAGCAGCAGGTGAACTAGCTGGCAATCCTCAGGACCAAAGGAGGACTAGATCACAATTTGAGACTGCTCTCAATGTGAATGATACTTACCTTCCCGAGAGATGTTATATGATGATATATTCTGATCCTCAAACATATGAGGAAGCCTCACATGACCCAATATGGCATATTTCTATGGATGAGGAGTTTCAATCATTGCAGAAGAATGAAACTTGGGAGCTAGTCAAGCTCCCCGTAGGCAGAAAATTGGTAAGGTGCAAGTGGATTTTCAAAACCAAATGTGCAGCGCATAGTAAAACGGTAAAATACAAAGCAAGGCTAGTATCCAAGGGATTTTCTCAGGTCCAAGGCCTTGATTATAATGAAACCTTTTCCCTTGTTGCACATAAAGACTCCATTAGACTAGTTTTGGCAGTTGCAGCATCCAAGCACTAGGAAGTGCATCACATGGATGTGAAAAGTGCTTTCCTCCATGGGGAAATTGAGGAAGAAATATATATGCAATAGCCACAAGGGTACATATCAGATCCTAATCTTGTTTGCAGGTTGAAAAAGTCTTTGTATGGACTTAAGCAAGCCCCTAGGGCTTGGTTTGCAAAAATGGATAGTTTTCTTATGTCTCAGTTTTATCTTCAGTGTAAATTTGACCCAAATGTCTATATGAATTTAATAGATGGTTCTATAATGATCATAGTTCTATATGTTGATGATTTTATGATCGCAAGAAGCTCAACAGATCAAATATCCACTTTGAAGACCGCTTTGAATCAAGCCTTCTCAAGGAGTGATTTGGGAATCCTTAAGCAATTTTTGGGGCTTGAGATTTCTCAAACAAAAGATGGAACTAAGGTATCTCAGTAAAAATATGCTTATGATTTGTTAAAGAAGTTTAAGATGGCTGATTGCAAGCCTTCTAAGACTCCATTCCTTTCAGGAGTTAGACTAGATGATGCATAATGTACACCATTGTTTGACAACACTCTATATAGACAGTTGATTGGCAGCTTTATTTACTTGACACACACTCGACCTGATCTTGCTTATGCTGTGAGTGTGGCATCAAGATACATGGAGCAGCCACATGAGCTCCATTGGAGGGCTGCAAAAACTCCATTGGAGGGCTGCAAAAATAATCTTACATTATGTGCAGGGCACAAAGACTGATGGGATTCACTATTTTCATATTCGAGCCTAGATCTCTTGGGCTTCACTGATTCAGATTGGGATGGTGATAGCCTTGACAGGAAATCCACATATAGATTTGTATTCATGCTTGGAGGTGGCATTGTTTGCTGGTCCAGCAAGAAAAAAAATGCCATAGCATTATCTTCAGCAGAGGCAGAGTACAGGGGAGCAGTGAATGCTGCTACATAGTGTGTATGGTTGCAGGGTATTCTTTCAGAATTTGAGATTGATTTTAGTACTCCTACTGTCATCTTTTGTGACAATCAGAGTGTTATGAGAGTTTCAAGTGATCCAGTACAGAGGCAAAGGACCAAGCACATTGAGATTCATATGCACTACATCAAAGGCTTAGTGCATGACCATATCATTGATTTGTAGTATTGCCCCATAGGTGAGCAAACTGCAGATATCTTCACCAAGGCTTTCACAGAGAATACATTCAACTATCTTAGATCACTGCTTGGGATGGCTGAACATGTGGTGGAGTGAAGGGTTGATCAACAATCCTTCAATTTTGATATGTCCATGTTTTGAGGGGAGGTTTTTCCCATGAGGTTTTCCTTCTATCATTGTTTTTGTGGACCGACAGTATTGTACAGGGTGACCAAGTCTTGTTATTGGGACCTTAGCATTTCTATTTTATAATATTTAGACCATAAAGTCATATTTATGGGGGGGTGTTGGAATATTAAATCTTCCTACCTTGGAATTTAATTACATTGGTTGCATTAATTAATCTTCTATGGTTAATTCCTATGTAATAGACTAGGAAAATTGCCTTGTGTGGACCACAAGGCAACATTGGGGGGACCACAATACTTCCAAAGTGTGGACCACAAGCTACCTAGGCCATTTGGGTGCATTCCTAACTGATTATGGATAAGATTTGGTAGGAAAGGCGTACTTCTGATTTTTACTGCTTTTTACAGCTTTTTACCCTATGGGGAAAAGCTAGTCACCTTAGGAAACTTGTTTTTTGCACCCATGACATTCCACAATGTTTCTTCTTTCCAAATTTTATATTTGGAATTTTTTTCATCATACATCACCTTCAGCTCACTAATTTAGCAATTCGTGAGCCTTTGGAGAGATTTGGAAAGCATACTTGCCACCTAGGGGGGTGAACATATTTTTAGTAAGTCTGATGATGAGATGAGTTCTTTGGAATCTTTAGCCATTCGAATATCTGTTGTAATGTTATATAACAGCAGCCTATTACTTCCATATGGTTGGATGATTTATTTTATTCATGAGAAGTTAATACATAATTGTATCTTTGTGAGTAATTTTTGTGTCTTTTGACTAGTTGTGTGAGATCTTCTGTGAGTGAGTGTAATTGTTTTATTAGATCTTGGTGTGAACTAAATTTCACAGAAGGGGGAGAAAAAGAATCCAAATCAGGTTTCAATAGGTGCTTATGTAGATCAAGGTGAAATGTATTTGTTTCCATTATTGCAATCAATAAATAAATCGTTCCTTTCCCATATTGCTAGTAATTTGATGGATGAATTGGATATTTGAAAGTGTTTGATATTTTAATGTATATTTAATTTAAATTTAAATATTTATCCATCTATAATGAGAATATTTTGAGGAGGTTTATGTTTTCATTGTAGGTCTCAAAACAATATTTGTGGAGTAAAGTTTAAGGATTGAAGAGCTTGGATCAACCTTCATTGGGATAAGGTACTAAGTGCTCAACTTTCAAACCCTTGTGTATTTCATGAATAATATCTTGTCTCTTGTCTGCAAATCCCTTGATTGCTGCTTGAATGTGAAAGTATGTTGGTGAGCTCTACTTACCCGATTCATTAGGAAATTTTTCCATACAACAAAAACATACTTGTTTGACATTTTGATCTACGCCTTGATATACTACTTTTAAGACTAGCAATTGAGGACAATTTCTAGTGTCATGATTCTCAGTGAAAATGATATAAACTATGATAGCAATAGGTGGACCACTTTGGACAAAAAATAGCCAAGGATTTATCCATATCATATTTCTTATTCTTCAACTAAAGGGTATCTAGTTGCATAAATAAAAGTTTGTCTTCATATCCATAATCATATTTTCAATTTCAACTTCGGTGATGTTGATTGTGGTCTTTAATGCAGGTGGTGTCATTTCTTGAGGGATTTTAAATTTATATTCAAATTCCTTAAAGTAATTCTTCAATGCATCCTTGATCTAATCATAAGTAAATTGATAAATATGCCATGCAACAATTAGATTCAAGGGTTACAACCATTCTTCCATACTCCTTATAACAAAATCAACTTCAGGGAGTTTGGACTAAGTTCATAGTTCGTGGATTGTTTATAAGAAAATTTAAATATTTCCTCATAATCCTCTAGTGTCTCATCCATTCATTAGGTTATTCCAAAGATTTAATCTCTTGTTCCTCGTTCTTACAACAATTGTGGTATTCACTAGTATGTATCCTTCATTTTCTCCTAAGTATAGATAATTCCACCGTCCACACCCATGAATCATCGTAGTGAAACATCCTTTGATTATATGGAAAAAAACACAACTTCTGGGAATTTTCCTTATCTTTGTAATTCTATTAACACAAGACCTCAAACTCAAACATAAATGTATCTAGGTCCTCTATACGGAGTCCATAGAAAATATGGCAAAGTCAAGGGATTGATATTTTCATCTTAACCTCCTCAAATTCTCTAATAGGAAAGTATATTTGAATTCACTTTCTTCTTCATGAGTATCCCCCATGGTAAACAAAGTATTAAGTCCCCAAGTATCAGAATCAATAAAGGTGGAACCTCTATGTTCAGATTTTATATATAAATCATAAAATCCCCAAAATTTGTAGGCTACATCTTGTTCAACTTTGATCTTAGGTTCGTTTTTTAGGGGAGTGGAATCATTGTTAGCTATTTCAAAAAATAGATGTTAGCGATACAAATTTATATCTCAAGTTTTATCTAATTGCTTGTTTACCCAATTTGGGAGGTAGAAGAAATGTTAGGAGTCGTGGGAAAATTAGGATAAAATTGTCCCAACTTGTCCCTCCTTATCCTCATACATGCTTATTCAGAGGGGTCAACAACACCTACAATGAGAGAACATGATTGGATATTGAATCATCAATCTTGTAGCTTCTAGCAATGGATTTTGGGCCTTATGTAAAGAAAAAGATCCTAAAATTGCAATTTTCCTTAGCAAGGGTGCCAAAAAGTGATAGGTTCCAACAATAATTGGGATTTATGAATCAATATATACCTAAAACTACTTTAATTATCAACTTGGGGTCATAGAATTGGGGGGTGTTCTTTACTTAAGTCTTATTCTATACTAATGTTGATGAAGATCTATGTAGAAACTATGAAACCTAATTAAATGAAGTCTGTTCATTACAAAGTAATTCCTAATCCAACTGATCCCTTCAACTGGATACAAATGGTACAATAATAGGTATTATATAAATACTTAGGTGGTCACACATTACTCCCATAAACTATATAGCAAGAAAGAAAATCTAATCCTATCAAATTCATTGAAATAGTCGCATTACTATTTGAACACATAGTGATAATAGGAGGGGGGTGAATTATTATGCACCATTAACAGTCATAGCATTCATCTACATAAAAACACAATACACCAAATCTTTATATCTAAACTCAATTTTATTGAATTGATAAAACCATCAATTACATAGAGTTGTAGGAGACACCAATCTCCAACGATGGTGTGAGCACCCACTCCCAAATTTAGAAGAAACCAATCTGATAGGGACACCAAACCCTTGTGCAAGCACCAAATTTCCATATGTAGGAACCAACCTATCCAAGGGATGAGAATACAAATCCTCTTGAGCACCAACTCAAATTAGTAGGAACCAACCTCTAAATTGGATGAGGACACCAATCCCCTTGAGCACCAACCCAATATTCCCTTGCACCACCCTACAAACCTTAGATATGTATGAACTTGTAGTAGATCTATTGATATCTTCAAGAATCCGCTTTGCCTTTGCTATTCCAGTAGTTATCAAGTCAATCAATCCTGTAGCAGCTATTCTTGTAGCCCATTCACTTTTTTCAGCCAATTTCTGCAATTAATTAGTCCTAAGACACTTCAAATATTGTATTCAATTCTCCCTTAAATAATATCAACTTATCCGTCTAATTATATTCATAAGTCCTTAAATCACCCTTTACACAAATCTGAAATCTTCCCACAAGTAGGCTACAACAAATTCTACTCCTTATGTTCTCACTAAAATCAACCTCAAGACTGCATCAAAATTGTCCTCTATGATCTGTAACAAACCCTCATAACTATATTAAAAAGGTTTGCAATAAGACCCTTACATAGTCCTTCAAAATCCGTCCTTAAAATGATTCAAAGATGTCCTTCAAAATTTGTGCACAAGCTGTCTAGACCAAGGTTGAATCTCCTCCTTGAATAGTTCTCAAATAGATCGAAAATGTGCTCCAGGATAGTCACAAACGAAACCTTCAAATAAACCAAATCTGCTCAGTTATTGCGCCCTTTTAGATATGTAGTCCAAACTATAATTCTCCTTGAATTTTCATTAAATAATTTGTTATTCCCTCGCTGCCTACTTCTAATCCAGTAATTTGATGGTGCAGACCCCTTCACTTGATAATTTTGTTTTCACCACTCACCCAATTGAGGCGAGTTTTCCTTTCTATTTATACAAGTGTGCAATGTTTCCAATGTAGAGCCGACCTAATTCATATGTTAGTTTTACTTCAATGTTGTGTTATGAGAAATGCCGACTTGTCTCTTGTTTACTTCTTAAACTTGATGCGTTGCTCATATAGATCATAAGGAAGGCCAACATATGAATAAATATAGGGGCTTCACTAATGGATAAATACCCAAATGTTGGGTTAGTGTTCACTTAGTCACCCCAAGAAAGTTATGATTGAAGGATTTCATGACTAAAAGCATGAAATTATTCCCTTTACCATTGTTGACAATTGTGTGCATTTTCAGAATCTCTGCAAGCATTTCCTTAAAGTCTACATGCATCTTTTTAAGAGTGGCCGGCATTTTTCTTCAAGTGTGGGAATTTCTTCAAAGCTGTGCAGACATATTATGGTGGACATTTTACTTATATTAGCCTGCATGAATTTCAATGTATTGTAGGCAATTGACAATGTACATGGGTGCATTTTGTCAAGGCCTATGTGCATATCAAAAGTATGTTGCGGGCATTCATCCTGCAGGCGTTTCCCATAACAGTGTAGGCATTTCAAGAGTATGTTGCGGGAATTCCTCCTATGGGATTTTCCCATAACAGTGCAGGCATTTTGGTCAAGACCTTTGGGCATATTCTCATTGGTTGCAGATATTTTCTTATGGTCTTGCATATATTTGTTGCGGGAATTTCTTCATAATGATGTGGGCATTTACCTTAGCCAGTGCGAGCAGTTCTTCTTATGGTCCTCCATAAATTTGCTGTGGTGATTTCTCTATAGTGATGAGGGAATTTACATTATCTAATGCATGCATAGTCTTCTTTAATGCTCAATCCTTACTACCACCTCATCACTCTATCACATCATATATGCCTCTCAGTTCTGACTCTGGCATCCAAGTTGACATCAATGACAACATTTCAATAATCTCACCCTTTTTCATTGATGGAAACACCATAACTTCACATTTTCCACATCTTATTTTGATCTCTCCCCTTTTTACATTAATGACAAAGGGAGACTTTCTTTGACTATGAATGCCTTTTTTGAACATATGGAAATGCTGCCCCCTTGACAATGTTGACTGGTTGTGGTTCTTTTAGTTGAATCCCCCTACCATAATGTTTCATCTTTTTTCTATATTAACCCTTCTTATTGTGTTTCTCTATTGTAATACTCCCCATGTCAATGATGCTCTTTCACGTGAACTTTAAAAGGTTTCTATATATAGTCCAAGATGCAATACTTGAAGGTACTTTACTTTCTATTGCACTGCTACTAATTCAAATAATTAGAGCATGCTCACTTCTGCCACACTTCTTGTTCTATGGTCCTCTTCACATGATTGAATAATCACAAAATTTCCAACATATTTAAAAGTGTACTACATATCCTTTAACTATGTAATCCCTCTAAACTATCCTACAAATAGTCATAACTATGTACTTCAATCATAGTTCAAGTCTTCCGAAGGTAATGGTTTACAATGGCCCTTAAAATTGCAACAAACAACTTGAAAGTTGCGCCAAACTTGTACTCAAGAATGTCTTCAACCAATACTAAAAAAATGGGCATATAAGCTACCGAACATTACTCTCAATTTTACCTTGGATGTGTTTCCCAAAATGTGCATACTCTGCCATTAAGGAAGTAAAAATTATTAAGTTTTCTTCTGCTCTACTTCAAAGAAACATACTATTGTTCATGATCTTTTGAGATTTAAAGCTACTATGAACCTCACTGCTACACATCAACCCTTTTTTCTCCTTTGTTAATATTATGATGGCCTTTTCAATCAATGTTTATTGGTCAAGCCTTGGAACATTTCAAGAGAACGCTAATGTTAGGATATGTCAAATTGTCCAGAATTGCATCCTCACATTTAAGTGGGATCTATTTCATTTCTCAAGGATTTGATATCATAGTTCTTTGTGACTCATGAATTTAAGCTTATATGAGTCTCATAAATTTGGCTATCAATATAGGATTTCATTATTTGCATCTGCTTGAAGTGGACTATTTATTTGTAAATATGTTGTCCAGCTTGAGAAACCATCATCAATACTCAGCTTGTCATCATCGTTTTGTGCAATAGAGAATTATTCCTTTAGAACTCTTCTAGAGATTCTTCTTTTGTTGACACAAACCCAGTCGATAGGGGTTCCTCACTCTGTCAACATCCAACCCACCGCGATCTCTCTAAGCACCGGCCGAGACTGGTTTTACCCTTTCCAGCAACACTTGCGGAGCAGATGAAGTCTCACCTGAGATGTTCAAGGGAGAGCCGACGGAACCATGATTCCGCCGAATGAAGGAGGAATTTTGCGCATCCACTTACCAACTTATCGCAACATTCACAAACAGATCTAACATTTCAAATTATGCACTTCAACAGAACCGCATCATCATTCAACAGATCTCATTATGAATAACAACCATTAATGCACAACAGATCTAGCAGTAAAACATTATTGGAACCGGGAAACATTGTATCATTCACGTATCCATATCACACATCACATTTATAATAGGAAAAAAAAAAAGGGACACAACGATTCTACTAAAAAACCTATCATATCATATCAACCTTTGCAACATAACTAAGATACAACAATATAGTTCTTCCGTTCACATACCCAGATTTATAGACAAAAACAAACAAAATTATCTCTTACCATCCGTGCTCAACTGTCCCATCAATTGATATCTCAACGCTTACAATGCTATGTCTATTTATAGGCTTGCACCTTTACATTTTTGTTCCACTTAGGCAACCTCCTAACTAATTCTTAACAAACTCTACAAAAGGATGACCCAAACCCCACATAATGCGGTCTAAATGACCCAAAACCACATAATGCAGTCCAAATGACCCAAAACCCGCATAATGCAGTCCAAATGACCCAAAAATACATAAACTACTATTGACTTGCGTGTTGTTTTCCTCCTTTCACGGTATCTTCGACCTTTCACAGCATCCGCGATGCTGCGTAGCTGACTCATCCAAACCGCCTGCCAACATCTTTGATCAACTTCATATGTAGGATCTTTATTTTCTTTTTTTCTTTGTTCTTTTTCACAATTTTTTTTTAGAAATACCTTCTAGGATTTCTCTTTCATTGACTTGAATAGTCTTATCATTTTGTTGTGCAAGATCTTCATACTTTGTCTTGCAATCATATTTCCTTTTCCCTTTTTATAGTGCTCTTGTTATCTTCAACTTAACCTTGCTAGGACAACTTCATTATAAACTAGGGTATTTTGCTTCTGCCCTATCCCACCCTCTGCAATTTCAAGAATGAGGGTCAAAAAAGAGTACCAAGAAGATCAAATCTCATTTATTCAGAGTGAAACACAATTTCTATTTTATTATCAAAATTAATGATTTCCTTTCCTTCAATCATCATATTTCACGGCTTCAATACAAGAGGCTTAAGATGATTTTCTGCTATCTTTTCACTTTCTGCACATATAACCAATCCACAGATTTCCTCTCTTTGATCTGCTGATTTATTTTTCCAAGCCTTTCTACATTTTTCTTTCTCTTTATTTGCAAGTATACTTCATTTTTTGTTTAGAAAATATAGAGCTTGTAGGCATTCTTCGGCAATCTCCTTTTCTTGTTTTTCTTTCCAAATTTTATTGAATTTCTTTGAGCTCTTGCAATCCTAAGCTTTATGGCCAAATATGTTGCATTTGTAACACCTTACTGCATCAAAAAATATTGTAGTATGTCAAGTATTGTTGCATTTCCAACATCTTAAGACATTCTTGACACCTCTATAATCGATCCTTACATAAGCTCTACAATCCCTGGATTTGTGACCAAAAACATTGCATGGATACCAATAACCATAGAAAGGGACTTTGTACCTAAATGTATGTTGTCTCCTTGGAAGTGCAGCCCTCCTGTGCTTGTTTATGTCAGACCTTGGTTGATCATGATTTACTCCCATGCTAGTGTCTTCTTTGCCATTTATGTTGATCTTATCCTTTTCCTCAAATTACTTGGAGTTTTCTTCAAGAGTGCTATGGCTGTTGCCAAACCCAAGACCAGTCTTGTCATGTGGATATCTTTGACAACTAAGGATGTGATCTAAGATCATGATTCTCTTCTCAAATTTTGAATTTGTTTCCAACTAGGAAACTTCCTTACCCAAGTCTTCTTTTAGTGACAAGATCTCAATCTCTTGTTTTTGACAAGAATCTTCCTTTTCTTGAAGTTGACTTGTTAGGTCTTGTTCAATTTTCTTGGCCTCTTCTATTTGAATTCTAAGACCAACCATGGTATTTTCATCTTCTTCATAGTTCTTGTGCATTTCTTCTAGTTTTCTTGTCAACCTTTCTTCAACTTTACTTGCCTCTTCCTTTTGAATCATAGCTCTTTTCATGTTTGTTCTTAGTTGGGTATCATTTTATTCTAGATCCCTTCTTAGGAATACAATTTCATCTTCTTGCTTCTTGCATATTTATTCTTTATCCTCTAATTGATTTTTCAAGGTTTGTTGTGTCTTTTCAATTTGTGCGTACAAACTGTCACGTCCCCTCCTGTCGATCCGTTGCAAGGGAGGAAACATGAACAAGCATAGTGGGCTTCTTGGATAAGCTCAGTCCCATACCTTACTAAGAAATTCATAAATAAATAAAACTTTATGTGTGCAGATTCAAACTAAAATACACAGTAGAATGAAATCATTTTTACACACACACACACAAATAGTAATGCATCAAAATAGCTATCATAAATGGATAATTATTCAATGTACAGAGAATCAATCCCCCTTCTCATTCTATGCACATACTTCATATCAATCCCATTAACATGAATATTTATCATTAAGAATTAACACATTGTAAAACACAGAATGCATATAAATTAAACCATAGAGAACACTTATCTTGAGATGAAGCGACCCAAACAACTGGCTATGTGAGAGTAACGTTCCACCCAACCATAGATCTCTATCCATCCTATATTCTTTTAGCTGAGAGATCACCCCTGAGCTAGGTTGTGTATCCACTAAGGAGGAACTAGCTGGGCTCACTCACAGCCATGGTTTCACTCAACAACTATGCTAAGCCAACATACAGTTGGGTTTATCAAGCATATGAAAGACAAAGGAGGGAAATGCTAAGCCAGTGAGCTCAACCACAGAGCTACATGCATCTCAAATGAACTCAACAATCATGGCACCCACAATACCTACCTCACCCAACACAAGGAAGGTCCCCTTCTTTGTTGCATAGTCCCTCAGGCGTCCCTTCCCTCCAATGCTATTCAGGGTGGTCATACAAAGGTCCAGATGCTAATTCCTTGAGATTCCAACCTTCACTGGGTTTATCAAGCATAACCAACCTCTGTTCAAACATTCACACTTGGATTTGTCATAATTCTGTCAACAAATAACTCAATCCCGTCACTGTGTTTCTGGGTTGTAAAAACTAGGTTTTCCAATGGATTTTGGGGTATCTAATACTCACAATTTCGCCCCAAGGTTCATATCTATGGATCCCCCATTGGATTTTACTGTCAAATACCAAATCTGGGCGTTTTTGGCACTTCAAAACGCGGGTTCTTTCAAAGTTGCAATTTCTGGTTTTTCTCACTGCTGGGCATTCATTTTCGGATGAAAATTGATGCTGGGTTCTTACACACTGGAATGGGAATGAGGAAGAAGCAACTCCCATGAGGTAGAGTGACTTGTGGTACAAGAAAACAGAGCCCATACTCTACCATACGAATTTCTGGGCTGTCCATACTCCATTGAAGCCATAGACTGAAATCTTCAACTACTTCCTTACAACATAAATAAATGTCATCAAGGAAAGTCAAATGGGTTCTCACATTAAAATTTGGTAGCATATGGTTCATCACCACAGCCCCCTCACCACTCCCTAGTGGAATACACATGGCCCATTCTCATTCGTTGCTCCCATAGCCAGTTTCTTGGTATTTTATTGCAATATCAAATATTTACATTATTTACAATATTCCATGGCTTAATAGCACATGGGTAACAAAATATCAAATGTTTGTCCATTCTAAATAAAATACAAACATACACTAGAGGCGCCTTGGCCTTGAGCTCCACGCTAGGGAAACATACCTCACATGTATACAGTATTTACATTAAAAGCCATTATTTCATAAGGTTCAAAATTGGGGTATTACATTCCCCTCCCCCTTAGAACAACACCATCCTAGGTGTTCTCAAAACTGAACAAAAATGGGAATGCCTCTCTCATGGCATTCTCTAGCTCCCATGTAGCCTCATCAGGACTAAGGTGCTCCCATTGGACCTTTACCTGCCCGATGGCTCTGTTCCGGAGCAAAGTGACCTTCTTGTCGAGGATGCACATAGGCTCTACTTGGAACTCTCCCTCAGGTTCCACCTATATCACATTCCAATCAATCATATGATTAGGATCATGTACATACTTCTTAAGCAAAGATACATGAAAAACATTATGAGCTCTTATGTTAGAAGGTAATGCAATTCTATATGCAACTGGCCCTATCCTATCAAGAACTTCAAATGGCCCACAATATCTAGGTGACAACTTGGCACAACTCCCCAACTTGAGAGAACTTTTCCTTGGTTTCACTCTCAAATAAACATGATCCCCAATCTGAAATTCCTTATGCACTCTTTTCAAATCTGCATAACTCTTCTGCCTGTCCTGAGCTGCCTTTAAATTTTGCTTGATCTTAGCAACTTCTTGTTCCATTTCCTTGATCATCTCTGGCCCAAGTATTACCCTGTTCACCAGGTTGTCCCAATTTACTGGAGTCCTGCATCCTTTGCCATACAATGCCTCAAATGGGATCATTCTCAATGATGCATGATGTCCATTATTGTATGCAAATTCTACCAAGTGTAGGTAATCCTCCCACTTGGATGTTTTATCCATCACATACATTCTCAGCATGTCTTCAAGAACCTAATTCACCCTCTCAGTTTGGCCATCTGTTTGAGGATGATATGTTGTACTGAAATTCAATCTAGTTCCCAATTCCTGAAATAATCCCTTCCAAAAATTGGAAGTGAAGTTTGTATCACGATAAAAAATTATTGCCTTAGGCAATCCATACAATCTGAATATCTCTCTCATGAAGATGTTTGCAATGTCATTAGCCTTGTGAGTGGACTTGACTGGAATAAAGTGAGCTACCTTTGATAGCTTGTCCACCACAACCATGATTGAATCATGCTTCTTCACTGTCACGGGAAGACCTGTTATAAAATTCATAGAGATCACTTCCCACTTCCATTCCAGAATGGGTAAGGGCTACAACAATCTTGCTGGATGTTGGTGTTCTACCTTGACTTGTTGGCACTTTTGACACCTAGCAATGTACTCAGCTATGTCCTTTTTCATACCATGCCAAAAGTACTGCTTTCTTGCTGCTGTTATAGTCTTTTGATATCCTGGATGTCCAGAGTATGGCATTTGATGTATTTCATCCATCACGAGCTTCTTCAAATCTGCACTATTTGGAATGTACAGTCTATCTTTGTAGATGAGGATATCATCTTCACCAAGCTGATATCCCGCCCACTTTTCATCCACATTACCCTGCTGCAACTTCTCTTTAATTTGAAGGCAAGTTTCATCACTGTTATGGGCTTCAAGAACTCTTGTCTTCAAATCTGATTTGCACATACTTAATGCTGCAACATGAAATTTTTTGCTAAGCGCATCTACAACCTTATTCTCTTTCCCTTTTACATGCTTAATTTCAAAATCAAATTCACAAAGAAATTCCATCCACCTAGCTTGCCTAGCATTCAAGTTTGGTTGATCAAACAAATACTTCAAGCTCATGTGGTCTATTCTAAGTTCGAATCTTCTTCCCATCAAATAATGTCTCCACATCTTGAGAGCATGTACTATGGCTTCTAATTCTAAATCATGTGTGGCATAATTCTTTTCATGCTCTTTTAATTTCCTTGACTCATAGCAAATCACAATTCTTTCTTGCATGAGAACTCCACCCGGTCCTTCAATGCAAGCATTTGTGCACACTACGAAATCCTTATTTGAATCTGCTATCTTCAAAACAGGAGCGCTGGTAAGTAACTCATTTAACTGCTGAAAGCTTTTTTCACACTTTTCAGACCATACAAACTTGATATTCTTTCTCTTCAATGAAGTAATTGGGTGAGCTATCTGGGAGAATACTTCAATGAACCTTCTGTAGTAACCAGCAAGACCCGTGAAAGATCTAACATATGAAACATTTCTTGGAGTTGACCAATCCATGATGGAATTAATCTTATCTGGATCCACTGCAATTCCTTCTTCAGAAATGATATGACCCAAGTATTGTACCTTCTTTTGGTAAAACTCACACTTGCTTAACTTGGCATACAGTTGATGTTCTCTAAGAAATTGCAACACCATCTTTAGATGCTCCTCGTGCTCTTCTTCATTCCTTGAATAGATAAGAATGTCATCCAAGAACACAATCACAAACTTGTCCAAATATTTGCTAAAGACACTATTCATGAGACACATGAATGTAGCAGGTGCATTGGTAAGACCAAATGGCACCACAGTGAACTCATATTGACCATATCTAGTTCTGAAAGTTGTCTTGTGAATGAATTCTTCTTTAATCCTCACTTGATGGTACACAGACCTCAAGTCAATCTTGGAAAACACTTTATCTTCCTTCATTGATCAAACAAGTCATCAATTCTTGGCAATGGATACTTATTCTTGACTGTCACTTTATTTAGCTGCTTGTAATCTATACACAGCCTTAAAGTCCCATCCTTCTTCTTGACAAATAACACTAGTGCTCCCCAAGAAGACACACTTGGCCTAATATACTGCTTGTCCATTAATTCTTGAGCTGCATCTTCAACTCCACCAATTCCGGTGTACTCATTCTATAAGGAGCTTTGGAATTCGGTGCTACCCCTGGAACAAGATCGATGGTAAAATCAATATCTCTCTTTGGTGGTAGTCTCGACACTTCATCCGGAAATACATCTTGGAACTCTTGCAACAATGGAAAGTATTCTATCCTTGGTCCTTTGTCCTCTAACGAATCTGACATATGAACTGCATATAATTGACAACCATTCTTATAAAACTTCTTCAACTATAGGGATGCAATTTGTCTTACTAAAACTTGCTTGGGAATTCCTCTTACCAATCTTGGTCTTCCCTCTTCATCAATACATTCAAGTGCTTTCTCAAAACAGTCTAATTTGGCTCTATGTTTTTCCAACCAATCCATGCCAATCAAGGCATCATAAGATCTTAAAGGTAGCACATTTAAATCTGCATGTGTGTGGAGTCCATTCAATTCTATGGGGCACTCCACCACTACTTCACTTACTTTCCTCTTGGTCCCTGTAGCTAATTGAACTAACCAAGACTTATTGTGCTTCACTTTTCTAAGAGAACAACCTTCAACCACTTTTGGAGAAACATAACTATGAGTAGATCCTGGATCAATCAAAATAGAAATAGATTGCGTAGCAATCTTACCTTCAACTTCCACCACTGGTGATTAATGGTCTGCTTGATGATTATCCAACGCTGCATAAATTCGTGGCGTTTCCCTTGCCATGTTCTCCACTGTAGCTGCTCCCTTTAAGTTGTGCAACCTTCGGGGATTATCCTTCCGATGTGGACAATCCTTTAGCATGTGGTTTTCTCCACATCCCCAACACTGAAGTGGTCCTTTTGATGTCTTTTCTGCTGCTACTGCTGGCTTGAATCCACTCCTTGCTTGGTGCCCCCGTGGAAAGGTTCTAGGATAAATTTTGAATGGTGGCTTGAAGCCACTCTTCTTTTGATCAAATCTCCCTCTTGGCTTTCCTTTCCATGTCGAGTTAACCTCAAATTTTCCTTTACTCTGCTCATAGCAATGCATTGCCATCATAATGGCCTCATCAAGACTTGGTGGATTAACAAACTCAATTCTATCTTTGAAACTTTTGGGTAGACTTCCAAGGAAGCATTGGATTTTTATCCTCTCATCTTTAATGTAATCCACATAACTCAACAATTCCAAAAACTTATGGACATGCTCTTCCATAGATTTGTGTCCCAATCTAAATTCATTGAACTCCTTTCTCTTACTGTCATAATACCTGGCAGAAAGGTATTTTTCCTTGAAGTACCTCTTAAATATTTCCCAACTGACCTTCATTTCGCTGATCCCTTTCACTTGCAAGAGATTGTCCCACCAAATTGAAGCTCTGCCATTTAGATTGCAAATGGCAATTCTGGCTTTCTCATTTCCTAAGTAGTCCTGAATTCTGAAATATTTCTTCATTCCAAGAAGCCATGCCTCTGCCTCTTGGCCAGTCTTTTCTTCTCCATCAAATGTGGGAGGTCTTGCCTTCCCAAATTATCCCTGTGGGATTCCCTTAAACTTCTTTCTTGCATCAATTCTCCTAGGCATATGCCTTGGACTTCTTTGAGAATCTCTAGAGTCACACGATTTGCTAGAAGAAGAACTAGAGGAAGGTATTCTATGCTTCTTGTTCACCGAAGTATTCCTTGGGCTTGGAGTCCTCTTCTTTGAACGATCTCTAGAACGACTCACTGCATCTCTTCCTTCTTCACCCACATTACTTAGGTTGGACCCAAGGTTTATCCTCTGCTGCATATCAGTGAGACTTTGCAAGATAGCAGCATTGAGTTGGTGTTGTTCTTCTTGAGCCTTCATCAATCTTTCATTGAAGCTCGACATGGTTTCAACCAAATTTTGAGGAGTCACCTGCTCCCTTCTCCCGTTACATTCTATCTCAACATTCTCTTCATGCACATTTTATCCTAGGATGTCTTCTTCATGCTCATAAGGATCTTGAGCATCATTTATGGTCACCATTTTTCTTGTATGCTACCTCTACTACAATTATTAATTTTATGTGCTACAAACACTGTGCATTGTGAAAATATTTGTTAGACATCATAAGAATGCATCTAGAAATATACAACAATCAATATTTAACATCATCAACTCATGGAATAATTCACATAGTTGTTATGCATTCATTTCTTTTGCCCATTCATGCAATTCTGGAAATTGCCCATATTGTCAACAATTTGACAAAACAGTCACTGGCACTTTTCTGCTCTAATTATCCATGGTGTGTGATAACCCTATTCAAATTCTGGTCATACACCATAGATCCCTACTGGACAAGCTTTCCAATTCCTATCTTCGTGCTCCATTCCGACTTCGGGTGTGGAAACTACGTTACATTGAAAATGACAACTTTTACCAAAATTCTGCACATTTTTATACAGTTGTATTTTGGTCTGTAATGCCAATTTCAGCCACCCTTGGGAGAAAATATATGAAGAATCACGAAAAATTTTCTACTGAGTGAAGTTAGTCCATATATCAAGGAACACTCAGCAACTCAGGGATCTCTGTTCCGATGCACCATTCATTTTCTATTAAATTCTGGGTTTGCATAGTTTCCACTTTTCACATTTTTCCAAAATTCCAAATTTTGGGCCAAAAATGGGTGTTTCCCAAACGACGCATTTTTGGAAAATATTTGTCTAATGGAATATGTCTGGTTTAATGAGAATATGAAATGCTGAGTTCAGTAAATTTCTTGGATCCTCCATCTAAGGTCAATTTCGTCCACTGCAAGCTTTTCAAAATTCTCAAAACGTGGCCCGGAATAGTGCTTTTTTGACCTTCTTGCACACCCTGACTTCACATCCTTTGGAGTTTGGCTCCAAAACTGCAAACTTAACATTGTGACTACTCCATGACTGCTCCATGTCAGTTTCAGCTCAATTCGACCTTCTGTCAAGCGTCGGGACACTGATTTGTAAAAGCCATTAATTCCAATTTTGTGCCAAATTGGGGCATAATGGGCTTGGGATCTTCACTGGTTCATTCATGGCCTTTGTCAATGGCCTCAGAATGCCACTAAACTCATCAAATTCTGAATTCGCATGCTCCTGCAATCCAAAAACCAAGTTTCGGGCTCTATACTTTTTTTTTTCTTCCACTCGAACCCGAAAGCCGAAAGCCGAAAGCCGACGGCCGAAACTCGAAAGTGGGTGCGGGATTGCGGGAATCCAAAACGCAATTTTCAAAATTCGCGTTCCCGAAACCCGAAACTGCAGGTTCGGGATTGTGGGAATCCAACATGCAATTTTCAAAATTCGTGTTCCCGAAACCCGAAACTACGGGTTTGGGATTGTGGGAATCCAACACGCAATTTTCAAAATTCATGTTCCCGAAACCCGAAACTCGAAATTGCGGGTCCGGGATTGCAGGAATCCAACACGCAATTTTCAAAATTCATGTTTCTGAAACCCGAAACCTGAAACTGCGGGTTCGGGATTGCGGGAATCCAACATGAATTTTCAAAATTCGTGTTCCCGAAACCTAAAACCCGAAACTGCGGGTTCGGGATTGCAGGAATCCAACACGCAATTTTCAAAATTCGTGATCCCAAAACCCGAAACCCGTGGAACACCTTCGTATCTACAACTTGCGGGGTTCGTAACTCCTTTTTCCCTTGGCCAAATGAGGCGAGTCTGGTACCGTTGGAAATCTCTTGGAGAGATCTATGCACTAGTGTGATCATCTTCCACACCTAAGAAATCTAACACTGCCATTTTTCCAATCAAAAATGTCGTCCCAACTTCACCAATACTGCGTTAAAACATTCTGTCACTTGCCTGTAACTCAGAGTTTGGCCCAAGCAGCCCCAGTGCTGCAAGCTGGGCTCTAATACCACTCTGCCATGTCCCCTCCCGTCGATCCATTGCAAGGGAGGAAAAATGAACAAGCATACCGGGCTTATTGGATAAGCTCAGTCCCATACCTTACTAAGAAATTCATAAATAAATAAAACTTCATGTGTGCAGGTTCAAACTAAAATACACAGTAGAATGAAATCATTTTTACACACACACACAAACAATAATGCATCAAAATAACTATCATAAACGGATAATTATTCAATGTATAGAGAATCAATCCCCCTTCTCATTCTATGCACATACTTCATATCAATCCCATTAACATGAATATTTATCATTCAGAATTAACACATTGTAAAACACATAATGCATATAAATTAAACCACAGAGAACACTTATCTTGAGATGAAGCGACCCAAACAACTGGCTATGTGAGAGTAACGTTCCACCCAACCATAGATCTCTGTCTAGCCTATATTCTTTCAACTGAGAGATCACCCCCGAGCTGGGTTGTGTATCCACTAAGGAGGAACTAGCTGGGCTCACTCACAGCGATGGTTTCACTCAACAACTATGTTAAGCCAACATACAGTTGGGTTTATCAAGCATATGAAAGACAAAGGAGGGAAATGCTAAGCCAGTGAGCTCAACCACAGAGCTACATGCATCTCAAATGAACTCAACAATCATGGCACCCACAATACCTACCTCACCCAACACAAGGAAGGTCCCCTTCTCTCCTGCACAGTCCCTTAGGCGTTCCTTCCCTCCAGTGCTATTCAGGGTGGGTATAGAAAGGTCCAGCTGCTAATTCCTTGAGATTCCATCCTTCACTGGGTTTATCAAGCAAACCCAACCTCTGTTTAAACATTCACACTTGGATTTCTCACAATTTTGTCAACAAATAACTCAATCCCGTCACTGTGTTTCTGGTCTGTAAAAACTGGGTTTTCCAATGGATTTCGGGGTATCTAATATTCTCAATTTCGCCCCAAGGTTCATATCTATGGATCCCCCATTGGATTTTACTGTCAAATACCAAATCTGGGTGTTTTTGGCACTTCAAAATGTGGGTTCTTTCAAAGTTGCGATTTCTGGTTTTTCTCACTGTTGGGCATTCGTTTTTGGATGAAAATTGATGTTGGGTTCTTCCACACTAGAATGGGAATGAGAAAGAAGAAACTCCCATGAGGTAAAGTGACTTTTGGTACAAGAAAACAAATCCCATACTCTGCCATACGAATTTCCGGGCTACCCATGCTCCATTGAAGCCATGGACTGAAATCTTCAACTACTTCCTTACAACAAAAATACATGTCATCAAGGAAAGTCAAATGGATTCTCACAATGACATTTGGTAGCATATGGTTCATCCCCACAACCCCCTCACCACTCCCTAGTGGAATGCACATGGCTTCTTCTCATTCGTTGATCCCATAGCCAGTTTTTTGGTATTTTATTGCAATATCAAATATTTACATCATTTACAACATTCCATGTCTTAATAGCACATGGGTAACAAAATATCAAATTTTGTCCATTCTAAATAAAATACAAACATACACTAACGGGGCCTTGGCCTTGAGCTCCACGCTAGGGAAACATACCTCGCATGTATACAATATTTACATTAAAAGCCAATATTTCATAAGGGTCAAAATTGGGGTATTACACAAACCAACAATAGTCTTTTCAATCCCTTCTTTTGAAATCCAATCTTCCTCTTGATACTTCTGCAAGTGTTCCCTTAATGAATTATTTTCTCTTTTATCTTTACTTAGGTCACTTATAGCACTAATGAGTTCTCCTTCAAGATCCACTTCTCCTTCAGTTTTAGAATCTTCTTTATCAGCTCGACATTGCTTTTACTTTCATTGACTTCATCATTTGTTTTAGATGATTCATCCTTAGCCACAAATAGGTCATATTCTATGTTGTTGTCATTAGATGAGTTGCTTTCACCTTCTATATCTAGTTCTACATTTGTTTCAATGTTCCTCTCAATTGTGTAAATATTTTGTAGCTTATGCCAGAGGTCTTTGGATGACACACACTTTCCTATTTTTTCTTTCATAGAATCTAATAATCCATCCGGAATGGCATCCATTGTCATAGTATTGTTCCTTTTCAAATCCTTTTTTATTGCAAATTTTGGTGGTCTTTTTGTAGTGGTGTAACCATTCCAAATAGATTCCTGGATCCTATAACCTTATGCATGTAGATAGACTCTCATTCTTATGTTCCAGAGCTCATATTTTGAGCCATCAAACAATGGAGATCCATTAAAAGATAAGAAACTTTTAAATTCATCCATGTGTGCTCAAGATATCTTCCTTCCAACTATTAAACTGTCTTGAAGGAACCTACTCTCATACAAATTGTTGGAACACATAGTGATACTGAGAGGAGGGGGTAAATTAGTATCACACACTTTTACCAATTTTCAATTCATTAACTATGCACCATTAACAATCATGCCATTCATCAACATAAAAACACATTACACCAAATATTTGTATGGAAACTCAATTTTATTGAACTAATAAAACCATAGAACGCATAGAATTGTAGGAAACACCAATCTCCAATGATGGCATGAGCACCCACTCACAAATTTAGCAGACACCAATCCTCTTGAGCACCAACACAAATGAGCATGCACCGACCTCTAAGGACACCAATCCTCTTGAACACCAAACCAATCTTCCATTGCACCACCCTGCCACCCTTAGATATGTATGAACTTGTAGTAGATCTAATTTACTATTGATATCTTTAATACTTCTCTTTTCCTAGTTGTCAAGTTAATCAATCTTGTAGCTTATTCACTTTTCAACTAGTTTTTGCAATCCCTCGGTCCTAAGACACTTAAAATATGGTATTCAACCTGCCCTTAAACAACATCAACTTAGCCTTTAAATTATCTTCATAAGCCCTTAAATCACCCTTTAATCAATTCTCAAATATGTCCACAAGTAGGCTACAACAAATTATGCTCCTTATACTTTCACTAAACTCGACCTTAAGACTGTATCAAAACTGTCCTCTATGAGTTGTAACACACCCTCATAATTTTCTTCAAAAGGTATGTAATATGATCCTTACACAGTCCTTCAAAATATGTCCTTAAAATGCTTCAAATATGTCCTTCAAAATCTAGGCACAAACATTCTAGACCAAGGTTGAATCTCCTCCTTGAATAGTTCTCAAACAGATCAAAACTGTGCTCCAAGACAGTCACAAAGGAAACCTTCAAACAAACCAAATTTGCTCAGTTATTGCACCCTTTTAGATCTATAATCCAAACTCGAATTCTCCTTGAATTTTCATTAGATCCTTTGATGCTCCATCGGTGCCTACTCCTACTCGAATAATTTTCTTCTTTAGACCCCTTCACTTGATATTTTTTTTCACCACTCACCCAAATGAGGCAAGTTTTCCTTTCCATTTATACAATTGTGAAATGTTTCCAAGGTAGGGACGACCTACTTTATATGTTACTTTTACTTCGACGTTGTGTTGTGAGGAGGGTCGACTTGTCTCTTGCTTACTTCTTCAACTTGATACGTTGCTTGTATATATTATAAGGAAGGTCGACATATGAATAAAGATAGGGGCTTCACTAATGGCTAAAATACCCAAATGTTGGGTTAATGCTCACTTAGTCACCCCAAGAACTTTATGATTGAAGGATTTCATGACTGAAAGCATGAAATCATTCCCTTGACCATCATTGACAATTATGGGCATTTTCACAAGCCCTACAAGTATTTCCTTAAAGTCTACAGGCATCTTTTTAAGAGTGGTGGGCATTTTTCTACAAGTGTAGGGATTTCTTCAAAGTTGTGCGGGCATATTATGGTGGAAATTTTACTTCTCTTAGCCTATGGCCATTTCAAGATAGTGTAAGCAATTGATAGTGCACATGGAAGGCATTTTGTCAAGGCCTATGAGCATATCAAAAGTATGTTGTGGGCATTTCTCCAGCGGGAATTTCCCATAACAATGCAAGCATTTCAAGAGTATGTTATGGGAAATTCTCCTGTGAGATTTTCCCATAACAATGCAGGCATTTTGGTCAATACCTAAGGACATCTTCTCATCGGATTTGGATATTTTCTTATGGTCCTGCAGGTATTTGTTGTGGGCATTTTTTCATAGGGTTGCGGGCATTTACCTCGATGTACCTCAATAGCTACCTAGATATGAGGAACCAACTGATCTATTTTTTTTGGTACCAAGAAGTGTTGAAGGAGTGATATTGTGGCCAGATGATCTTTGGAACCAAGTCTCAATGTAGCCTTTGTGTTCTTCGCTCTCTTCTTCATCTGTCAAGTCATGAAGTTCTTTAGAAGTTTTCCCATCAAACTCTTGAATGCTCAAAGGATTTGGATCTGGTGACAAAGATGCAGGGAATTCTTCAATGTCTAGCTCCAATGTATGTTCTTCATTGGATATTGTTCATGACTCTTTGATCTCTTCCTTATGATGACAAGGATCTTTAGAAGAAACTTTTAAGTCCTTCTCCTATAGAAATTGTTCATGGATCCTCTGCTGCTTCTAGAGATACAAACTCATCCTTAATGACAATGCTCAACTTCAGACAAAGTTTTAAGAAAACCCTTGGCATGCCCTCCTTTCCTCAACAAATTCTCAAGCTTCTTTGAAATATTATGTTGGTCTTAAAGTTCATGTCCACACATGGATTAGTGCATGGGGTTCTTACGGTGCCCTAATTTTTTTTCAAAAAACCTGAAATGAAACTAACTGTATAAAAATGGAAACACCCTTAAAGAAAACTTTTAAATAATGTGAAGAAAACATCATTTACTCAAGTGCTCCTATGCTATGATTACAGCAATATGATTTTGGAAATAATATATTATATTTAATATCTCACATGAGTTTAACATATATTTACAAAACCCCATAAAGTAAACATGAGATATATATATATATATATCGCACACATTCAAAAGGTGTGAAACACATATATCTAACTATGGAACGTATTATGTTAACATGACAATCCAAACGACGACATGGCGATCAATGGATATGAGAGGGGCTATGTACATTTAAGGGATAAATTGTTTTTAGTGTAATGTACTATATAAACTTACAGCAACAATAATTTACGACATAATATATACATGGATGTCTACTCACAGTGTAAACCTTTAGATACCAACGTATACACAAGAAGGGAATTGGGCGACTGGAACGCAATGATAATAGAAACACGATTTTGAATAGAGATTGGCGTGTATATATCAAAGCATTAAATGTAGTAGTTAATTTCCTTTGTTCAAAGCATTATCATCGTATTCAAAGATTTGGTTGTCAAAATATTTCAAAATTCAATGATAAATCCCAAGCCTGGGCGATTAAATTGAATTAAAATGGCCAGATTCCATGAATGTAATTGCCACAATTTCAATCTTTAATTCATTACATGTTTTTAAGAAATAAGGTACAACAATTTGTTAGTTCTTTTATGAAACTGGTTAACCAATTTAAGAATTTGTTATAATGGTTTAGTCAAGATTTTGTATAAATTTATACCAAGATTCACTTATTTCTGCCAAATTTAATGGCAGTTTTTTATCACAAATTTTTAAGTTGGCAAATGCTAACATATAATTTTAAAAGATGGTGAGAAGTGCAAGTTTTATTTAGCATCAAATATGAGGAATAAATGCACTAGATATAAGCAATTTTGGGATTTGGTTCGAATCCTTCAAGAACACTTTGAATAGAAAACCATGAATTATAGTTGAATTGATCATCTCCAAGAAAACACTACTAATATACAGAAAAGAACACACATGATAAGCATAGAGGAATTTTGAGGTTGAGGCGAAATATTAAGCTGATAACTAGGTTTCATTTTTGTTACGGTTTGCCCCACTTGAATGGCATAAGTCTAAAAGGGATGAGGCTAGGTACAAGTTTTGGGTGATTTTAACAAAATAATCACCCCTTAGGCCAATCATTTAAGCTGAAGGAAGTCTTCTCATTATGGTGCAAACACTTATGATGTGTTTCTCAAAGGGCATCCAAGAAAAAAAAATGTGTTTCTCAAAGGGCATCCAAGCTTTAGTTTTTCATAAATGTTTTTGGAAGTAAAAGTAAAAAAAATAGTTATTATTTAGAACTTTTGGAAATTAACTATGTTGGAGGTTATGAAAAGTGTCAATGTTTTGAGTGGACACTCCACTCATCATCGAGGGAACCACAAAGAAACTGACATAGAAAAGAGCGAGCCTTCAAAATGGATAAATAGGTGCACAAAATAATTGTGTAAAATATCATTAAATTAAGGATTTAATTATTCATGACAATAAGGGAGAGCAAAATAATGAGAAAGGTAAAAAGATGAGCGGAGGAGGGGAGAATTTTTGGAAAGGGAGATTGCCTAAATCAAAATAATAAAATAAAATGAGAGAGAAAAAAAATGGGAATTAAGGATTAAAGGTGGCGGAAGGGGTTAAAGAAGTCAAAGATAATTAAATCAATTAAAAAGGGTTGAAAATAATTAATAAGAAATAATTAAAAAGAATTGAAAAATAATTAATAAAAAAACTATTAAAAATGGTTGAAAATTAATTAATAAGAGAACAATCACATAAGGATAAAATCAAGAAAGACATATCTAATTCAAGATTGGAAGGGAGAACAATGGAAGATTTTTTTTAAAAGAAAACAAGAAAATGGAGAGGGAGAGCTTAAAATAACAAACTTTTAATTTATTTAAGAAATAATGAATTTCCATAATTACAGCTTTTACTATTTTATATTCACTATTGAATATTCAAACTATTTTTTGTTTGTTTTTATTAAAGATATCATTACATCCATAGGAGCGAGGTGCTCCATAGCCTACTATGGAGGAGACGTTGTCATGTAACTTAGCGTTATGTTACCAAAAATAAAAAGTAGTTAAAAAAATTCATATCAACTCATAAAATAAAAAATAATGAGAAAAGTATAAAGATGAGAAGGGGGAGGGTTTTTTTTTTCAGAAAGGGAGATTGTCTAAATCAAAATAATAAAATAAAATGAGAGAGAAATAAAAGGGGAGTTAAGGCTTAAAGGTCACTAAAGAGCTTAAAGAGGTCAAAGATAACCAAATCAATTAAAAAAGGGTTGAAAAATAATTAATAAGAGAACAATCATGTGAGGATAAAATCAAGAAATACAAATCTAGGTCAAAGATAACCAAATCAATTAAAAAAGGGCTGAAAAATAATTAATAAGAGAACAATCATGTGAGGATAAAATCAAGAAATAAAAATCTAATTGAAGATTGGAAGGAAGGACAATGGGAGAAATGAGAAAGGTATAAAGATGAGAAGGGGGAGGGGGGTTTTTTTGAAGAGGGAGATTTTCTAAATCAAAATAATAAAATAAAATGAGAGAAAAATAAAAGGGGAATTAAGGTTTAAAGGTCATGAAAGAGGTTAAAGATAATCAAATCAATTAAAAAAGGATTGAAAAATAATTAATAAAAGATCACTTAAAGATAAAATCAAGAAAGATAAATCTAATTGGAGATTAGAAGGAAGGATAATGGGAAAAAAAATTGAAAAAAAAACAAGAAAATGGAGAGGGAAAGATTAAAATAACAAACTTTAACTTATTTAATAAATAATGAATTTCCATAATTACTTTTACTATTTTTATATTCATTATTGAACATTCAAACCATATTTTCTGTTTTTGCATCGAGTGAAACTAGGCGCTCTACAACCGAGTATGGGGGAGATGTTGTAACGTTACATGTAACGTTTGTCTTTATTATTGTGGGCCATTAATTAAAATGTAAAAAAAAAAAATGTAATAAATAATTGTATTTTCGATTGTGTATTTCAGATATTATGTTTTTTTTTTAATTAAAACATAATTAAAAAAATTCATGTCGGCTCATAAAATAAAAAAATTATGAAAAGTAATTAAAAAATAGATGCTCGTTTATAAAATAAAAACTCAAAACTTAAACCCTGATTTATCAATCAAGAGAGATTAAATTTCTTGAGTTTAAATTTAAAAAAAGAAATACACCTTCAAGAACTAACAATGTCATAAACAAGCATAATAGGTAAACTGGAAAACAACAGGCCACTCAACACCATGCCACCAGTATTTTAATTTCGGTATATTCAATGACTAAAATCCATGTTTAAAAATCTCTCCAAGCTCAAAGTCCCCCTATATCTCATGTTCAAAGCTTCTAGGTTGTTACTCATATTTCATGTAAACACCATACCTTCTTTATTGTTTTGAACATTATTCATATATATATAAATTCTTTTCCAATCCACATCCCACATATTCCATTCTAACACATTCATTACCTCACTATTATTCCTAAAAATTAACATCAAAAAAATTAACTACTAAATTTAATAAATTTGAATTCATTAAATGACAAATAACACATATAAATTGACATTATTTTTCTTCAGTGCTATTCAATCCATATAAATATGGATTGAATGACAAATAACAGATTATTCAATCCATATAAATATGGATTGAATGACAAATAACAGATTATTCACAAGTGACATCCAAATTGACTACGAAACAATAAAAACTTTGAATCATTGAATGACATGAAAATTAACACTATCACACTTTTGACGCATAAGGAATCTATCCCATTGTTTATACGTTTTTATCATCTTATCTACAAGTAAGCGTCTTATTGTCTCTAATATTTTAATCATTGGGCCCATTGTTTAATATATACATATTCCTAAATTGGTTTGTTAACGTAAATTATTAGTCATGGTCTACTCCTAGAGATGCGGATGAACTTTCTAAAACTGAAATTGGAGAGATGGATGGTTTTCTATCTTTCGAAGAATTTTGAGAGAAGAATCTTTTGGATTCAAGCGTATAGTGTTTTTGAGTTAGTATGGTCATTAGTTTGTAAGTTTATGGATGGTTGTAAGTTTATAGTTTTGATTGGAACATTTGGGTTTTCTGAACAATTTATTCTGTTGTGGTATTGAGTAGAGAAGCTATTTGGGATGTTTTTCTATGAGTCTCTCTTAAGAGGAAGATGAGTTTTGACTTCAAGGTTTTCTTGAGGAACTGTTATATGTAACTTTGATTTCAAGTGAATATGAATAACAAGTTGCAGTTTTTTTTCGCTTGAAAAATAAAGAAATATGATCATTTTACTAACCATTAAATATGAAAATATCATTTATTAATCACTTTCATATTACTTTTTCTAAGAAGCTTGGTAAGAATGGCACGATAGAATTAAAATAAGCTTTCCATAGGATATATTAGAGAATAAATATACCATGAAAATGACAGCTTGATATTTTCATTTTATAATTTACATGAATAATAAATAAGAAAATTGAAATGAATTACAATTTGGAATATATTAGGACTTAATGGTTTATCAAAAAGTTATATATCAATAATGATAATAAGTAACATAGATTTGATATCTATCTTTTGATAGGAGCAACCTATGAATGATATGAAGGAACCATGGAGGTGAAGAAGGATGTTTTTAGATTTAAGGTTTTGCAGAACATAGGGTTGGAAGAGGGGGGGGGGGGGGGGGCGTTAATTACACTAGATCCTATTGAAGGTCTCCATATCTTCTCTAATGGAGGTACCCATGAGGATAGGCAAGGTGTAGGTACTAAGGGTTGCGTTCTAGGGAATAAACCATTTTTAGAAATCTTGTATATCAATAAATGGGCAAAGGTTACAAGCTGAAACGACATTTATGACAAAGGGAAAATGTAAGAATTAAAAGTGCATTTATTATCTGTGTGACAAGACTAATTGCTAGGTGGATTCTTCTTTTCTATGCAATGTACTTGTACCATTGAAGGTTTTGTGTATGATTACAAGGTAGGTGTTCCAAGTCCATATGGTATCCTCAAATTGTTTACAACTCAAAATTTGGTAGAGGACAGTCATGGTGGTGAGAAGTAGTTTCTATTATAGAAGGGTGTTCTAGAAGTTGGCACCTATTACACTCTAAACATTGTAGAGGATATTTTAGGTGTCAATAATGAGGCTAGACAGAAGGTGGGCATTTCATAAGGCAGAGAGGAAATATGTGGAGGAGGTAGGAGTTTGAATGGTGTAGAGAAGATGAGCTATATTGTTGTGGTTAATGTGAGTAGGAAAGCTGGGATATGTGTAAAACTACTAAAGGCGAAAACAAAGTATGTCCTTGGTGAAAAAATTACAATGAACCAATTAATCAAAATGTCAAGTACTACCTTGACATGGCATTTTTATGGAATGTATATTTGTGAGAAGAATTTATCCTTGTGGATAGAGAAGGTTTTGGGGCTCTGTGCCTTTAACCTTGAAGAAGTGGTCACTCGATGATTAGCATGCATCATGTAATGCCCCATATTTGACTTTGACAGCTAAACTATAATATGACATATTTTGTATTTATTTGCTTATTATATGTTGAACTCAATTTGAGTGAGAGAACTATATTTGTGGATTTATGGACCTACCTATATGTGGAAGTTATGTTTAATATTTTATTGTCTATGTTATTAATGATGACAATCTTGTGATTTAATTCTAGCATGAAAATCTAAATGGAATTGTGGGGAAAATTATATGATGATAATTTGACACATTAATTATCAATCCAAGTTACTAGGCTTGTGAGGTATTTTGCAAAGCATATGCAGAGAGAGTCCTTAAAGTGCTTCAAAACCTACAAGTTAGAGTCACTAATCCACACAAAGGAAATGAAATCAACTTCAAACTCAAGATGAAATTCAAGATTGACAGGGGCCTATTGTGAGCTCCTAAGGTAGAACTGCAAGGAAATCATATGTAATTTATTTGGGCTATGATTGGAAATACTTCATTGAGTGTTACTTCTTAGCAAGTTTTGAATAATGCATTGAAAGACACCTTTTTAATCTAAGATCACACAGTTGAAACCATGAACTCTCAAGATAAATACTATTCCAGTTATGGGTTGGGTTAGTAGATGCCCAAGTTAACACCTCGGTGCTAACAATACTCGGAAAGCCTATGTTTTAACCAATATTCACGTGTTCATGGGGTAAATTCAATCATAACTCAACTCAAATATCAATTATGGCATTATCAAACCAACTAAACTATGGTCTCATGAAATCAATACTATCCAACATGAGTTATGTAGTAAAATACCAAGTTGGATTGACCAACAATATTCTGCAAGCTTCTTTATGTTGATACTAACTTCAAGAGCACATCAACACACCATTCCAATAATTCATTCAACCAAAATTCTATAAGATTGCATGCATGTTGAAAGTTACAAGAAAGCAGGTGTTACAATAATAGGAAACTAAGTGTTACAGGAAATGGAAACTAATTAAATTAAATTTACAATACTGATGAAAATAGAATTAAACACACACCAATACATAAATAAACAACACACAAGGGAATTGTTTCTAAGAGGAAGGGGGGCCTGCCTTCTCTCAGGAATAGGCCTTTTACACTACTTACAACCCGACAAAATTATTAATGCCAACACATGAGAAACCAAGCTTCCATTATAAGATGAAGAGAAAGATATATTCTGGATCGAATATCAACTCAGTTGCGTCTTCTCCAATCCCCTACTCTAACTCCCCTTGAAGAACGATTTTTCCTCATATTTATACATGCATTTTGTGAGAGGAAAAGAGGTTTTACGTGATAAAACCAATCCCTAAATAAGTGGATCGTACAACCAACAAATATTGGACTTGGTTCAATTAAGAAAAATGAGGTTATTTGATGATCATGAAAGTATAACAACATTCCTAACAACACTCATGTCCCCATATTTTATCATAGGATTCGTGGTCAACAGATGGAGGAAAAATCATTCCAACTCATAACCTAAAAGTGCACCTACAAAAATTTAGGCGAAAAATCACGAAAATCCATTTTAAGATCCACCAAGATCTCTCAAACTGTATCAAATTTTGGAAAACAACTTGTGTTATATTTAATTTGGCATGTTGTGAACAAAACCTATGTTTTATTTTTTCAAGATTCGTCTTCATCATCTCATAAATTGCATCACAAGTTGGTTGTTTGAAAAATGTTGCAAATCTAAACCAAATCTTTGACCAAGTGATTGAATATTCACACATCCGAGATGGGAATGATTTGATGGACACATAATAATTTTGACAGAAAATAACTCCCGATTGTATTCCATTCATAGGAAAAAACAATTATTTATACACATTTAGATGAGACTCTTGGACTTTGGATTCCAAGAGATCCGTTGGAATCTCTAACTCCTCATCTTCCCTAATTGAAACTGAAAATATTTACATAATTATTTATAAAACATCCCATAGGATCCCAACATTCCCCCCCTTAATCCGAATGGGTGTTTGTAAGTCTGAGCATGGTTCTAAATCTTTCAAACTTTTCGCGTCCAAGTGATTTGGTGAATATATCTGCAATTTGCTCATTTGTGGAACAATGACGTAAGTGATCTATCGTGGCCTCTAAATGGTGCCGAATTAGATGATAATTTTTGTTGATGTGTTTGGTTCGATCATGGAATCTAGGATTCTTGGCCAAATTGATTGCATAAGTGCTGTCAATCAAAAGTGGAGTGGATTTCTCTTGTTTCTCTCACAAATCTTCAAGTGTCTTCCTGAGCCACACAATCTCTTTGGTTGCTTCTGCAGCAGCTACATATTTTGCCTCTGTTGTCGAATCTATTGGAAATGACTATTTGTGTGATCTCCAGGAGACAGATACTGATCCAAGACTCCTCGTGTATCGAGAAGTGGACACTCATGTTTCTTTGTCACCATCGAAGTTTGAATCAGAGTACCCAATAAGTTTGAAGGCATCCACCTTAGAGTACTTGAGTCCAAATTCTTGAGTCCCTTTCAAGTACCTTAGAACTCTCTTTGCTGCAGACCAATATCCTTCACAAGGTTTGTGCATGAACCATGAAAGAATGCTAACAACATAAGAAATATATGGTCTAGTGGTGGTAAGGTAGATAAGGCTTCCCTACAAGCTGTCGGTACTTGGTTGTATCCTCAAATTCTTTTCCTTCACTTGATGTGAGCTTTAGATTTTGTTCCATTGGAGTTAAGAGAAGGTTGTAGTCTTTCATGCCAAATCTGTTCAACAGTTCTCCAATATAATTCTTTTGATAAATGAATATGTACTTAGGATGTTGAGTGTCTTCTGTTAGATTTTCAGAATTTACTTCAATATGATCTAGGATCTTAACTGAGAGAACAACATGTACAACATATCTACAGCATATCAATCATGGAGACAATAATGCAAGCACATAAGAGACACAAAGATTTACTTGGGGAAAACCATAAAGGTGAAAAACCCCAATAACTTCCTCAGAGATAGATAGAGCAATGATACAACCAACCAAGAGAGATAGCCATAACCTAGCAGCAAATCCTCCTCCTCCATAAGTGCGCCACTCCTCCTTGAGTGCATGTGTGAGAAGTGAGTGAGTAAATAGAGTGCCTCCCGCACTCTATTTATACTTGACTTGACTTGCCTTTTTACCTAACTCATGTAGGCTCAAACTTTACCACATAACATAATGCTGAGTGGGCCGACCCCCAATAGGGTGGTCTAATAACCCTTTGAACCACATGGCCGACCCCCAATAGGGTGGTCTAATAACCCTTTGACCCACATGACTTATACAGGGCCGACCCCAAATAAGGTGGTCTAATAACCCATCAAGTATAAGTTACGACACTTACAATATAAATGACGACACTTCCTTATAGAGGAATAATACCATCTCTATAGGAATACAATATACATATATGTGAAATACATTCCGAAGTTACATATACATCAACACTCCCTCTTAACTAGGAAGGTATTTCTCAGCATAGTTCTTCTAGCACAAGTCATCTTCTCTGGATCATCGTCACTGGATAATCGTCATCGAGTCATCATCATCGTCACTGCTGCTGCTATCTCAATCAATCTCTGAATCTACTCGTCATAGGAAGTTCTACAGAGCCAGTCCTTTTTCATACTGGATGTAGGCCCACCACCTGCAGGTCTTCATCATCATTGGCCATACTGTGGAATCCTCAGGACTTATTACGTGCGTCACAAAACCTGGCTGCAGCATCCCAGGCTATTACGAGCACACAACTCTACCTGTAGGATCTCCCAGGAGCACATTACATGTGACCCATCACAAAACCTGGCTGAAGCATCCCAGGCTGTTACGAGCACGCGGCTCTACCTGTCGGATCTCCCAGGAGCACATTACATGTGATCTCACCACAAAACCTGGCTGAAGCATCCCAGGATGTTACGAGCACACAGCTCTACCTGTCGGATCTCCCAGGAGCACATTACATGTGGTCCACCACAAAACCTGGCTGAAGCATCTGAGGCCTTTTTCATCCTATCCAGATCTCCCAGGAGCAAATTACATGTGGTCATGGCAAAACCTGGTTGAAGCATCTGAGGCCTTTTTCATCCTGTCCAGATCTCCCAGGAGCAAATTACATGCCATAGGACAAAGCCTCGCAAGAGCATCTGCCAGATATCCCAGGGCACCGAATTACATGCCATAGGAAAAACCTCGAAAGACTATCTGCAGATCTCCCAGGGCACAAATTACATGTCCTTCCAAGCAAAACCTCGCAAGAGCATTTTCCAGATGTCCCAGGGCACCGAATTACATGCCATAGGCAAAACCTCGAAAGACCATCTGCAAATCTCCCAGGGCACAAATTACATGCTTTCCTACACAACCTGATCCACGGCCACAAAGTATCATCTGATACTCATCATCATCACTGCAACATCCTGCTGCATGTCATCTGGAGAAGCTCGTCATCCACGATCATCCTGATCATACAATGCATCCATCTGATGCACACATAGATACATGATCCACACAATGTATCCATCAATCATACATGATCTACCTGATCATACAAAGATACATGATCCACACAATGTACCCATCAACATACATGATCTACCTGATCATACAAGGATACATGATCCACACAATGTACCCATCAACATACATGATCTACCTGATCATACAAAGATACATGATCCACACAATGTATCCATCAGCATCCATGATATACCTGATCATACAAAGATACATGATCCAACCGATCATATCCAGCATCCAGCATGATGCATACATACATAAATGATCCAACTGATCATATCCAGCATCCAACATGATGCATACATACATAAATGATCCAACTGATCATATCCAGCATCCAACATGATGCGTACATACATAAATGATCCAACTGATCATATCCAGCATCCAACATGATGCGTACATACATAAATGATCCAACTGATCATATCCAAGCAGAAACCAGAACATCATCCTGATGCCCATTATCCAGCGCTTACATCAACAGCCATGTGAAGGATCCTCCTTCCAACATGCTTGGAATGGCTTCAGCAAATGTGTCCATCACTTCTTCCTCGAAGTGTCCTCGATCTGAAGAACGCCAAGCCTCTCTCTGAAGTACTCGAACTTCACTCTGGCTAGCGGCTTCGTCAGCACATCTGTAATCTGCTCGTCTGTCGCAACATATAGGAGCTTCACAGCTCCTCTCTGCACCATATCCCTGATATAGTGATATTTGATCTCTATGTGTTTCGACCTGTCATGAAACACTGGGTTCTCGGACAGCTTCACACAACTCTGGTTATCACAGAAGATACCAGTAGCCTCCAATGGGAGATCAAATAACCCAGACAGTAGCTTCCGTAGCCATACTGTCTCACAACTAGCTGAACAGGCTGCAACATACTATGCCTCAGCTGTACTCAGTGCTACGCAGGATTGCTTCCTGCTAAACCAAGAGTTCACACCTGATCCCATACTGAAGCAACACCCAGATGTGCTCTTCCTGTCTGCAGCACTGCAAGCCCAATCTGAATCAACATAACCCTGCAGGTTAAACTTTTGATTCTCCTCATACCTGAGCCCATAATCCACTGTACCCTTCAGGTACCTCAGAACATGCTTTACAGCAACCAGGTGAACACTCCTCGGATCCGTCAGGAACTGGCTCAATGTGTTCACAGCAAAGCAAATGTCTGGTCTCGTGTTCGTCAGGTACATCAAGGACCCAATCATCTGACGATACAAAGAGACATCAACCGGCTCATATGAAGCATCACATAGAAGCTTCAGATTCGATGCCATAGGTGTGGCCATATCCTTGCAGTCCATCATCCCGAACCTCTTCAGGATCTCTACTACATACTTCCCTTGTCCAAGGAAGATTCCATATGCACTCTGCCACACCTCCATGCCAAAAACAAATAGTGCATCATCCCCAAGTTCTTCATCTCGAACTTGGAAGAAAGCTTCCGCTGCGTGTCGGCAATCAATCTATCTTTACCTATAACAAACAGGTTATCTGCATACAAAAGTAGTATCACTGGATTGCCTTCTTCAACCTTGTAGAAAAGGTTGGAATTTGCTTTACTCTTGGTAACGCCCAAACTGGATAGAAAGTTGTCTATCCTACCATACCAATTTCTACACACATATATGACTACACCATGTTGTCTTGAGATCCATCTGGTGCATCTTATATTTCATCACTTTTATATTTCTCAATGCTGCCATCTACAACATGCTTGATCTGATAGTTCCATTTGGAAGTCATAACAAACTTCCCTTCACATCTTGGGACTACATCCCAAACATCATTCTTCATGATCGACGGATCATGGCATTCCATTTCTTCATCCCAGATCCTGGGAACTTCAATATCTTCAATAAATAAATTTGTTGCCGAACAAATGTTGTAGTTCTTCTTTTGTAGGAGATGGCATGCGATCTTTCCTACACAACAAGTTAAATTGCATGATTAGAAAACATCTCATAGTTTTCAGAACAAATTCTTACACATAAATAAATATGTCATACAGTCATGCAATTATCTTAGCCAATGCTTCGATACAACATTTATCCATATCCCGTAACTTTCTAGATGCCTTCCAATCTCTACCAGAACATTGTTAAGAGTGTGCACAACTCCTAACATGTCAGCAAAGAGGTTTCATTCTAGATAAGTAGCAATGGAATGTTGTACAGTGCCATAGGCTACTTATCCATGCATATTAGTAGTATACTGTTCATTAATGTAATTATTCTAATATGCACAATACATATCGTAAGTCTAAGACCATGAGCATATACATCATTGAACAATTTTATTTAAACAAACAAATATGTAAGAAATGATAATTAAAATACTTATCTTTGTTTGTTCGTTGGGTGGACTCCCTCTGAGTCTTCGCTTCCTTGCAGGAGCTGCTTGGAGTCCCAATCTGAAGTAGCTTCTTCTACACCTTTCTGTTGTGGAATTTAGAGAAATGGACAACTCCCTCTGAATATCTGCATCCTTACATAAACCACTAGAGTGTACTCCCTCTTGATCTTTGCTTCCTGGATTACCTGTTCTTGAACTCATATTCATCCTTGGTCCCTATGCATGCTTATTAGTATCATGAATGTGTTATCCTTGTGATCTCATATAAAATCATACATTCATTAGTATACTATTAAAACACAATAATCTCAAGCATGTATAGTCATGATCATTTCAAACAGAAATAATAAGCATTAGCATTCAAGGTTTATGTAGAATTCTTATGGTTAGTCAAATCATAAGAAACATAACATGTCTAAACCTGTAATTACTCAAACCTATGACTCTTCAGGTTAGTTGAATCATCAATCAAGATAAGAGATATAATATGCATAAAACCATGATGATTCAAACCTATGACTCTTCAGGAATAATCATTATCAACAACAGTATAAGATACTAACACAAGGTAGGATTCTAGCTTGATATAGGAAAAACATACCTGGATTAGAATGCTAGCTATTTATGTCTAACATACCCGTATAATGTCTTTTGTTTCTCTTCAGTGACTTGTGCTAGTAACCTGCATGTCTCATAAGTTAACCATTGTATAAACAAGTTATACATACCTCATAAATGGATCTTGTATGAGATCCATGACAATGGATGAATCTTTGTCCTCATGTTATCATGATCATATGTTCTTGGACCAGAACATGATTTGTCTTTATTGGTGTACCTTTCATGTTAGTAGACAACATAAACCTCATACAACACCATAATGCATTAGTACAATCATAAGTGTCAACACCCTAACCAGTGAATATCTTCTATCATGCATTCATAATTTTGTTAAGGTTATACGACAAATTTAAAATCAAAATTGTACTAACCGTAATAACATGAAGACAAACATACCATAAACTTAATCATGGACAAATATCGAAACATACCTCGATGAGTCATACCTGTCGAGATCGCTTGTAATATTCTTATGTAAGGCCTTATCCTCATCTCCCTCTGAGACGGGAACTTCTTCACTTATGCAGGTGATCAATCCATCTTCTTCTAGGATTAACCCAATCCACTTGATTTGCAAGAACTAGACCTTGAGCTGGATATGGGTTTGTCAGAGAAACCCCAAAAATTCAAACTTTGAATTTCAAACTTCTGACAAGATAGAAATATGTGCCTTGATGAGCTGATCAAGTTGGTATATTCAGAATTTGAAAACTGCAAAGTTTCACTCCTCAATTTTGCTTTTGAAACTTCTGGATTCACTGGACGTGACCCTGAACTGGGGTTTGATGAAGCCCAATCTTCTTCCCAATCAAAATGTTTGATCCAAATCTCTAAGCTTCTATTTTTCTGAGGAGCTTCCAGCCGTGGTCACAGATCTCAAAAATTCCCATTTTTACAGAAGCCCTAATTTTCCACTTTTCTGATCAAAGTCCCGAACTAGGGTCTAATCAAGCCCGGCCTTCTGCCCAACCAAAAATTCTGATCTTGGTCTCTGAATTTCTATTTTGATGAGTAGCATCCATCCGTGGTCTCCGATTACAAAAATTCCAACTTTCTCCAAAGCCCTAAATTTCGGAAGCCATGAATGAAGGTACCAAAAAATAATTCTGTTTTGACAGAAATATGTACCTGATTGTTTCTGGTGTAACTCCAAAATTTTTAATCCACAGGGTTTGAAAAAGTTTCCTGAGATATCCTGACCTTCTATCTTTCCATCCTGATAGGTCTGACCTCAATTGGATTCTCTGAGAGAGAGTTATGCCAAATGTCGCAACGTGACCTGTTTATGGGATAATACTGAAGAGCGCACTTGTACGGAGTTCCACGTGTCAATGGTTCAACTTCGGCCTCTGAAAAAGTTTTCTGAGATAGTACAGTCTGTGTACTACCTGTTAATTTTCACGAAATTTCATTTGGAGCTTCCTAGCCCAAGTTATGACCTTTTTCCCAAGGTCACCTGATTTTGACTTAGATCTGGAAGAGGCAGAAACCCTATATTGTACAGATCATAAATCACAAAGTACAACGAGTTAGAGGTTTTCCTTTGGACACAAGATACCTGGAGATCTTATCTTCGGCCTGTAACAATTTCAGATCCGAAAACTTCGCCAAAACGGATTTATAGCGAAAGTGCTACGATGACTGGTTTTTGCTATATCAAGCCCTAGCATCGTAAGTGCAACAAGTGTCATACATGCCATATCATGCCTTCTTTCAGGCTAGCTCTGATACCATGTTAGATTTTCAGAATTTACTTCAATATGATCTAGGATCTTAACTAAGAGAACAACATGTACAGCATATCTACAGCATATCAATCATGGAGACAATAATGCAAGCACACAAGAGACACAAAGATTTACTTGGGGAAAACCATAAAGGTGAAAAACCCCAATAACTTCCTCAGAGATAGATAGAGCAATGATACAACCAACCAAGAGAGATAGCCATAACCTAGCAGCAAATCCTCCTCCTCCATAAGTGCGCCACTCCTCCTTGAGTGCACGTGTGAGAAGTGAGTGAGTAAATAGAGTGCCTCCCGCACTCTATTTATACTTGACTTGACTTGCCTTTTTACCTAACTCATGTAGGCTCGAACTTTACCACATAACATAATGCTGAGTGGGCCGACCCCCAATAGGGTGGTCTAATAACCCTTTGACCCACATGGCCGACCCCCAATAGGGTGGTCTAATAACCCTTTGACCCACATGACTTATACAGGGCCGACCCCAAATAAGGTGGTCTAATAACCCATCAAGTATAAGTTACGACACTTACAATATAAATGACGACACTTCCTTATAGAGGAATAATACCATCTCTATAGGAATACAATATACATATATGTGAAATACATTCCGAAGTTACATATACATCAACATCTTCAATTCCTAAGTAGCAATGAAGATGTCCCAGATCAGTCATTTCAAATCCTTTCTTTAAATCTTTCTTTATGGATGCTATTTAACTTTCATTGTTCCCTGTCATCAAAAGATAATCCACATATACTACAAGAAACACAACAGATCTTTCAAATTTCTTTACAAACAATGTTGCATCATCAAGATTATAATGTTTGAAATTCGGATTTAGAAGATACTCGGTTAGCTTTTCATACCATGCTTGAGGTGCTTATTTCAGGCCATACAAGGACTTGACAAGTTTGCATACCTTATGTTCTTGTCCCTTCACAAAAAACCTTCTGTTTGAGACATGAAGACATTTTCTTTCAAGTCTCCATTCAAGAATGTTGTCTTTACATCCATTTGATGAAATTTTCATCCATTTTGTGCAGCCAAGGAGAGTATGGTACAGATGGTGTCCCATTTTTCTATGGGAGTTCTTCATATTCAATTCCTTCTTTTTGTGCATATCCTTTTGCCACGAGCCTTTCTTTTTGTTTTTTAAGTGAGCCATCTGATTTGTATTTGTTCTTGTATATCCACTTGCTTCCAATTGTTTTGGTTTCGATTGGAGGGTCAACCAGCTTCTAGGTTCCATTCTTTATGAGTGCATCATACTAATTATGCATGGCTTCTTTTCACTCATCACGAATAGTGGCCTATTCAAAGGAAGTTGGTTCAAAGTTAGCAAAAAAATTCAATTCATAATCGAATGAGACATACATGTCATCACCTGAGTTATCTTCATTTCCTCCATATTCTTGTATGGTTGAGCTTCTTGTTCACGTCTTTCCTTCTTCATTTGCATGGACACTTTCAAGTGTCTTTGTGGCCCATTTAGGAATCTTCCTTTTTTGTCCAGGTTGATCAGCTAGTGGTGCATCATTATCTTCAAGGTTCAATTTTCCAATCCTCTCGATCACATCATCGAGTTGATTCTCATATTTATTTGAAGTGGTAGGAAATTCTTCTTCATGATTTTCTATAATGTCCCCATTCAAATAAATCTCAAAAGAGAAAATTCCACCAATCTACTAGTTTCCTAGGTTGGGGTGGAAACATTGGGATTTTGAATAAGTGAGCTAATAAAAACCAAATGGACATTAGATTGACATAAATATATTAAAATGGGTTAAATAAATATTTATGATAGGAAAATAAGCTATCACTTGGTCATGAAGACACATTGGTGGTGTGGGACCCACACAAAGTTAGATTCCTCATGACTCAATGAAGGTCGAATTGGAGTGGAAGAGTAACTCCCATGGAAGAGGAAGAGGCATTTGAGAGATATTGAGACACTTGGGCTAGATTCCCTAGATTCTATGACAACAATGATGAAGATGATATGACATCTATGACACAAATCAGACCTGATGTAAGACATCTGACATATATGACATATCAAGGATAAAAATAGACTCCAAGAGGGAGCACAAGGGATTTAGGGCATCCAAAGATTCATCCATTCGAATTGAGTGAAGGAGGAGGCTAGGAATGGAGGGACAAGTGTCATAAATTGGAATCTCTTTCTAATTTGAGTTGGCGTGAATCTCATGGATGGAATTTGAGATAAGGAGGTATTTGTAATTTTATAAAAGTCAAGAAAAAGGAATGAGAGTAGTTTTTTATTATTTATCATTTTGCATATTGGATAGCATAGCTTGTCCATGCTTGTGGAGTGTTACTCTACTTGCCTTAGTACCAATCTCGAGGGTGAAAGATTCCCATCCTAATTGGAAATTGGAGAGTCCATTCAGAAATTTCATTTGGAGATACAATGGAATCATTTGTTTCAGGTTGAAGCTATAGGGAATCTTGTGATCGCATCTGCTTCAGCTTGCTTCTACAACTATTCTTCCATTTCTTGTCATATTCTTGATCCTTGAGGAGGGGCGCACTTGGTCAGGTGATGATCTCTTTGGGATAGCTCTTGAAGCCCCATATTTTTGTAATATTATACATATACTCTATATTTACTTCTCATAATACTTTCATATCGAACCTCCAAGAGATTTTATGTAAAAATGCTAAACTATGATTAAATGGTGCCATTTCCCCAATACCTTGTTATAAGCACTTGAAGTGGTATCAAATTCGAATGGTTTATTAAAAATATGATATATTATTGTTGTATGGAGAACAATTTATATTTTGAAGAAGTTTTTTATTCATTATACAAGCATTTGGAGAAATATTCTCAAGTTTCATAACCATTTGTGAAGATTTACTATCATTTACCCCTATGTTGAAGCTAGTATACAAGCATATGATTTAGGGGAGTTGAAGAAGCGTTTAGGAACTGATTTCTAATGTATTTGGGAGCCCATTGAATTCCTTTAAAATTATCATGTCTCTGTTATGAAATTTGGGAAGGTATTACAGCATTTGGATATCCATCTTTGACCACTACCCTTGGGGGATTCGAACCTCGATTTGACTAGTAAATTGCCCTATATTTCCCTGATTATAATTGAATGTTGAAGAAGTATTTTGAGAGTGTCCAAGAATAAATAAGTCACAATTTTATGTATTAATACCTTCCAAACACATTCAGAACCAATTTGGAAGCATTTGAAGCCACTTGGAGGCATTTGGGTCAATACTAGTCTAAGGGTCGAATTGGCCAAAATTTGCAATTTTTCCAATTTTACCAAATTTATTAAAAATGGACACTACAAGTGGTATCAGAGAATGGTACTTGAACCTGATGTGGATTACAATTCATGAGGACAATAAGTCAAATAAATCACCCCCTGCCCTTAGAAACTAAAACTAAAAGTACTTTTGGTGAAAGGGAAGAAGTAGGAGAAGAAGTGCATTCTTTTGTAACCATGAGTAAGGATGAGAAAGGAACCTTAGAGGAGAATGAGGAGTTTAGAAAATTCTTGAAACCATTCTTCGAATACATTCCAAAACATCTAATGCAAGGGTTCGAATTGTTGGCTAGTCAATTTGGAAGCAAATTGGCAATAGGAGGGAGTAGTGGTTCTCCTTTTGAGGAAAAGAAGGAAATGGATGAAAGAATTTATGTCACAAAGGAGGAACCTCATGTAATGGTGGAACATGAGGTACATGTTGATAGGAAGGTGCTTGAAGATGCTACACTCAAACAAGAAGAAAGACAAGCACTTTTCTTTGTTCAAAGGGATTATGAGTTGCCTCATGGAGAGAGTTGTAAAGCCTTGGAGGAGGCACATGATATCACAATAGTTGGACCAACCAATTATGGAGAAGATGAATTAAAGATTGCGATGGGTAAGAGTTTCAAAGAGTTAAGGTTGGTTCATAATTCCTCACCCCCTAGTTCTTTTTCAACCACATCAATTAGGGATGAAAATTGGGTGAAAGGTTTTTTTCTAATGGTGCCACATGAGGAGTATGAAACTCCTATGTCTCCTTTTTATGATGGCATGACTAGAGAACCTTATTATATACATTGGAAGCAACATCCTTTGTTATTTATTGATGATACACATATAAATGGATGCATAAATGGTACTTATGTGAGCCCCTTGAAGGCTCATTGTTTTCTTTGCTCCCTACTTTGTTCATATTTTAGTGGAGGTTCTTCATTCACTTCTTGGATGAAAGGACACATGGTTGATTGTTTTGATGCATATTACATCCTTTTGGAGCAGAGTTATAGGAAATGGGATCCTCACCTATGTCATTGGAGCATATTTTATTTGTCACTTGATGCTTGTATGCACTTGGAAAATGGTGGTCTACTTGCTTGGAGGTATAAGCACCTTCATGATTCTTTGATGAGGCACATTCTTGATGTACATTTTTATTATGTTGATATGTACTTTGATGATATATATTTTGTACTTATGATGATAGTAAGAATGAATACAAGGAAATTGGATCCGAGAATTCTCTTGCCTGATGGTATGGGTTGGAGAGTACTTCTAATTGTTGGAGTGCAATACAAGCAATGGGACCCTGAAAAAAATATTAGTCTCATTGGTTTCAAAAAAAAATTGGGAAAGAAATTTTTGGAAAGGAAGCAAGTTCTTCAACATCCATATTCGAAATTGCTTGAGGACAAGAAATATTGGGTGGGGAGGACTATAATGTCCCCATTCAAATAAATCTCAAAAGAGAATATTTCACCAATCTACTAGTTTCCTAGGTTGGGGTGGAAACATTGGGATTTTGAATAAGGGAGATAATAAAACCCAAATGGACATTAGATTGACATAAATATATTAAAAGGGGTTAAATAAATATTTATTATAGGAAACTAAGGTCGCACTTGGTCATGGAGACACATTGGTGGTGTGGGACCCACACAATGCTAGATTCATCATGCCACATGGCATCCTATTCTCACCCATTCGAATCCAAGGCGGATTCTAATGTACTTGGGGAGTTGGAAGGTCAATATAATTGGCATGAATTAATGAAGGTTGAATTGTAGTGGAAGAGTAATTCCCATGGAAGAAGAAGAGGCATTTGAGAGATATTGAGACACTTGGGCTATATTCCTTAGCTTCTATGACAACAATGATGAAGATGCTATGACACCTATGACACAAATCAGACCTGATGGATGACATCTGACATATATGACATTTTAGGGATAAAAATAGACTCCAAGAGGGATCACAAGGGATTTAGGGCAGCCAAATATTCATCCATTCGAATTGAGTGAAGGAGGAGGCTAGGAATGGAGGGACAAGTGACATACATTGGAATCTCTTCCTAATTTGAGTTGGAATGAATCTCATGGATGGAATTAGAGATAAGGAGGTATTTTTAAGTTTATAAAAGTCAAGAAAAAATAAGGAGAGTATCTTTTGATCATTTATCATTTTGCATATTGGAGAGCATAGCTTGTCCATGCTTGTGGAGTGTTTACTCTACTTGCCTTAGTACCAATTTAGAGGGTTAAAGATTCCCATCCTAATTGGAAATTGGAGAGTCCATTCAGACATTTCATTTGAATCTATAATGGATTCATTTGTTTTAGGTTGAAGCTACAGGGCAGATCGTGATCACATCTCCTTTAGCTTGCTTCTACAACTATTCTTCCATTTCTTGTCATATTATTGCTCCTTGAGGAGGGGCGCACTTGGTGAGGTGATGATCTCTTTGGGATAGCTCTTGAAGCCCCATATTTTTGTAATCTGATATATATACTCTGTATTTACTGCTCAGAATAATTTCAGATCAAAACTCCAAGATATTTTATGTACAAATGCTAAACTATGATTAAATGGTGCCATTTCCCCAATATCTTGTTATAAGCACTTGAAGTGGTATCAAATTCGAATGGTTCAATCAAACTCTGATATATTAAATTGTTGTATGGGGCGCCATTAATATTTTGAAGAAGTTTCATATTCATTAGACAAGAATTTGGAGCAATATTCTCAAGTTTCATAACCATTTGTGAATATTTACTATCATTTACCCCTATGTTGAAGCTAGTATACAAACATCTGATTTAGGGGAGTTGAAGAAGCCTTTAGGAACTGATTGATGATGTATTTGGGATCCCACTGAATTCCTTTAATAGTACCATGTCTCTTTTCTGAAATTTTGGAAGGTCGTACAACATTTGGAGATCCATCTTTGACCACTACCCTTGGGGCATTTGAACCTCGATTTGACTAGTAAATTTCCCTATCTTTCCCTAATTATAATTGAATGTTGTAGAAGTATTTTGAGAGTGTCCAAGCATACATCAGTCACAATTTTATGTCTTAATACCTTCCAAACACATTCAGAACCAATTTGGAATCATTTGGAGCTATTTGGAGGCATTTGGGTCAATATTAGTCGAAGGGTCGAATTGGCAAAAATTTGCAATTTTTCCAATTTTACCAACTTTATTAAAAAGGGACACTACATTTTCTTCATGAGGGGGTGTTGGTGTTGATTCAAAGGGAAATTTCATAGATTGATTCAAGATAGGTATCCCCCATTCAAGATGTGTAATTTCATTATCAAATTCATAATATGTCTTTATATGTGTATTAAAGCAGTCTCCACAAGCTCGCAGCTCCAAAAACTCGTAGCACTTCACAATATGGACACAAAAACAAAGAAAAAAATGTTTTCACCAAGGAAGTGGTTGTAGCAAACTCTATGGTGGCTTGGAGGGAGGTCATGAGTGCCAGCTCGTCTCCACAACTTGCAGCTCCAATACACAACAATAAGGAGGAGGGCGCAATCTAAAAAATTTAGTCTAAAAAACAACAGAGATGCCTCATCATTCGGATTCACTTGAAATACAAAAGGATGGACACAACATTACAATGGGAATTTTGCATCCCACGCTGAAACACAAAGATCCTCCAATTCAAAATTAGGGATATTGTTCAGCAAGTTAGACGTTAACCTCTAGATTACACAACTCTCAAAACAAAAATGATGAAAGAACGCAGAGAGTAGAGAGCATATGACAAAACGTAGGACTGGGCAAGCAAGAGGACACAAAGGGATTGCCTGAGAGCCTGAGGAAGAATGCAGAGCTAAAAGTAGACAATCTAACATGCACATCTATAGCAGGAAGGAATTATGGCAGTTCTGATACCAGATGACAAAACATAACTCCGATTGTATTTCATTCATATGAAAAATCAATTATTTATACACATTTAGATGAGACTCTTGGAATTCGAATTACGAGAGATCCATTGGAGTCTCTAACTCCTCATCTTCCCTAATTGAAACTGAAAAAATTTACATAATTATTTACAAAACATCCCGTGGGATTCCAACAAATTTCGATACATCCATATATCACATCCATGTGTCTATATCTCCATTGTACATGTGGAAGTATGAGGAACAATGATGGTGTTGCAGGAATAGGACTATGCTGCAGGAACCTGCAAGTGATTGTTACAAGATTGTGTTGCTGCAATAACAAGTGACAATGAGTTGGAGATGTCTTGATGACAAGTTAGGCTTATCTAGACAACATGACACAATATTGGTATGATTTCCTATGAGATTCACATTCCCCTGTTGACTCAAGAATATCAAAAGAATTCTAAACATTGAGGACATTACCATTAATTGCTGCTAGAACTAATCCTATAACTTCATAGATAATGACAATTTAATAGTCAATTATTCAAAATAAATGAAAAACATGATTATGGGAAGGAATTAATACCTCTAAGATTGAGATGACATTATTGATCAAAATATGCTCTTTTAAGCTCATTAGGATGATAAATAGGGTAATTATGGAGGAATACAGGTTTGAAATAGGGTCCTTATTATTCATTCCCAAAAGAGTCAAAACAAGGACTCTACGGGAAGATTGTGGTACGTGGATACAAATCTAGATTATATTTACATGAATAAATGGGTGCCGTGCACACGATAAATAAATTATCCTATTCGCAACGTTTATCAATTGATAACTTGGTAATCACTTGAAAATAGTATGTGATGATGCATGATCTTGTGTTTTGGTAGACTAACCCACATATCAAGCGAGCTAAGTAATAGCCAGATATTTGTGGTACTAAAGTAACCGTAATGTCGTTTACATCGAAAGAGAAAAGGGTAAAATCTGAAACATTAATTAGCAAATTAATTATTGGTTTGATACATTGTTATGATATGTGTGCTATTGCATTTTTTATAGCAAACATGGTTTCCCAAACTAGGCATTCAATAACATAGCTATAATCAAAACAACAATAACACAATATGGTCATTAATAGGGATTTGACCCTAATTCATTAGGAGGGATGGAGTTATGTTATATCCATATCCGGATATTCTCAATTAACTCAGAATAAACCCACAATTTATGAAATAACCCACATTTTGATAGATATAAGATGATATATAATTGATTATTGAAAATTACAATGCTTTGGCCTTTATATAGGCCTACTAATACCTTTTCATCGAAAGGTTATGTCTTTTAATGTAAATTATTTAATTATATTATTATATTACTATTATTGATTATTTAATATTATGTTTGTTACGTCCCTAGCTCACTCTGTGAATGTAAGAGGTTTTGTCTTTTTTTGCTATACAAGTTGTTATCATGTTTTGTTCTGCTTTATGAAATAATAAGTAATGACTCTTTTGGAACTTGGTCTCCTTGGACAGGTCTGTTTTACCATATTACTCATATGCCTAGCATTTTTTAGCGTCTGGGTTGGTGGTTTCACCACCCAAGACCGCCAAGGCTAGCTAAATGTCATGCAATTTTTGTACTATTTATATAAATATACTACTGCAGCTTAAAAAAAAGTATTATGTTTGTTACATTACCTTCCCCTTAAGGGAAGCTTTGTCCTCAAAGCTTATTTAGTGAAGGACTTATCAGTTATTCTTGTTCATAACATCTTCTCATGGTCTTTTGAACTTGTAACTCTGATACTTGATGAAACAAGGAAATATAATTTTTGAATTCCTGAGCTGAGTTGTCGCATTTATTGGGAAGTGATCCATCAGAAATTTACCTTCATCAAAGTTCTTTTCTGGTTTGATGGAATAGAATTTCTTGTTTTCTGCTCCCACAGAATTTGGCGATTTAATTTTTTCTCCTTCAAAGTAGTTAGTTTGTCTACAGGAGTAATGTTGTTTATTTTCATCTTGATTTTGTCGAATTTTATGATTCAGATGTCGATAAGGGCTCTTTGTAACGTTACTTTTAATTTTCATAGTGTCTTCCTACTTCGATACTTGTGTAGATCCTTCTTTAAATGGGAAGACATCTTGAGCTGCGACTCAAACCGAGTCTGTTAATGTGCCTTTTAACTTGTCCTCTAACATTTTGTTATCATTCTGTATCTTTTTAATCATTTCTTCTTGTGATTTCTTATCATCTTTGAACCTCTTAAGTTGTTCGCTTAAATGTAAATTTTCTTCCTCTTTATCCAGTAGTTTTCCTTCGGTATCTTCATTTGATTGTTCTGCCCTCTTAGTACCTTTTAACTTCCTGATTTTTCCAATTAATGTCTTGTTATGGTTTCTTAACCAATATATTTCTTCAGTGTTATTTGATAACGTGATTTTGAGTGCTGTAATCTCCAACTCGTGCGCCTTTTTAGTGTCGTTCTCTTTTTGTTGGAGTTCTTTAATCTGTTGTTGAAGACGGAAATTCTCTGCTTCTAGCATCTTACTTTTGTCGAATTTGTGTGATTTCACCATCTTTGTCCCTGATGATTTTGATTAAACATTTTATTTCTTCTTCTAAATCATCATTGCTTCTATAAGGCGATTCTTCGACATTTTTTGAGTTTCTGATTTTGTCTTCAAGTTTTTTTTTTTTTTTTTAACTAGGGGAATCGACAACTGGGGACTGGGATGGTACTTGCATGACACAGGGGGTCCAGGGATCCAATCCCGCTACCACTATACCCCTAGGTTCCCCACAACAACCCGCGAGCATGGGACACGGGTAAGCTCGGGTGTGATTTGAACTCGTAACCTCTGTTTACAACATGTGACTTCATATCAAGCGAATTGCTAATGAGCCACACCCGTGCGGGCTTTGTCTTCAAGGTTTTATTGTGACTTTTTAGATGTGATATTTTCTCGTCCTTATCTGATAACATTTTCTAGAGCTCTTTCTTTTGATCTTTTAAGCTACGTTTCTCCTTTTCTGCTAAATGATTACGCAATTTTTTCTTCATAATCTCCATTTGAAGATCATTATTAGTTGCTTTATATTGCTCTAACTCGTCCAATGCTGGTTGTAACTGCGACTTTATTACCGCATATGTGTTTTCCATTGTTTGCGATTACAACTTCTCTTTAACTTCGTTTTCTCTTCTTCGATGATTAATGGTCTTCATTTGACCTTGACTCCTTGTTTGAATTCGTCCTCTTTACCCCTTTTTTTTGTAAAATAATAATTGCAATTAATTTATACAATTATTAAATTGATATAATAATTATTATTATTAAGGTATAATAATCATATTAATATTATCAATTTTTTTGTAGGGGATAGATCAATCTAAGACAATATTATTTAATAATAATAATAATATTATTATAATATTTTTATTAATTTTCTTTTGTTTTCTTTGTGTAGGTTTTACGTGGAGCGGAGTTGCCAGATTGGATGAGAGGCGCACCAGAGTTGTAAAGGAGGAGGAGGCGCAGCGAGGGAGGAGCTGCGTGGGTGTGGAGAACAAGTGGGAGCAGGTTTTGGCGCAGGGGTTGGGAGGTGGCAGGAGTACGCAGGGTTGACGCTGGTGGAAGGAGGTCACGGAGCAGGTGGAGGTGCAGCGTGTGGAGATAGCGAGGTTTGGGAAGCACGTGAGGGATTGATTGAAGGGGTAGAGAAAGCGCAGGTGTGACTGCGATGTGAACGTGGGAGCTCAGAATGGGAGTTGGTGAGCAGTGATAGAAGCAGATGTAGTGTACACGGCGTGTGGGAGTATGGAATGAGGGAGCGCGGGAAGGAGGGCGCGGTTTGGAGAAGGAGGTTGTGAAGTTCAAGAGCGTGGCTGGAGGAGTGTGGGGACACGGGTGGCTGCGAGGTGGAGCAATGTGTGCGAAGTGAGGGAGATAGAGTGGGAGGAGATGGGGGTTGCGACATTGGAAGGAGAGGTGCGAGTGGAAAGAAGTAGATGAGGGTTTGTAGTAATGAATGGGTGTAGGTTGGTGCGTGGAGGAGCGTGGGCCGAGAGGGTTTGTAGTAATGAATGGGTGTAGGTTGGTGCGTGGGGATGACTGCGTGAGAGGAGGTGGATGGAGAGGCCCAGGATTTGGGAGAGTGATTTGCTTGGAAGTGAAGAGTAGGAGCGGAGGAAGTGTAGAGCGTTGCTGCGAAGTGGTGGATAATGTGGAGGAAAGGTGGAGTAAGGAGTGAGCGCGGATGTGGTGGAGTGTGCGGGTTGAGTAGCGTGGGGAGATGAGCGTGGGTGGGAGTGTTGGGCGGAGGTCGCAGGTGGATGGTAGCACAACCAAGGAGGGAGGTGTGCAGGAGCAGGTGGAATGACAGCGTGGCAGAGTGAAAGTGTGAGGGAATGGGGTATCATCTAGAGAGCATATGTGAGGGAATAGATGAGCATATGTGAGGGAGAAGGGGAGAGCGTGCATGGTAATGAGCTCATGGGATGTGAGGAAGGGAAGCTGGGGGAAAGAGGGAAGTGATATGGCTGGTGTTGATGAAGTGAGTGAAGATGGAGTGGTGCGATAGTGTGGAAAGATAAAAATTTAAATGGCCAAAATCCCTTATGGTCAATGACCTAAGATTAGAGAAGCTATGAAGTGATGGCTAAGAGCAAAGAGCAGATCAAGAAACTCGTTTGGATACCAATGTTATATCCATATATAGATATTCTCAATTAAATTGGAATAAATCCACAATTTTTTAAATAACCCACATTTTGATAGATATAAGATGATATATAATTGATGATTGAAAATTACAATGCTTTGGCCTTTATGTAGGCCTACTAATACATTTTCATCGAAACGTTATGTCTTTTAATGTAAATGATTTAATTATTATTATTATTATTATATTATTATATTACTATTATTGATTATTTAATATTATGTTTGTTACAAGTTATTAGCCATAATTTATCCTTCGAAACTTGGAGTTGTGGGAGGGTCATGTTAAGCTACGATCCCCAATATGTGTGATGGCAACTACCGATTGCATACTGTGAATGTTAGGTCGATGTAGTCGACACTTCTGCTTATGGGTTATGTCTGGAGTTAGGTCAATATAATTGAAGCTCTAATATATTCCAATAAATGAAAGGATAGGATGTGGAAAGATGGAAGGAAGGAAGGATGATTCGGAGTAGTTATAAATGTTGTTTGGGAATTAGATATGTCACCTTATTTTTGTGCTTGGTTCCTTCGGTGTTTAATACATTTTCTTAATTCATTTAGTATAAGGTTTCATTCAGACTGGATTATTGTGACTTAATTAGTAAAATGGTTAAATGGTGTGTCTACTTGATTGTTGCCTTACATGCTTGGTTATTATAATACAAGAATTATGCATTAGAGGTGGTGATGGTTATCAGTAGTATGTGCAAAAGCTATCATGTGTATGTTAGCTATGCATACATACCTTGCACGCATATATTATTATCAATGTATATATTAGAAATTAAAATAATATTAATAATGGTTGATGCATGAAGGTTGTAGTAGGAGGATAATTGTATGCTTGTAATTTAACCTTCATTTGGGATTAATTTCCTTTTATTTAGAATTCAAATATATTTAATTATTAAAAGAAGAATTTGCATTTTATTTGGAATTTAGTTTCATTTCAATAAAAGATAAGATTGAGAAAACTTGCCAAGATTTGATTTGTTTAGATTTGAGTTTAACTTACTGAGTAAATTGTCGGGTTATCAATGTTGGGTTGGTGAATTAATATTTTATTATATTTTGACCTTCCTAGGGACCTTCTCAGAGGGATAGGAAGGTGGTGGAAAAATGCATAAATAAGTATTTTGGAGAAGGTTTGGGGGTTCATCATTTTGGAGGGAATTAAAATTGGAGAAGGGGAAACTTTAAGTGGAGGGGCATTGAACTTTGGAACCTTAAGCTCGAAACCTTACACTTGGAATCTTGGGATTAATTACTATGGTTGGTATTGTTGTTGTTAGAGTTGTGGGAATGGAGGGCTAGGAAGCTCACCTATTTTTCTAAAACTAGACAATTGGATAAGTTGCTAGTTGGTTGATTGGAGGATTAATCCCATTTTGGGTAACCCTTGTTTCATCATACTGCTAAGGATTGGATTGCAAGGACTAGACTAGATTTCTAAGGAGTAGATTAGAAGGAGACAAATAGTTTTTAGAGGTATTTCCCTACTTAAATTTTTTGAGTAAGTTGTAATTTTCACATTTCAATTATTGGTTAGATAAATTCATAAATTTTACTTAGTAACTAAACTATTATCATGTTAGAAAAAATTGAAATTAATTATGTTGTTAGATGGTAACTCAACAATTATTTTGTTGTTGAAAAAAAAATTGATATGTTCAAAACCTTATTAGCTGAATTAATGTTAGCATAGAAATTAAGTTGATTAGTTAGATAAAACCTGTTAATAAACACACATGAAGGAAATAGGGTGTTACACATGGTATCAAAGCCCAGTTCTAAATTGGAGCCTTATGGGCCTAATTATATTTAATGGTAAAAGTATTAAATTATGTGCAAATTGAAGTTGTGAACAACTTGTATTATAATCCTATAAAAAGCATACTGACACAAAATCAACAGTTGCAATGACCTAGAAAGGAAAAATGATAATCCATAACATATTTTATGCCCAAAAATAAACTTTTTATTTATCAGGTAGTAGAAATAAAATTTTGCATAATTAAGCTATTACATAAGAAAAACCAACAAGTGGAAAAAGGTTCCTTTTATGCATGGCAAAGTTTCAACAAGCTAATAAGGAGATGCTTTAAGAAGAAAATATAAAAGAGCCTTGGTATCCTCCATATTTGGAGTAAACTAAAGCCTTCATACTTTTATAAACCTACCCTATAACACCTATGTCTAAAACAAAGACAACAAACTTAATAAGATATCTTTTTATAAAGGAAACCATTGTTACCTACAAGAGACCAGGGAAACAAGAATATAGAGGTTAAGGCCTATGAAAATCTCTCAGAACTTTTAGGGTTTCCATTTAAAAATTAAAAAAAAAAACTTAAGAATTTTTTTTAAATAAGGTTTTTTTTAAAAAAATGTTTTAATGAAAATAAATAAAAAGTAAAAATTCAAAAAATATATATTTTTGAATTTAAAGATGAATGTGTAAATAAATTTTGGAAGGTTGGAAACCATGGCCGCACAAGCCACCACAGTCGTAGGCTACAACCATGTAAGTCCATGAGGAGGCTTGGCCATGGGCGTCACAACTACAATAGAGGGGGTCAATCCCTAAGTTCCAACACCCCAAAAAACAAAAACAAAAACAATTGTCTAAAAGAACAAAAAAAAAGTAACCTTGAAATAAGAAACCAAAAAAAAACTTCATAAGAGAGTCATAAAGGAATATAGGATAAAATTTCAACTGAGTCGATACGAATCTAGAATCCCGGCTTCAAATTTGTATACCACCTACAAAAAGGCAGAGCAAAAGGAGGGAGGCTCCCGCAAAAATTGAAACCTCTACACCTACAAGCATGGAGGAAACCACCACCATGAACTTGAGGACAAATGAAAGAAGTAAGGGATAACCAGGGCCATATCCTAAAGCCATGAAACCTTGGAAACCCTTGAAACCCTATTAGAAAGATCAAATAAAAAAGATTCACGAGTTAAATGAATGGAATGAAGAGAGGGTGTAATACCCTAATTTTGACCATTGGAATGTATTAAATCAAATTATGTAAATGATATAAATATGCTAGTAAAGATTCCTAGTGTGAAGCTCGAGGCCAAGGACCCAACTAGTGAATGGAAAAGCTATGATGTGGATATCTATATATGGACGATGTGTAGACTTATCATGATGATTTAAATCTATGCAAATATTATGTTGGAAAATAATATAATGGTCTATGTAAAGAGCACTAGAGTGGATATGATTGCATTAGAAGGGAAGAGGAAATGAGGCCTATGGGAGAGTAAATCCTCTTTTGCAAAGTGTCAACCTTAGAAATCATCTATTTGTTGCAATGTGCCTCGATTAATCCATTTACTTCATTTGATTCATCAACCCCAATAATTGAATGCATGTGTGAAGTTAGTGGGAAAATATTCTCATGTAGTTATGGAAGCATGGGGTGAATATACTTCTTATGAAAATTGTAAAAGTCCTTCATTATATGGTCATAAGTAATCCCAACTATTTTTTCGAAAATCTTGTCATGTCCATTCTAATATATCACTCACTATCCATGCATACTTCATATACTACGTAGTTTTCATGTTGCTCTATTCATTGCCAATTATTAGATTGAGAAATTAACCAAAATTAACACTACAAAGAGGAATATTGTAGACATTATAGTTAAGAGGGTGGTTTTAAATGAGCATATAGTTTGGGAAAGTTAGGAAACCTTTACCCATTGTATATTTGTTGCTCCTTGAATTTTTGAGAATCCATGAATTAATTTTATAGGAATTTATATGAAATCATATAGCAGGTTGGAATCTTTTTGTACGCACTAAGGATTAGGTAATTTGAGGCACTATTCAGCAAAGAAAGAGTTTGCCTCAGGGAAAATTTTAGGGGAGAAATTTATCCCATGGGTTATTTTTACATTTTTTTTCCAAAAAACGATTTGTCAATTTGCATTTTTTGAAGCCCTGTTTCGCCCAATTTTGATGGGGTAAAAATTTTTCAATCCTAAAATCACCAAATTATTATATAGACTATATAAAATCCTTCAAAATTGAAATATTTTCAGAAAAATATTGCCAAATATTTTATAGTTGACATTTTAAGAATTGGAAAGATTCATCAAGGTTTACACACTTTTAAATAAGTATGGATCCTTAAAACATTTTGATTTTGTCCTTCCTTATGTCGTGTGGGGCAGTGGAAGAGAGTTCCATGGTTGGGATGGCTAAATGACATGCATGTAGTGCTCTATTGTGATTAGGTTGGCTAATCATGAGAGAAAATGGGTTGGGTTGAGAGAGAGAGAGGCCTATAGACGTTTTCTTCACTTTGGGGGTGTTATCTGTAGTTGATACCTATGGTTGGGTAGAAAATTGCTCTTACACAACCAATTGTGTGGATTTACTTCAATTGAAAGATAAGTATTCATTATTGTCTATGAGTATGCAAAATTATCTTTGTTTTCTATTATGAAATCATTTTGTTGTGCATGTTGTGTGTGTGACTATATGTGTTAAATCCACTATGATTTATATTCATGGACCTGTACATACATTTCCTAAATTATATCACTCATAATAGGATTAAATTAATGGTGATTTATAATATTTTCCTTTGTGGGGAGAAATTTTATATGCGCAAATTCGCAACTACCCATTCTATGGTAGGAATGATGGATGGGAACATTACATAGTGGCATCAAAGCTCTTGGTTTCAGCATTTGGGATCTATGGACCGGAATCAATATTTACACAAAAAAATATGAGTAACATAGGATTGTTTTTATGAAATGCATCTAATGAATCTGTGGTTTTATTCATCATATCATGTTTAACGGAACTTGTGGATTAGTTCTTGTGGTTATCAGCATGAATGGCAAGTTATTATAAGAAAATTTTCAAAATCAGTTAAAATATCAATTTTGTTAGTTAAGGGAATCTTAGGTTGCCAAATTTTTTAGCCACAGTTATGTTGGTAGACCCAAGATGATCAACGGTTGTGATTAAATCCTATAGATCCAACAGTGTGTAGCGATCTAAAGTTTAAAGGTCATACTTATGTCACGAACAACCTAGATCTTATCAAGCCCTTGATATCGATAGATCAGATACATTCATGCAAAGGTAAGTTCTCAAATCATAACATGGGGACCCTCATTGTGAACATTTGAGATTTGATTAGGTAGACTAGACCAGTAGATCCCAGTCATTCATGCAAAATAAATTGAATGGGGCATAATAGGAGGGACATTATCATGAATGGTCTAGATTATATTAGGTGGATTAAATATGTGTTAGGATTTTAGACACTTGGGATTTAGTTAAGATCGATGTGGTCTAATGAATCTTTAAGTATAGTGTGTTTCTTTAGTATGCACTAGTATGCATTTGTACTTATGTAATCTAATGGTCACGTTATGTTCTAGACATAGAGTGATCTGAGGGTTTGTTACAGCGAATTTTCCACCTTGTGAGCATTAGCATTGATTGGCCTTTAGGATCCATTTCACTGACTCAGATTCATCATTTTGTCCTCCAAGAACACGTTTTTCCCTATTTTTGTTCCTGTACGCTAGCTGTTCCACTATAGCCAACGTACACGTGAGTTGTTCCACTATAGCCCGCGGGTACCAAGTAAAATGGTAAATATCATTAGAAAATGACTTTTTACTCCCAAAAAGCGATCTTAGGGTGACCTTTGGCCCTCCATATGCCCCGAAACACCTCAATGTGTCCTTTCACTTACCTTTGGAAGGCTATATATTGAGCTCTTATGTCATATGGAAGGGAGGAGAAAGAGAGAGTGTTAGGAACCCATGTCTTTACTTTGTTAGTATGTTGTTGTTGGACGCATATGCTTTGTAAGTCGTCCCGTAGTATTTGTTGATCAATAGTTTGTGTTATTGTTGGCGCATATGCTTTGTAAATCGCCCGTAGTATTGTTGATCCATAGTTTGTAACGGCCCATGGTTTCGACCCATAGTATTGGCGCCTAGAATTAGTATATAAGTGTGTGTTGAGACCTATGAAGGCACTGTGAAGTTATTTGTATTGAGCTTGCTCATAGGAGGTTGCCCCCTCGAAGTGGCCTGTGATCAATATAAAAGTGATTCTGAGTTCTGTCATTTATGCTATTTCACATATTCGTATTAATTAATTGTTGCAGGTGCTTCACATCTGGGATCAGAGCACTTTCTTGGGCTCGCTGGGTGAAATTTCTGCCAAATTTTTTTTCGTATTTGTTGCAGGTTCGGATTTGGGAATAATCCCTATCCGCTTAACTGTGGGAAGTACTTGGGAATAATCCCTAAAACTCATTGTGAGGAGTACCACAGGAACCCGAAGTAGCTGGCCCATTCAGAGGACCTGCCAGCGAAAAGGGCAATGACCCCTACCTGATTGACTAGTTCCCACCCGTGAGGTAAACCAAGAGCTGTCGTTTGTGGCAAAGTGGTTATCAGTTTTACCTGAGCCGTGGAGTGAGGGGTACTGCCCCAATACGCAAGCCGTCAGACAGCATTGGTGGCCGAGTGAAACCCTTGAACTGTTAGGAAGCCGCACATACCTAGGGTCCATATCTAATTTCAGCTGAACTGTCGTCGATCGTTGCTGTGCCGTTTTACATCCAGTTGTTCAGATCCATTTTGCAAGCTGTTCCAGATCCATCCATTTTCAATCCATTCGGCGCCGTTTCAGATCCCTTTCGAGCCATAGCCGCTCCAGTCAAAGAGTATAAAATTCAGTTTTTTCTCCATATCTCCCTTGTTTTCACTCTGTTTCCCTTGAAATTTTCGGGGAACCCCTATCACCCCATTCTGCATATTTCATTCCTGAGGACCCTATCCATAATTCCCCTTCCCAAAGCCCGAAATACCACATTTGTCTATTTTTAGGGTTTGCCATAACTTCCTCAGATTTCACCCAATCACCCTCAAATTTTACCACAGAGTTCATTTCTGAATTCTGCTTCTTTGTTCCCCTCTGCCAAATTTTCCCATTCTTTCACCCCGCTTCTGGAATCCTCATTTTTGTTTCCCTGTCTATTCAACAATGTCCAAAACCTAGTCAAACCCCAATTACCCTTCAGATTTTTTCCCTAGTCCAGATTTTCCCTTACTGAAGTAGTTTCTGTTTTTGTTTTCCTACCTAGTCAACCGAAAAAAAAAAAAAAAAACAACAACTCCTGGTTATGGTTGTCACCCTTGCAGGATCCAAGCCAAACTCCAGGATCTGGATGAAAAATTTCTCGGCCTCCATCTTGAACATTCAGCTATGAACAACAAATGGCAGTCCGAGTCTTCGTCAGACAATGGGTTCTCCTCTTCCAGCAATTTCCGTGGTCCGAAGCTTGATTTTCCTCGCTTCAATGGTACTGATCCAACTGGATGGATCTATTGTGCAGAACAGTATTTCAGTCTGCATAATACTTTTGATGTCAACAAAGTTCCGCTGGCATCCTTTCACTTGGAACAGGAAGCTCTTCAATGGTACCGTTGGTACATCAAGGCTCATCCAGAGCACAAATGGCCAGACTTTTGCCAGCTCCTTTTGCAACGATTTGGTCCTAGTGATTTTGATGACTTCACAGGAGCCCTCACTAAACTTCGCCAAATTGGCACGGTAAGAGAGTATCAAACCGAATTTGAGAATCTAGCCAACCACACCGAAGGATTGTCTGATGAATTTTACCGGAGTTGTTTTATCAATGGTCTAAAGGATGCCATCCGCTCTGAGGTCAAAATGTTCTGTCCCAACACAATGATGGAAGCCCTAAGGTTGGCTAAGTTGGCAGAAGATAAGATTGCATCCCAACAACGCTCCAAGCCCACTTTTGTTCCCTTCCGAAATATGGGTTCTCAGCGACCACCTATACCGCAGGCTCCTCGACCGACTCCTATCAAACGTTTGTCTGAAACAGAGATGCAAGCACGCAGAGAAAAGGGGCTTTGCTATAATTGTGATGAGAAATTCACTCGGGGACATAGATGTGTTCAGCAAAAGCTCTATCTCTTGGATGTGGAGTCTCCGCCTGCCTCTGAAATTGGTGATGAAGATCTAGAAACATTGGATGCTCCGGTCGACATTCAGGAACCGCCTATTGACCCTCCATCTCAGGATGACCAGCCAGAGATATCTCTCCATGCTTTAGCTGGAATCACCACCCCCCAAACAATGCGGGTCAGGGGTTACTTCAAGAAGCTTCCTCTTACAATACTCATTGATTCTGGTAGCACTCATAATTTCATTGACCCTAGGATCGCCAAACAAGCTGATTGTTTTATCCATCCTTGCTCCAACTTTGAAGTCATGGTTGCCAATGGGGGCACCTTACCTTGCAAAGGGAAGTGTCGAAATGTGCGTATCTCTATGGGAGATTATACCTTGCGCTCTGACATGTTTGCCTTTCCATTAGGTGGATGTGATGTGGTTTTGGGCGCTTAATGGCTACGCACACTTGGCCCTATCTTATGGGATTTTGCTGAACTTTGGATGCAGTTTTCCCTCAATGGACAAAAACACACATTGACAGGATTACAACCAGGTTCTCTCAGCATCATCAGTTCACATCGCATGGAAAAAATCCTCAAGAAGAATTCACATGGTGTCATCACTCAGATCCATTCCATCCAGATGCAACCATCAGCGGTCTCCACTACTCCTTTGGATCTACAAGAAATTCTGGATCGATATACAAGTGTCTTTGCTGAACCAGTGGGATTGCCACCTTCCAGGCCAGAAGACCATCGTATTCAGCTCCTTCCTGGCAGCGTTCCTCCCAACATCATGCCCTATCGCTACCCATTTCACCAAAAAATGGATATTGAAATGCTCGTTCGGGAATTATTGAAGCAAGGTATTATTCGCCCAAGCACTAGTTCCTTTTCTTCTCCAATTATTCTTGTCCACAAAAAAGATGGGTCATGGCGCCTCTGCATTGACTTCTGAGCACTTAATCACCTCACCATCAAGGATAAGTTTCCAATTCCTGTTGTTGATGAGCTTCATGGGGCTCAATTTTTCTCCAAGTTGGATCTTCGTTCTGGGTATCATCAAATTCGGGTTCATGAGGATGATATTCCTAAAACAGCTTTCCGCACACATGATGGCCATTACGAGTTTTTGGTCATGCCCTTTGGCCTCACTAATGCTCCTTCCACATTCCAGGCCTTAATGAATAAAATATTTCGACCCTACTTGCGGAAATTCATTCTGGTATTCTTTGATGATATCCTCATCTACAGTAAAACATGGGATGAACATCTCCAGCATCTGGATCTTGTCATGCAACTTTTCTCTGACCATCATCTCCATGCCAAGCAGTCTAAATGTGTTTTTGGACAGAAGGAAGTTGAGTATCTCGGGCACATTATCTCAGCACAAGGGGTTCACGTGGATCCTGCCAAAATCGATGCCATGAACAATTGGCCGCATCCTTAGGCACTCAAGAGCCTTCGTGGTTTTTTGGGGTTGACTGGATACTACCGCAAGTTTGTCAAGGATTATGGGAAGATTGCAGCTCCATTAACTGCTCTATTGAAAAAGGATGCTTTTACATGGACACCTGCTGCTCAGTGTGCATTTGACAAACTAAAACAAGCTATGTGTACTAGACCTGTGCTAGCTATGCCCGATTTTTCCAAGCCCTTCACTATTGAGAGTGATGCTTGCGGAAATGGACTTGGTGCCGTTCTCCTTCAAGATGAACACCCCATTTCGTTCACCAGCAAAGCCCTTTGAGGTAAGAATTTAGCTGCCTCTACCTATGAGAAGGAAATGATGGCTATTTTGCATGCAGTACAGAAGTGGCGCCCATACCTATTAGGGAATCATTTCTGCATCAAGACTAATCACCAGAGTCTGAAATATTTCTTGGACCAGCGTGTCTCCTCCCCGGCACAATAGAAATGGGTTAGCAAACTCATGGGTTATGACTATGAGATCACTTACAAGAAGGGTAAAGACAATATTGTGGCAGATGCTCTTTCTCGCACATTTGATGCCCAAGGTTCTCTTTCAACTATTTCTATGCCTGTTCCAAATTGGTTGCAATATGTTCAATAGGGTTATGTCAATGACTCTTCCTTATCTCAAATCATCCAACGCTTGACCAACAACCCTTCTGATGTACCACATTACTCTTGGGATGGTGCTTCTCTGCGATACAAGGGTCGTCTGGTGCTTCCCCAGAGCACAGATCTTCAACAGGTTGTCTTCTATGAACTCCATGCTTCTCCATCGGTAGGGAACTCTGGGTTCCTCAAAACGTATGAACGAGCATGATGTAACTTCTTTTGGCAGGGCATGAAAAGTACAATTCAAAAGATGGTCGTCGAATGTGATACCTGCCAGCGCAATAAGGGTGAAACAACACTCCTTCCAGGATTGCTTGAACCCTTGCCCATACCTACACGGATTTGGACAGATATTTCTATGGATTTCATTGAAGGGCTCCCTAAATCTGGCGGGAAGACAGTGATTCTCATTGTGGTTGATCGCCTCTCCAAATATAGTCATTTTTGTGCTCTCAGCCATCCCTATACAGCCTCCTCCGTCGCTCAAATTTTTCTAGACCAGATCTTTCGTCTTCATGGCATCCCTTCTTCCATTGTCTCGGATCGTGATGCGACTTTCACCAGTAATTTTTGGACAGAACTATTTCGCCACACTGGCACCAAACGGAAGATGAGTTCAGGGTATCACCCACAAACAGATGGTCAGACTGAAATTTTCAATAAATGCTTGGAAACTTATCTTCGTTGCTTCACCTCGGAACAACAACATCAGTGGGAAAAGTGGCTCCCTCTCGCTGAATGGTGGTACAATACCTCTTACCACACTGCCTCTAAAATGACCCCATATGAAGCAGTCTATGGTCAGGCACCTCCAGCTCTTCTTCCATACACCCCCACCAGTTCACCAGTTCAGGAAGTTGACACGGTCCTTCGCAACCGTGATCAGATTCTTCGCATTTTGCGGGACAATCTTCACATGGCAAGAAATCGCATGAAGCAACAAGCTGATCAGCACCATTCGGAGCGCACTTTTCAAGTCGGCGATATGGTTTTTCTTCGTCTCCAGCCGTACAAACAATCCTCCTTGAAACTTAAAGGGCGTCATAAGCTCGCTCCAAAGTTCTATGGGCCATATCGGATTCTTCAGAAGATTGGGTCCATTTCTTATAAATTGGAACTTCCTCCTTCTTCCCGCATTCATCCCATCTTTCATGTCTCTTGTCTGAAGAAAGTTCTTGGCACCAACATCAACGGACAAACGATTTTACCCGAACTAGATAATGAAGGATCCATCCTTTTGGAGCCAGAGGCCATCCTCAATCGGCGCACGCGTCAGCTTCGCTCTTGCTCTATCACAGAGGTCTTAATTCAGTGGCATGGCATGCAACCAGAGGATGCTACATGGGAACCACTTCTTCAGATTCAACAACAATTTCCACATCTAAAGCTTTGACGACAAAGCTTTTTTTAAGGGGGAAGGGATGTTAGGAACCCATGTCTTTACTTTGTTAGTATGTTGTTGTTGGACGCATATGCTTTGTAAGTCGTCCCGTAGTATTTGTTGATCAGTAGTTTGTGTTATTGTTGTTGGCGCATATGCTTTGTAAGTCGCCCGTAGTATTGTTGATCCATAGTTTGTAATGGCCCATGGTTTCGACCCATAGTATTGGCGCCTAGAATTAGTATATAAGTGTGTGTTGAGACCTATGAAGGCACCGTGAAGTTATTTGTATTGAGCTTGCTCATAGGAGGTTTCCCCCTCGAAGTGGCCTGTGATCAATATAAAAGTGATTCTGAGTTCTGTCATTTCTTCTATTTCGCATATTCGTATTAATTAATTGTTGCAGGTGATTCACAGAGAGCAATATAACTCTAGTGGATTTTTTCCATGACTTGAGTCTACACTCATTGATCCTTGTTGTTGTGAATTCCTTATATTCACCTTCCAAACTCCTTTCATAGTTTGATTTTTCCATTACATGGAGGATTGAAGTGGTGGAGGCACAAGTGGAGAGACTCATTTCTTGGTTCAGATTGGTTGCCGGAAAGAGGTCGTATATTGTACTTCTTGTTATTCATTAATGGAAATACTCATTTTCTCGTACAATTGATGTTCTGAATATTGTTAAATTACATTGGGTTATATTCGCTTATGATATCATGGATCATGCTATTGATTATGCTAATCTCTTTCACATGTTATATGCACTTGCTTGTACTTGTTGTTGAGACTTCTCTGCAGGTTCAAGTGTAGAGGTTGAAAGCTCAACGATGATCTACTTCGAACATCCGGTTGAAGGTTGGTCTTTTCTCCATTATCTTAGCATTGTCATTTATATAGCATTGCATTGGGAATTGAGTCATTTTCTGGCAATCAGTTGTCTATTGTGGTTTGCCCCGAGCCATAGGAAGTTTTCTGCGTAATAGAAATGGCGACTCCGCTAGGGAGAACATCCATTTTTGGGGATTTTTAGGCATTTGTCCTTATTTAGAGTTGTTGTGTGTCGAGATTCTATGTCATTGATTGGCCATTAGGATCTACTATAGAAAACAAGCTTTTTCTAGGTTATTGGACTTCTTGTTTGCTCATTTTCCTTTCCCTGTATGCGAGTCAACTTAGTTTTTCCCGCATCTACCCGCCTCTGTCTGCACTGTAGCCCGCGTCTACCCGCATTTTTTCTTTATACAGTAGCATACAACTCCGGGTTTGATTGATTTATGGCCTGGGATTGTTGTTGGGTTGGTTTTGAGTGTTCCTGAGTCTTATTTGGCCTGATTTCTGACTGTTCCATACCCTGTTTGTGACCAGAAACTCCTCTTTCTCTTTGTTTTGAGCCTTGTTGGTTTTTCACCATTTTTTTTTTTTTAGCTCATTACATTGGCTAAGTCTCACTGTTTGGGATTTGCTGGGTTGTCTTAGTGATCTGCTCTACATTTCTTTAACCAAATAGGTAGATTTCGCTTGCATTTTTTCATTCCATTATATTGAAAAAATACTAAAAATATATAGTTTTGCATTTTCCTTTCCATTATAAGAGAAAATACAAAAATATTTTCTTTTCATACTGCATTTTACATCTGAGCGCTTGTTCTTTCATCTAGGATTTGCTTGTGCATTGGAAATTTAAAAGATTTGCATTTTATTTCAAACCGTTGAATTGATTGTCATTTTAGTGGCATTGTTTTTATTGGAAAGAAGAGTCTAGAATTTTTTGATTATGCATACTATTGAGTCCTATACATCATCAGTTTCACAACCATATCCTTTGAGTAATTACATCCATTTAAAATCAACTCTTAATCTTAAAATTGATTAGAACGTTTTTTCTTTTATAAGGTGCACCAACTAGTATAGGTTTAGAGTCTTGGAATAGATCATTATGAGTTAACAATCCAAGACTACTAGATGAAACATTATGTGTCTGATGAAGAAGTGGTGAAACCCATAGTACACATTAGTGTTCTCAGGAAGCTCTACTCAGACCAAATTTAAGCACGAGGTCACGGGAGGTTAGTTGTGGAGATAGCCCTCCAATACTGGCTGAACGTGGGAGATATTTTCAGGATTTGTTTGTGTACGGGGGATCTTGAGGGATCTATACTTCTTGAGTTTCAGGCTTAGATACCTTTCCCATACAATGGATCCCACCTATGACTGTCTTCCTGAGCATTGGTTATATTTTGTTGACCTTAGTTGCCTTACCTAGGTATCGCATAGGGCATTCGTAGTTGTTATACTGTGGTTGTCCTGGGTCAGATAGGGGTTGGACAACACAGTTTCCTGTTGTATAGGGATTTGACCCTATGCACACTGTGAAGTCTGGGAACCCTTATAATTGATTTTGTTACCTTCGGTTATAGTTTGGGAGTCTCAAGCCTCTCCTAGGCGAGACATATCGGATGTAGTGTCGGGAGGTCCCTTGAGCGAGTCCTGTTTGTGTGCATTTGGTTGTAGTTTCTTTAGGTGTGTGCTCTTTGATCGTTATTTTGTCCATTAGGGGATGCTTTGATTTCTTGACTCTTCGGAGGTATCGTGACGCGAGGTCCAACTCTCTGCCAGTCTCGTCGGTTGGCTGGTTTACCGGCCGCCGAAGTTACACGTCGTGTTCATAGGGGACGCCGGAAGGCCCTCTCTGATTCTTCTGATTCTTTTGAAGCGCTTCGCGCTGACATTATCACTGCTCAAACTGGCATGGGAGAAGTCCCTACGACTCCATTGGGTAGAGTCGAAGATGCTTCTGCTCCTCCTACTCCTAGAGAGGAATGGGGGGCAATCCATTACAACCAGAGACTCAACCTCATCTGTTTGGACCAAATATACCTAAGGACGACCTATTAGATCCTTCGAATCCATAGAATTTCCTATATGGGATGCCGAATTTGCATGTAAACACAGGGCATGCAACCACTATGAATGCTACCCTGTTTTATTATGGTATGCCTAATTATAGCACAGTTAATACATCCACTATTTTGGTAGTCATGCTAACACTAGTCATGGTGTTGGAAACACTGCACCCACTGGGGGCACCACATTTTCTACTCACACACATAATATGGGGACTGGCCATATCCCTTCAAACATTCCAAATTTTGGAGGAAGGCTTCCTCCTAGGACTACCCCTCCTGGTGGGAACACTGTTCACAATATGACTCACAATACACAGTACAATACACATGCCTATACACATCAACCCAGGACCACGTTCGCTAATGTTAACAATCCTCCTAATACCGGGAGTAGATACATACCATATACTTTTACGACTGCTCCTGCTACTAGTAATGCTAATGTAGGTGGTGGGAATATACCTTATAGTTATGGTCACAACACGACTGCTCCTACTACTAGTAATGCTTATGTAGGGGGAGGGAACATACCTAACAATTATGGTCATTACAACTTGGTTACCGCTACGAGTAATACTTATATGCCCCATAATTATGGTGGTAACCCTTACTGTAATACAGTCGGTTTTGGCCTGTTGGTTGTGTTAAATTTTGAGCATTAATTCACAATACTCTTGGATCTTTACTAAGAGAATAACATATACAGTATATCAATGCATAACAATCACAATAAACATGACAATCATCACAAGAATCAAAAGCATGAGAGACAAGAGACACAGAGTTTCCGTGGGGAAAACCTTAAGGTGAAAAACCCCACAACTTCCTCAGAGATAGAGAGAGCAATGGCTCAACCAAAGTACAACCAAAATACACTTGAGATAGTCTCCTAGTAGCAGATGATCCTCCTCCTCACTAGTGTGCCACTTTCTGAGTGAGAGAGATATGACTTTCCGAATGATCTAAATAGAGATCTCCTAATCTCTATTTATACTAACCTGTTTTCCCAGTGACCTTATGGGGCCGACTTGTCTATCTAGATACATCCATAATATAATATATATTTCAGGGTCGACCCCACAAATGGTGGTCTAATAACCCATCGGCAAGTACGCACACTTGCGACACTTGTCAATCCACATGATGACACTTCCTTATAGAGGAATAACACATCTCTAATAAGGGTACAATAAATATATATGAAATACATAGATGAAATACATTCCGAAGTTACATATACATCAACACTCCCTCTTAACTAGGAAGGTGTTTCTTGACACAGATCTGCTAGACAAGTCTTCTTCTCAGGATCATCGTCATCATCATCATCACTGCTACTGCTATCTCAACCAATCTCTGACTCTACTCGTCATAGGAAGTTCTATAGAGCCAGTCCTTTTTCGTACTAGATGTAGGCCCACCACCTGCAGATCTTCATCATCATTGGCCATACTGTGGAAATCTCAGGACTTATTACGTGCATCACAAAACCTTAAAAGAGTCTCTTAACTAGCAAGAACCCTAAAGAGAATCTGAGGCCTTTTTCATCCTATCCATATCTCTAGGACTTATTACATGTGACCCCACCACAAAACCTCGAAAGAGAATCCTAGGACTGATTATGAGCACAAGGCTCAACCTATCGGATCTCCCAGGGCACAAATTACATGTGGTCACCACAAAACCTCGAAAGAGCATCCCAGGACTGATTACGAGCACAAGGCTCAACCTATCGGATCTCCCAGGGCACAAATTATATGTGGTCATGGAAAAACCTCGAAAGAGCATCCCAGGACTGATTACGAGCACACGGCTCAACCTATCAGATCTCCCAGGGCACAAATTACATGCCATAGGACAAAATCTTGAAAGAGCATCTGCCAGATATCCCAGGGCACAAATTACATACCATAGTCAAAACCTCGAAAGACTATCTGCAGATCTCCCAGGGCACAAATTATATGTCCTCCCAAGCAAAACCTTGAAAGAGCATTTGACAGATATCCCAGGGTACAAATTACATGCCATAGGCAAAACCTCGAAAGACTATCTGCAAATCTCCCAGGGCACAAATTACATGCTTATCTGCACAACCTGTTCCACGGCCACGGAGTATCAACCTGATACTCACCATACATCATCCTGATGTACACATGATCATCCTGATCATCATCACTGCAACATCCTGCTGCATGTCATCTGGAGCAACATCCTGAAGCTTGTCATCCATGATCATCCTGATCATACAATGCATCCACCTGATGCACACCAAGTATCTACCTGATACATATCATCATACATGATCCACCTGATCATACAGTGTATCCACCTGATACAAATACAAATAAATGATCGACCTGATACATATACAGATACATGGTCCAAGCATCCAACATGATGCATATACAATGTACATACACATGATCCAACCGATCATATCCAGCATCCAACACGATGCGTACATACATATAAATGATCCAACTGATCATATCCAACATCCAACATGATGCATACATACATATACATATAAATGATCCAACTGATCATATCCAGCATCCAACATGATGCATACATACATATATAAATGATCCAACTGATCATACAAAGCAGAAACCAGAACATCATCCTGATGCTCATCATCCAGCGCTTACATCCACAGCCATGTGAAGGATCCTCCTTCCAACATGCTTGGAATGGCTTCAGCAAATGTGTCCATCACTTCTTCCTTGAAGTGTCATCAATCTGAAGAACACCAAGCCTCTCCCTGAAGTACTCGAACTTCACCCTGGCTAGTGGCTTCGTCAGCACATCTGCAATCTGCTCGTCCGTTGCAACATCCAGGAGCTTCACAGCTCCTCTCTGCACCATATCCCTGATATAGTGATATTTGATCTCTATGTGTTTCGACCTGTCATGAAACACTGGGTTCTTGGACAGCTTCACACAACTCTGGTTATCACAAAAGATACCAGTAGCATCCAACGGGAGATCAAATAACTCAGACAGTAACTTCCATAGCCATACTGCCTCACAACTAGCTGAGCAGGCTGCAACATACTCTGCCTCAGCTGTACTCATTGCTACGTAGGACTGCTTCCTACTAAACCAAGAGATCACACCTGATCCCATACTAAAGCAGCACCCATATGTGCTCTTCCTATCTACAGCACTGCCAGCCCAATCTGAATCAACATAGCCCTGCAGGTTAAAATTTTGGCTGCAACATACTCTTCCTCAGCTGTACTCAATGCTATGCAGGACTGCTTCCTGCTAAACCAAGAGATCACACCTGATCCCATACTAAAGCAGCACCCAGATGTGCTCTTCCTATCTACAGCACTGCCAGCCCAATCTGAATCAACATAACCCTGCAGGTTAAACTTTTGATTCGCTTCATACTTGAGCCCATAATCCACTGTACCCTTCAAGTACCTCAGAACATGCTTTACAACAACCAGGTGAACACTCCTCGGATCTGTCAGGAACTGACTCAATGTGTTCACAGCAAAGCAAATATCTGGTCTCGTGTTTGTCAGGTACATCAAGGACCCAATCATCTGACGATACATAGAGACATCAACCAGCTCAGATGAAGCATCACATAGAAGCTTCAAGTTTGATGCCATAGGTGTGGCCATAGCCTTGTGGTCCATCATCCCGAACCTCTTCAGAATCTCTACTGCATACTTCCCTTGTCCAAGGAAGATTCCATCTGAACTCTGCCACACCTCCATGCCAAAAACAAATAGTGCATCATTCCCAAAGTTCTTCGTATCGAATTCGGCAGCAAGCTTCCTCTTTGTATCACACCAAGTTCTGGGAGCTTGCTACAAGCCATATAAGGCTTTCTTCAATCTGCACACATGTGACTTCCTGTCAGGCCTTGGGACTGCATCCCAAACATCTTCTTCATGATCAACGGATCATGGCATTCCATTTCTTCATCCTAGATCCTGGGAACTTCAATATCTTCAATAGGTATCTTTGTTGCTGGAACAAATGTTGTAGTCCTTCTTTTGTAGGTGAAGATATACGGTCTTTCCTACAAAACAAGTTAAATTGCATGATTAGAAACATCTCATAATTTTCAGAACAAATTCTTTACACATAAATAAATATGTCATGCAGTCATGCAGTTATCTTAGCCAATGCTTCAATACAACATTTATCCATGTTCCACAACCTTCTAGATGCCTTCCAGTCTCTACCAGAACATTGTTAAGAGTTTGCACTACTCCCAACATGTCAGCAAAGAGGTTTCATTATAGATAAGTAGCACTGGAATGTTGTACAGTGCCACAGGCCACTTACCCATCACATGCATATTAGTAGTATACTATTCATCAATGCATTCATTCTAATATGCACAATATATCTCCTAAGTCTAGGAACATAAGCATAATATTATTTAAACAAAAATAGGCAAGACATGATAATTGAAATACTTATCTTTGTTTGTTTGTTGGGTGGACTCCCTCTGAGTCTTTTCTTCCTGGCAGGAGCTACTGAAGTAGCTTCTTCTACACCTTTCTGTTGTGGAATGTAGGAAGATGGTCAACTCCCTCTGAAAATATGCATTCTTGCAGGAGCTGCTGGAGTGTGCTCCCTCTTGATCTTTGCTTCCTGGATTACCTGTCCTTGAACTTATATTCATCCTTGCTGACATCAATCTTATTTAACCCTGGAAAGTATAATCTGTAAGCCTTCGAGCTTTCACTATAACCAACAAAGATACCCTTCTTTCCTGAAGGATCTAGTTTAGTCCTCTTTTCCTTTGGGAAATGAGTGTATACTGGACAACCAAATATTCTGAGACGGCTGACTTCATGTTTCTTACCAGAAAAGACCTCTTCTGGTGTCTTGTTGTCCAATATCTTGTGGGGTGTTATGTTCTGCACATATACAGCTGTTCTAGCTGCTTCTGCCCATAGATGCATAGGTAGATCCTGGTCATGAAGCATTGCCCTTGCTGCTTCCATGATTGTTCTGTTCTTCCTTTATGCAACTCCATTCTGTTGAGGATTATAAGGAGCAGTCAACTCCCTCTTAATCCCTGAATCACTACAAAGCTTCTTGAAGTCACCTAAGGTGAATTCTGCGCCATTGTCGGATCTGAATGTTTTGATCTTCTTGTCAGTTTGATTCTCCATCAAGGTTTTGAATTCCTTGAACTTATCAAACACCTCATCTTTGTTCTTCAAGAAGTATACCCAAGTCTTCCTGGAGAAGTCATCAATAAATGAGAAATAGTAAACATACCCACTCAGAGAACTGGATGACATAGGACCACATACATCTGAGTGGATGATTTCCAGGATGTCTTTTTCCTTGCTTTCACTGCTTGGGAAACCCTTCTTAATGTTCTTACCTTTTGCACATCCTTTGCAAACACCTTCATGTTTGGTCTTGATTTCAAGAAGACCCTCTACAGCCTTGCTTGCAATTGGAAGTGCCCTATAGTGCATATGAGCAAGTATTCTATGCCAAAGTTCACTTGGCTCCATGGATTCATGTACCATGGCATGTTCAGGTTGTCCCTTCAATTTATACAAACCTCCCTCTTGCTCTCCAATCACTACTGCATCATCTATGTTCTTTCCCTTTGGCCACATTAGGACTTGGCCATCCACAAATGCAACCCTCATACCTTTTGCATCCAATGCAGATATGGAGAGTAAGTTCTTCTTGAGCCCAGGTACATAAAGGACTTTTTTTATCTTCAAAGATTTTCCAGAATCTAGGTTGTAGGAGGCTTCACTGTTAAGATTTAATATGCTAAGACAGAAAATAGCAGCATTACATTCCATTTCACAATAATAGCATATACAGGATCACTGAAGAAACAACAAGCACAGCATAAACACAAGAGACAGAGATTTATCCTGGGAAACCCTCATGGGGTAGAAAACCCAACAAAGCTTCCTCAATATAGATGACCAGCAATATACAAAGATGAAACCCTGAGACATGATCTCCTCCTCCACAATAGCAGACCTCTCCTCCACAAGTGCGCTATCCTCAAGTGAGTGAATGTGTATAATGAGGAACACACCTCCTCTATTTATACACTACTCTGATATGTATTTTACACAAGTACATGTAGGCTCGTATTTAACCATTAGGTTAAATACCCCATTATAACTGACTGGGCCGACCCCTCTAGGGTGGTCTAATAACCCTTTGACCCACATAACACATACACGGCCGACCCCCACTAGGGAAGTCTAATAACCCAAGTTACCACATTCCGACGGAGGAATAAACATCTCCGGATATACAATAAGATCTTCACGGAGGAATGAATCATCTCCGGAATAATAAAGTACAAATATAATATTCTTTGAAGTTACAATATCTCAACACCCCCCCTTAACGAGAAGGATATTATAACAGCATCTGCACGAGCAAGGAGTCATCAACATCATACATGATACATCTATAAATCATTGGAAGCTTTCTCAACATCATCAGTAACTCAACCAGTTACTGGAATATCTTCAATACTAGAACATCAACATCTTCAGTATTGAGTCTTTATCTTCTGCAGCACTCAAACAACTACAGCAACATCAATATCTGAATCCTCACGATTGTCAGCATCGCCATCACACGATCATCAGCATCGTCATCACATGATCAACAACATCGTCATCTCACTATCATCAACATCGTCATCACACGATCATCAACATCGTCATCTCACGATCATCAGCATCGTCATCACACGATCATCAGCATCGTCATCTCACGATCATCAGCATTGTCATCATACGATCATCATCATCGTCATCTCACGATCATCAGCATTGTCATCACATGATCATTAGCATCGTCATCTTACGATCATCCGCATCGTTATCTCACGATCATCAGCATTGTCATATCATCTCGATCTACAGCATCTGGATCATCTCGATCTACAGCATCTGGATCATCACGATCTACAACATCTGGATCATCTCGATCTACAGCATCTGGATCATCTCGATCTATAACATCTGGATCATCTCGATCTACAGCATCTGGATCATCTCATCTACAGTATCTGGATCATCTCGATCTACACCATCTGGATCATCTCGATCTACACCATCTGGATCATCTCGATCTACAGCATCTGGATCATCACAGCATCTGTATCATCATGATCTACAGCATCTGGATCATCTCGATCTACAGCATCTGGATCATCTCGATCTACAACATAAGTATCCTCAACCATACAAGTACATTAATCAATACATGTATCATCAAAAGTATGTATTCTCACCAATACATCTATCATCAAAACATGTATTCTTACTAATACATATATCATCAAAAGCATGTATTCTCACTAATACATCTATCATCAAAAGCATGTATTCTCACTAATACATCTATCATCAAAAGCATGTATTCTCACTAATACATCTATCAATACAAGTATCCACACTGATACAAGTATACACAACAGCAGCATACCCTGCAACACACATGATCCAATTACGGGATGGTCAATCCCTCTCACTTTAGGACATAGGTCCAAGGATGATACAATCCTGATCCACTTATGGGATGATCAATCCCTCTCAATTTAAGACATCTCTCATGTCTTTGGATGATGCAATCCAGATCAACTTACAGGATGATCAATCCTTATCCTTTTAAGACACCTCACCATGTCTAAGGATGATGCAATCCCGAATCAACTTACAGGATGATTAGTCCTTATCACTTTAAGACATCTTACCATGTCTAGGGACGATGCAATCCCAATCTACTTACAGGATGATTAGTCCTTATCACTTTAAGACACCTCACCATGTCTAGGGATGATGCAATCCCAATCTACTTACAGGATGATTAGTCCTTATCACTTTAAGACACCTCACCATGTATAGGGACGATGCAATCCCAATCTACTTACAGGATGATTAGTCCTTATCAATTTAAGACACCTCACCATGTCTAGGGACGATGCAATCCCAATCTATTTACAGGATGATTAGTCCTTATCACTTTAAGACACTTCACCATGTCTAGGGACGATGCAATCCCAATCTACTTACAAGAGGATTAGTCCTTATCACTTTAAGACACCTCACCATGTCTAGGGACGATGCAATCCCAATCTACTTACAGGATGATTAGTCCTTATCACTTTAAGACAAGTCTCATGTCTAGGGACGATGCAATCCCATCACGTACATTTTGAACCCAGTTCATGGACGATGCAGTCCTCACGTACATTTTGAACCCAGTTCATGGACGATGCAGTCCTCACGTACATTTTGAACCCAGTTCATGGACGATGCAGTCCTCACGTACATTTTGAACCCAGTTCATGGACGATGCAGTCCTCACGTACATTTTGAACCCAGTTCATGGACGATGCAGTCCTCACGTACATTTTGAACCCAGTTCATGGACGATGCAGTCCTCACGTACATTTTGAACTAGTGGTTCTGGGATGATGCAATCCCCATCACTTTATTCTCGAAGACCATACGTCTACGGATCAATTCAGGGACCAAGGTCCGGGGATGATACAATCCCCACTTCTCGGAGACCTTACGTCTACGGCTCTCTTTAGGACTAAAAGTCCAGGGATGATCCAATCCCCTCAACTGTCCACTAAGGACTTCATTCTCGGAGACCTCACGTCTACGGCTCTCTTTAGGACTGAAAGTCCAGGGATGATCCAATCCCTTCAACTGTCCACTAAGGACTTCATTCTCGGAGACCTCACGTCTACGGCTCTCTTTAGGACTGAAAGTCCAGGGATGATCCAATCCCCTTAACTGTCCACTAAGGACTTCATTCTCGGAGACCTTACGTCTACGGCTCTCTTTAGGACTGAAAGTCCAGAGATGATCCAATCCCCTCAACTGTCCACTAAGGACTTCATTCTCGGAGACCTCACATCTACGGCTCTCTTTAGGACTGAAAGTCCAGGGATGATCCAATCCCTTTTCTTTCTCGGAGACACCTGTCTACGGCTCACTTTAGAACAAGTGTTCAAGGATGATACAATCCCCACATGTATTCTCATCAATATACTATCGATCCTGGGAACCCATACAGAACTTGATTCACACTTCTTCTTTAATTGCACCATTAAGAGAATGGTCTTATCTAGCCACTTGAGCAAACATCTCATCATGATTCTCTTCCTCTTTCTAAGAGAATCTTCTAGCCACAAGCCTTCTATATTTTGTTTGATTTGTAAATCTTCTTGTTGAACATCCATCACTTGTTCGGTGTTCATTATTCTTCATGATCTTTCCTACAAAACAAAATTAAGTACATGATTAGTAATCCTTCATAATCATGAAATCATGATAACCTATTATGCATACAGATATCATTTACATAGTTATGCAACTATCTTGACCAATACTTTGGCACAACACTTTCCCATATCCTGTATGCATACAGTGGCTATCTAGATGCCTTCCATCTCTACCAGAACATACTATCGAGAGTGTGCACAGCTCTCAGCATGTCAGCAAAGAGGTTTCATTCTAGACAAGCAACAATGGAATGTTTGTCCAACTTACCAATCATATGCATATTAGTAGTATAATGTTCAATGCTCTATGAATGTTTGCACTCAACATGATATGTTCTAGGAATACAAATATGCATACAAGAAATATCATTTACTATTTCAAATAACAACTCAAATACTTATCTTTTACTGTACCACTGTGCATGCTCAAGTGTGCACTAGTGTCATCCTCATGATCTCATACACAAACATTCATTCATTAGTATATTCTCAAAACATTCTAATTCTAAATAATCTTGAATATGTATAGTCATGATCATTAGTATTCAGGGTTTCAAGTAAGTCTTCTTTTACTCATGCATATTCTTGTTTGATCATAGTACTCTTCTGGTTAATTAAATCATGCATAAACCCTTGATTACTAACTTTATGAATAAGCATAACCAATCATATCAAGTATACTTATATAAGGGATCCTAACACAAGGTAAGATTCATGGGAAACATACCTGGATTAGTATACCTACTTGGTTATGTACAACATACCTAAACAATCTCTTCAATGATTTAGAGATCGTGAGCTAGAAACTGCATGTCTCATAGGTTAAGCATAATATAACAAAGTCATACATACCTCGTAAGTAGAACAAAGATTATGGATGAGTCTTTGTCTTCATGTTTTCATGGTCATGGAGCCTGATTTGTCTTTTGTGATGTACCTGTATCTTGTTAGCAGACAACATCAACCTCACACAACATTATAATGCATTAGTACAATCATAAGTGTCAACACCCTAACCAATGAATATCTTCTATCATGCATTCATAATTTTGTTAAGGTGATACAACAAATCTAAAATCAAGATTGTACTAACCGTAATAACATGAAGACAAACATACCATAAACTTAATCATGAACAAATCTCAAAACATACCTCGATGAGTCATACCTGTCGATATCGCTTCTAATCTCCTTATGTAAAGCCTTAGCCTCATCTCCCTCTAAAACAGGAACTCCTTCACTTATGCAGGTGACCAATCCATCTTCTTCTAGGATTAACCCTATCCACTTGATTTGCAAGAACTGGACCTGGAGCTGGATATGGGTTTGTCAGAGAAACCCCAAAAATTCAAACTTTGAATTTCAAACTTCCGAAAGGATAGAAATATGCGCCTTGATGAGCTGATCAAACTGATATATTCAAAATTTGAAAACTGCAAAGTTTCACTCCTCAATTTTGCCTTTGAAACTTCCGGATTCACTGGACGTGACCCTGAACTGGGGTTTGATGAATCCCACTCTTCTGCCCAATCAAAATGTTTGATCCAAAGCTCTAAGCTTCTATTTTTCTGAGGAGCTTCCAGCCATGGTCACAGATTTCAAAAATTCTCATTTTTACGAAGCCCTAATTTTCCACTTTTCTGATCAAAGTCCCGAACTAGGGTTTGATCAAGCCCGACCTTCTGCCCAACCAAAAAATCTGATCTTGGTCTCTAAATTTCTATTTTGATGAGTAGCATTCAGCCGTGGTCTACGTTTACAAAAATTCCAACTTTCTTCAAAGCCCTAAATTCCGGAAGCCATGAATGAAGGTACTCAAAAATAATTCTGTTTTGACATAAATATGTACCTGATTGTTTCTGGTGTAACTCCAAACTTTTCAATCCACAAGGTCTGAAAAAGTTTTCTGAGATATCCTGACCTGATATCTTTCCATCCTGATAGGTCTGACCTCAATTGGATTCTCTGAGAGAGAGTTATGTCAAATGTCGCAACGTGACCTGTTTTGGGATAAAACAGAAGAGTGAACTTGTACGGCGTGCCACGTGTCACTTTTTGAACTTCGGCCTCTGAAAAAATTTCCTGATGTATCTCGGCCTGTTATCTTTCCATCATGATAGGTCTGACCTCAATTGGACTCTCTGAGAGAGAGTTATTCCAAGTGTCACAACATGACCTGTTTATGGGATAATACAGGAGGGAAAACTTGTACGGAGTGCCACGTGTCACTGGTTCAACTTCGGCCTCTGAAAACGTTTTCTGAGATAGTACAGACTGTGTACTACCTGTTAATTTTTACGAAATTTCATTTGGAGCTTCCTAGCCCAAGATATGACCTTTTTCCCAAGGTCACCTGATTTTGACTCAGATCTGGAAGAGGCAGAAACCCTATATTGTACAGATCATAAATCACAAAGTACAATGAAGTAGAGGTTGTCCTTTGGACACAAGGTACCTGGAGATTTAATATTCGTCCTGTAACAATTTCAGATCCGAAAAATTCGCCAAAACGGATTTATAGCGAAAGTGCTAGGATGACTGGTTTTTGCTATGTAAAACCCTAACCTTCAAATTGTCGTAAGTAAAGCAAGTGTCGTTAGTGCCATACCTTGTCTTCCTTCAGGTTAGCTCTGATACCATGTTAATATTTAATATGCTAAGACATAAAATAGCAGCATTACATTCCATTTCACAATAATAGCATATACAGGATCACTGAAGAAACAACAAGCACAACATAAACACAAGAGACAGAGATTTATCCTGGGAAACCCTCATGGGGTAGAAAACCCAGCAAAGCTTCCTCAATATAGATGACCAGCAATATACAAAGATGAAACCCTGAGACATGATCTCCTCCTCCACAATAGCAGACCTCTCCTCCACAAGTGCGCTATCCTCAAGTGAGTGAATGTGTATAATGAGTAACACACCTCCTCTATTTATACACTACTCTGATATGTATTTTACACAAGTACATGTAGGCTCGTATTTAACCATTAGGTTAAATACCCCATTATAACTGACTGGGCCGACCCCTCTAGGGTGGTCTAATAACCCTTTGACCCACATAACACATACAGGGCCGACCCCCACTAGGGAAGTCTAATAACCCAAGTTACCACATTCCGACGGAGGAATAAACATCTCCGGATATACAATAAGATCTTCACGGAGGAATGAATCATCTCCGGAATAATAAAGTACAAATATAATATTCTTTGAAGTTACAATATCTCAACATTCACCACTTCCTTTGATTGGGTATTGATAATCATCCCCAAGTTTCACCTTATGGGATGATTCATGTTCAGATAGATTCACAAAATATTCCTTAAACCCAGTCATGTGTTTGTAAGCGCCACTGTCAATCAACCAATCATTACAACCATGGGAGATAGTACCTGTGAGAGCAGAAATTAGAACATATTCTTCTTCACTTGATGAGTCATCATCACTATCACTTTCTGCCCTAGCCTTCTTCTTTGGGGGTTCATCATCTTCAGCAGCATGAGCATGATATCTTCTTTTGTTATTCTTCTTCTTATTGTTGAAGTTGTTCTTGTTGTCTTTCTTCTTCTTGGGACAATCTGAATCAAAGTGTCCCTTCTCATTGCAATTGAAGCATCTGAGATCTTTCTTATCTTTATGATAATGGTGGTGTGAGAATCTCCTATTATGAGATGATTCCTTCTTGGACTTGCCTTTCCTGGCATGTGCTGTGAGAGCTTGATCTTCATCTCCCATCTTTTCTTCTCGGGCCACAAGCCTAGCTTCTTCTTGAGAGAATTCATCCTGCAATCTGTTGAAAGAGATCAACTTCTTACTTGCACAAATTCCTTGAATAAAGGAATCCCATGACCTGGGTAGGCCATTTAGAGTGGTCATCACCACTTCACCATTCTCCACCATTTCATCCACTGCTTCTAGTTGTTCCTTGATCTGGGAGACCCTTGAAAAATAAGATTGAATGGTTTCTCCATTCTGAAACTTTACTCCTTTCAATTGGTTCCGCAGGGTCATATTCTGATTTATGTTCTTCCCTTTAAATAGCTTGGTCAAAGAGTCAAACATCTCCTTGGGTGTCTTTAGAGAAGACACATGGGGTATGAGATGTTCTTTGATAGAATCAGCAATGATTCTCTTTGCCTTGACCAAGTTTTTCTTATGCAATACCTTAGCCTCTTCATCCTCTGGGATAGGGATGTCTTCTTTTACGTATGAGTCCAACTCATTCTCTTCTAGGATTAACCCAATCCTATACTTCCAAGATTGGAAGTTATTAGCTCCTTCAAGCTTATCCTCAAGCTTGGTGTGGTGAGACATCTTAAAGAGTACTTCAAATGGTAATAGAAAAGATTTAGGTCTTACCACTTGAAATGATGAAAACTGGATCTGGTCCTGGATTAGGGTTTGTCGGAAAAACCCTAAAAATTCAAAATGTGAATTTCAATTTTCTGAAAGGATAGAAAGATGCGCCTTGATGAGCTGATCAGCCTGGTGTATTCAGAATTTGAGATCAGCAAAGCTTTACCCTTCAGATTTTCCTTTTTTTCCTCCCGGGTTCACTAGCGAGAGCCCTGAATTAGGGTTTGCGTTTCTCGAAGATCTACTCAGCCAAAAATATCGATCCAAAGCTCTAAACTTCGATTTTTGCAAGGAGCGTCCAGCTATGTCTTCAGATTTCAGAAATTCCTATTTTTGTGGAAATCCTAATGTTTAGGGCCAAATCTGAAAATGCTCAGAATTGAATTCTGATTGGACAGATAGATTCACCTTGATGAGTAGAGTCAATCTACTATATTGTTTTTCCAAAATCTGTGGAGTGAAACCCAATAAAGAAGAAACTCAAGTTTCTGTCACTGCAAAATGTCTTCTTCTCAGGTTAGCTCTGATACCATGTTAAATTTTGAGCATTAATTCACAATACTCTTGGATATTTACTGATAGAATAACATATACAATATATCAATGCATAACAATCACAATAAGCATGACAAGCATCACAAGAATCAAAAGCATGAGAGACAAGAGACACAGAGTTTCCGTGGGGAAAACCCTAAGGTGAAAAACCCCACAACTTCCTCAGAGATAGAGAGAGCAATGGCTCAACCAAAATACACTTGAGATAGTCTCCTAGTAGCAAATGATCCTCCTCCTCACTAGTGCGCCACTTTCTGAGTGAGAGAGATATGACTTTCTGAATGATCTAAATAGAGATCTCCTGATCTCTATTTATACTAACTTGTTTGCCCAGTGACCTTATGGGGCCGACTTGTCTATCTAGATACATCCACAATATAATATATATTTCAGGGCCGACCCCACACATGGTGGTCTAATAACCCATCGGCAAGTACACACACTTGCGACACTTGTCAATCCACATGACGACACTTCCTTATAGAGGAATAACACATCTCTAATAAGGGTACAATAAATATATATGAAATACATAGATGAAATACATTCTGAAGTTACATATACATCAACAGGTTGTGGAGCTAGATCTTCTAGTCTCATAGATGATATTGTCTCAGGCGTGCACCCCAGAGGAGTGTACACTCATGCCCGAACCTTGGGGTTCGGGGGCAACACCCCCGAGAAAAAAATTTGGGGTTGTTTTCGCCAGTTGTTTTTGGACCCATGGTTTTAGGTAACTCGTGGTATTTTCCCATTGTATTTCCCTTATAAAAGAAAGACATTGTAATATGGCCAGGGAAAGATGTATTAGGTATTATGCATTGTAAAGATCTTTGAGATCGAGAAGAGAGAGTGTGAAGAGGAAGTGCAACGGCTGTGTTGCAGGTTGTATCCCTTCACTTTGCTGGAAGAAACAATAATAAGGACTGGCAACTTCAGTGTGGACGTAGCCCAAGTTGGGTGAACCATGATATATCTGTGTCTCTCTTGTAATGTGTGTGTGATTATATTTGCATTTCTGTTTATTGTTATTGCTCTACGATCCTGTTTTTCTAACAATTGGTATCAGAGCCAAAGGTCTATTTGGAAGATAAACCCGCAGGAAGCTAGGGTTTCTGGTTCGAGTGGGAGAAATGGCGGAAGAAGGAAAGTTTAAGGTTGAGAAGTTTAACGGCCAAAACTTCCAGTTATGGAAAATGCAAATGGAGGACTATCTGTACCAGAAGGATATATTCCTACCGTTGGGAGGAAAAGCAAAACAGCCGACGGCTATGAAGGACGAAGAATGGGAGGTTCTTGACAAAAAGGCTCTGGGAACAATACGGCTGAGCCTGGCTTCATCGGTGGCTTTCAATATCTCAAAAGAAACGACAACGGAGGGTTTGATGAGTGCACTGGGTAATCTGTATGAAAAACTCTCGGCCTCCAACAAGGTATTTCTAATGAAGCGTTTATTTAATATGAAGATGTTTGAAGGTGGATCTGTTATTGATCATTTAAATGATTTTAATATGGTTACAAATCAACTAATTTTTGTAAGTGTGAACTTCAATGATGAGGTTAGGGCTCTTATAATCTTATGTTCATTGCCAGAAAGCTGGAATAGCTTGGTCATGGCTGTAAGTAACTCTGTCTCTGGTTCAAACACCTAGAAATTTGATGATGTTATTGGTGTTATTCTTAGCGAAGAAATGCGAAGAAAAAGCACAGGTGAGACATCAAGTAACACATTGACCATGGAGACCAGGGGAAGACAAAAGGAGAGAGGAAAGAGCCAAGGTAATCACAGCAAATCTAAAAAGGGAAGATCCAAGTACAGACTGGGAAAGATAGAGTGCTGGAACTGTGGAAAGAAAGGACATCTGAAGAAAGAATGCAGATCTCTAAAGAAGAAAGGAGATGGATAGAAGGAAACTACCCAGGAAGCAAATGTAGCAGGTGATGTGTTACAAGATGCTTTGATTCTTGCATTAGATAATACTAGTGATTATTGGGTAGTAGATTCAGGGGCTTCATGACATGCTACACCCCATAGGAAATACTTTCATGATTATGTTCCAGGCGATTTTGGACATGTTTTATTGGGTGATGATGAGCCATGTAAAATTGTTAGAATGGGTAAGGTATGGATAAAAGTTAAGAATGGAACTGATTGGCTATTGAAAGATGTTAGGCATATTCCTGCTATGAAAAGAAATCTGATCTCAACAGGAAAGTTGGGAGATGGCGGCTATCTATCTACCTTTGGAGAAAAGTGGTGGAAGATCACTAAAGGATCAATGGTGATAACAAAAGGAGATAGGGTAGGTACATTGTATTTATGTCCTCATAATACTGACCATTCTATCTCTTTAGCTTCCACAAGAATAGATACAGCATTTTGGCATCATAGGCTTGGCCACATGAGTGAGAAGGGGATGCATATTCTCCACTCAAGGAAGTTGCTACCAGATTTGAAGCAGGTAAGTTTGGAATTCTGTGAAAACTGTGTTAATGGAAAACATAAGAGAGTCAGATTTCTCAGGGTTGGGAAACAGAAGAAGAATGAAAAGCTAGAGCTAGTGCATACAGATGTATGGGGACTGGCTCAAGTACAATCTCTTGGTGGCTCTCATTATTATGTTACATTTATTGATGATGCAACTAGGAAAACTTGGGTTTATTGCATTCGACAAAAATCTGATGTGTTTCCTACTTTTAAGAAGTGGAAAGCTTTGGTTGAGAATGAGACAGGAAAAAGGTTGAAGTGTCTTAGATCTGATAATGGAGGTGAGTATTGCAGCAAGGAGTTTGATAGTTACTGTTCATACCATGGGATTCGTAGAGAGAAGTTAGTCCCAGGAACACCACAAGAAAATGGTGTGTCTGAAAGGATGAACAGAATGATCATGGAGCGTGCAAGGTGTATGAGATTGCATGCAGGGTTTCCCTTACAGTTTTGGGTGGATGCTGTAAATACTGTTGTTTATTTAATAAACAGAGGACCTTCAAGTGCTTTGGATGGTGGTATTCCAGAGAAGGCATGGATAGATAAAAAGGTAAACTACTCATTTCTGAGAACATTTGGTTGTGAAGCATTTGTCCATATTGATAAAGAAAATAGAACAAATCTTGAAGCTATATCCAAGAAATGTACCTTTATTGGATATGGAGTTGATGATTTTGGTTATCGTTTATGGGATTATGAAAATCACAAAATCATTAGGAGTAGAGATGTGATATTCAATGAAAAGGTCATGTATAAAGATCAGTTGCAGGGAAAGAAATAGCAAAAGGAAAACACACAGTACACAGTACTTGATGAAATTGAAGAAAATGAAGTTCCAAAGGTGCCAGAAAATCAAGAACAATAGCAAGTACCTGAAACTCCTGCAACTGTAAGAAGATCTACCGGATTAAGTAGACTTCCTAAGCGATACTCTCCTTCAATGTATTATTTGTTGATGACTGATGCTGGTGAACCAAAATGTTATGAAGAAGCAATGCAAGTGGAAACTAGAAAGAAGTGGGAGCAAGGCATGAATGAGGAGATGGACTCATTGCTAGGAAACCAGACTTGGGATTTGGTTCAGTTGCCTGTTGGTAAAATAGCATTGCAGAAAAAATGGATTTACAGTTTGAAGGAAGAAGAAGGAGGCAAGAAGTGGTACAAGGAGAGACTTGTTGTAAAGGGGTTTGCACAGAAGAAAGGTATAGATTTTGATGAAATATTTTATCCTATTGTTAAGATGACTTCAATTAGGACTATCTTAAGTCTAGTGGCGGTAGAAGATTTGCATCTTGAACAGTTAGATGTGAAAACAACCTTTCTCCATGGGGATTTGGAGGAAGAGATATATATGCAGCAACCACAAGGGTATGAGGTCAAAGGTAAGGAGAATTTTGTGTGCAGGTTGAAAAAGAGCTTGTATGGATTGAAGCAAGCTCCAAGGTAGTGGTATTTAAAATTTGATAGGTTTATGACAAAACAAGGTTATAGTAGATGTCATTCTGACCACTATGTTTATTTCAAGAATCTAGACAATGAAAGATATATTATCTTGTTATTGTATGTGGATGGCATGCTTGTTGCAGGGTCTAACATGCAGGATATAAATGTACTCAAAAGGAAGCTAGCTAATTCATTTGCGATGAAGGATTTGGGTGCTGCAAAACAAATCCTTGGTATGAGAATAACGAGAGATAGGAAAAATCACAAATTGGCATTGTCTCAGAGTGAGTACATACGGAAGGTGTTGGAGAGGTTCAGAATGCATAATGCAAAACCAGTAAGTACACCTTTGGCCAGCCATTTCATTCTAAGTAAGGAAATGTGTCCCAAGACACAGGAAAAGACAGATTACATGTCCAAGATTCCCTATCAATTAGCAGTTGGCAGCTTGATGTAGGCCATGGTGTGCACAAGATCAGATATTGCACAAGTAGTGGGAGTTGTGAGCAGATATATGAACAATCCAGGTAAAGAACATTGGAAGGCAGTACAATGGATTCTCAGGTATTTGAGAGGTACCACCACTCAGGCGTTATGTTTTTGAGGTTCAGACACTATTCTACAGGGATATGTTGATGCATATATGGCAGGTGATAAGGATATTAGGAGCACCACAGGGTATGTGTTTACTATAGGTGGAACAGCAGTAAGTTGGATTTCAAGACTGCAAAAGGTTGTTGCACTTTCAACAACGGAAGCAGAGTATGTTGTTGTTACAGAGGCTAGTAAAGAGATGATTTGGTTGCATAGGTTTATGGAGGAAGTGGGTAAGAAGAAAAGAATAGCAGGTTGTATAGTGACAGCCAAAGTGCCATTCATCTTGCAAAGAACTCAGCATTCCATTCCAGGACTAAACATATACAGCTGAAGTACTATTTCATACGCTCTGTTCTGGAAGATGAACTGTTAGAGCTGGAAAAGATAGCCAAAATCCTGCAGACATGTTCATAAAGGTAGTGACCAGAGAGAAACTGAGTTCCTGCTCGGTTTCAATTGGCCTTCTAGCATGAAGGTGAAGAGGAGAAAGTTGCCAAGTCCAAGTCCAACAAGTGCAGCAGCGATGGAGTTGTTGTGATCAATCTCCAAGTGGGAGATTGTTGGTTGTGGAGCCAAATCTTCCAGTCTCATAGATGATATTGTCTCAAGCGTGCACCCCTAGAGGACTGTACACTCATGCCCCAACCTTGGGGTTCGGGGGAAACACCCATGAGAAAAAAATTTGGGCTTGTTTTCGCCAGTTGTTTTCGGGCCCATGGTTTTGGGTAACCCGTGGTATTTTCCCATTGTATTTCCCTTATAAAAGAAAGACATTGTAATACGGCTAGGGCAAGAGGTATTAGGTATTATGCATTGTAAAGATATTTGAGATCAAGAAGAGAGACTGTGAGAGAGTGTGAAGAGGAAGTGCAACGGTTGTGCTATAGGTTGTATCCCTTCACTTTGCTGGAAGAAATAATAATAATAACTGGCAACTTCAGTGTGGATGTAGCACAAGTTGGGTGAACCATGATATAGCTATGTCTCTCTTGTAATGTGTGTGTGATTATATTTGCATTTATGTTTATTGTTATTGCTCTGCGATCCTGTTTTTCTAACATGGCCCTCATTACAACCCACCTCATTACATTGCTCATAATACACATATACCTGCTTACCCTCACACGGGTCAGGTTGGAGGAGGTTATTAGCCTTATGGCCATGGTCATGGTTATGGTCCATCTTATCCTTCAGGTTCGTATAATCAACCTTTTATGGGAGCTTATAATCAAGCTTTACAGCCGTAGCTTCCGTTCCTTGCTCGATTGAATCTTCCGAATCTTTCGAATCTCACGAACGATCTGGTGTGTCACAATCCTACTTGGCCTCTAGTCCCTACCAAGATCCCTTCGAATGTTCCCAAGTTTGAGGAGAAGGGTGGTGAGGATCCAGGTGATCATGTCACGACTTTTCACCTTTCGTTCTCATCAAACTCATTAAATCACGATTTCGTTCGTTTGAGACTATTTTAACGAACCCTCACGGGGGCAACCGCGAAGTGGTATGTCGAGTTGTCTGGGGGAACATACAAGGGTTTCAATAGACTTGGTTTTCCTGGACCATTTCTAGCTGCCGGTTCACTACGATACTGGCACTGAACTCTTGTCTACCTTCCTCTAGAATAAGGCCACACACATAGCTGACCACGTTCAAGAGTGGTGTCGACGAAAGAGGCTAGTGAAAGCAAACATTTATCCAAAGTTTATGTTGGAATGGTTTCTCAAGTCTTTGCTCCCATACATTTCTAAGGATGTTTCGATGTCTGAAATTACGACTGAGGAACAAGCTATACTAAAAGTCCAGCAACTAGATTTACTCTACGCTAAATCTGGAATCATGTATGACATTATTCCTTACGCACCGCGATCATGACATGATCCAAAGCTAGTTCCTGGACCACATGCCGATGGCATTGTTTTTATCAAGTAATCGACCTGTAGATTTGTTTGCTAATCAAATGCAAAATTTGTCTCTTAACCAATCTACTCCCAGACAGGTTCACACCTTGTCCACTTCCACCCCATCGTCCGATGTACATGCTATGCAATCGGAGAACCCATCGGGTAACCAATGGCTTGGTGGTAAGAAGAAGGGGAGAAATAATCATAAGGGTGGAAATAATGGGAACAATGGTAGTAATCGTAATACTCCTCGGAAAGAGAATGCCAACCCTCCTCAGGATGGTGGAAATCCTGTGGGGGACCATAAATCTAGGCGTAAAGTGAAACTCCATTGCAAGCTTTGTGGGGAAGATCATCTTAATACTTGTGTCCTCGGATTAAGGAAGCATCGAAGCATCTGGCACAGAACCCAGCTGTGTTGAAAGATCCTCTTCCACATCATCAAAATATGGCTTCGAATGCTCCCGCTACTGGTTATGGGACCAATGAAGCTTCCACGTCTTCTTCCCATACCGGTGGCTTTGGTTGCATGAATATGGTTAAATCAAAGGTTAGTGTTGCTACTCATCAACGTGATTATGGTGCACCACAACCGAATAAGGGGAATGAGCCTCCTCCTCCTCCTGACACCTATTTTCATATCGAGAATCCCACCACTATGTCGCGGATACCGAAAGGTGTTCTCAAGCGCTCTATGCATAATCCCAATGCTCGAACCACCCAGAACTACTTTATTGTAGAATATTTGGGTCAAACTCCATGTGCCATGTCGGCTCTTGAGGTTTTATAGGCATGTACTTCTCAAAGGCATGCCCTTTTGTGCGCTTAAGGATTTCAAGATGGGGGAAGTCCTAACGTTATCAAGTTTGACACTACTGACATCCAACCTCGCTTACCTTACCATGTGGCTTTTCAAGTCCATGTGGAGTGCCTGCAGAATATCGTCAAAAGAATGGTGCTTAACGAAGGTGCTTCTACGTCAATGATGTCTTTATCTTTTTGGAAAGATATTGCCTCTCCTCCCTTATCCAAGTCTATGACCATGTTCACTGCATTCGACGGTCGGTCGTTTAAGCCGCATGGTATTCTCCCTTCCCTTGTTGTCCGCTTGGGTGGGAAATCCATGCCTATTGAAGTCGAGGAGGTTGATGCGCCCATCGACTATAACCTTCTCCTGGGTAGGAATTGGATTTACACTATGAGAGCGGTCGTGTCCTCTCTATTCATATATATTTTCTTTCAACATGAAGGCAATATTGTGATGATCGACTAGCTAGATTTCGTTAGTCCCTATTCCACAGCATCCATGGGACCTGTTGTCCCCCAAGTCAAAGATTCTCAATCGAAAACTGGCACGGGTGTCGGATTGTACCCCTCATTGTTGGGATATTTTGATTTCCCTGCACCAATTGCTTTTATTGGAACCATTTCCGATAATGCGCCTCATCCATTGAATAATGTACCATTCCAGACTTCATATTTTAATGATCCATGGACCTTACCGTCCACGAGTTCCATGTATGGAGACATTGCGCATGTTAGAATGGATATGCCACTGTCTGCTACTGAGCTTGCATATTGAGATATTCAACAAGCCACTGCAGAGATGGATCTTTCCTCTTCACGGATAGAGGAGGAAGATCCTGTTATGTTGACGGAATGGGCAGTCAACTCGTCTTGTTCGCACGATTGTCTTCACAGTACTTTACCTTTGGATGAAGCTATTGATGAGGCCATGTGTGGTAGTGAAATACCTTGAGAAGACATGCATCATCGCTCCCATTTTATTCCCAACCTGGATCTTATCCAACAAGAAGAGTTTATGACGACCCTTGCTGAGATGGTTGGTCACCCTGTGGTTCCTTGGGATTCGCATGGGATTTACGCAGAGGGGAACATGGATAATATTTCCCCTACCATACCAATCAAAATTTCTCATACCCCCGGAAAGGTTGAGAACATTTACATTGGTGTTGATTTCTCTCCCGAGGAGGTTCACATTTACACCAAATTGTTTAAGGAAATCCGGGAGGCTTTCGCCTGGTCATATGAGGAGATGCCAGGAATAGACCCCATCATTGTCGAACACGAGATTAGAACATATCCAAATTCTAAGCCGGTTCGACAATGCCTTTGTACTGTGAACCCTAGAAAGGAAGCCGCGATCAAGGCAGAGGTGGAGAAACTGCTTAAGGTTGGTTTCATCTACCCAATTCCCCTTACCGAATGGGTGTCAAATCTCGTTCCTGTGGATAAGAAACAAGGAACTATCCATGTATGCACTGATTTTAGAGATCTGAAACACGCATGTCTGAAAGATAATTTCCCCACTCCATTCATAGATCAGATCTTGGATGCTTGTGCGGGAAGTGAAGTTTTTTCATTTATGGATGGCTTTTCACGATATAACCAGATCCAGATAAATCCTGAGGATCAACATAAGATTGATTTTTTTTGTCCTTGGGGTACATTTGTGTACCGGAAGATTCCCTTCGGCCTTAAAACCACAGGAGCCAATTTTCAGAGTGCTATGACCTATGCCTTTCATGACCTTAAACACATAGTGGAGGCATACTTGGATGATCTTGCTGGCCATTCTTGCAAGAGAGTGGACCACTCGAAGCACCTCCATTTAATTCTCGAAAGATGCATACGCTACAAGATTCGGTTAAATCCCAATAAGTGCATCTTTATTGTGAAAATGGGTCACCTTCTAGGTTTCATAGTTTCGAAAGAGGGTATCAAAGTCGATCCCCTTAAAGTTGAGGCAATACTTCGGTTGCTTCCTCCGCGCAATTTACTTCAACTTCAGAGCCTCCAAGGGAGAGCCACTTTTCTACATCGCTTTGTAGTAAATTATGCTAGTCTTACCAAAGGATTCACGCGCTTGTTGAAGAAAGACACTGTTTATATGGGATGAGCGAGCCCAGTAGTATTTCGATGATTTGAAGAAAGCCTTGGTATTGGCCCCTCGGCTTAGTCCGACTGACTTCGCAAGATATTTTATACTTTATGTGGCCGCGTCTCAAGAGACAATTGGCATGGTCTTAGTTCATGTAGATGATGTGCTCATGGAACATGTGATCTATTACCTTAGTCGAAATATAGTAGACGCTGAACTAAGATACACCCATGTGGAAAAGTTGGCACTTGCGACTGTTCATGCAGTCCAGCGGTTACAGCATTACATCATGCTCAGGAAAACCAAGGTCATAGCACATATCAATCCATTTCATTTCATGCTATCATGAGGTCTTATAGGGGGGAAGTACAATAAATGGATTGTGATCCTTCAGGAGTTTGATCTCGATTTTGCTTTGGCGAAATCAGTGAAATCCTTGGTTTTTGCTGAACTCATGTTAGACCTTCCACGACTGGATGAGGATATTGTCCATGAAGATTCCTTTATGGATGAACACTTATTTCTTATCTTGTCTGAGGACCCTTGGTATGGGGATATTATTGTATATCTTCAAACTTTGAAGTTTCCTTCACATTATTCACGAGACGAATGACGGCGTGTGAAACACCACGCTAAAGAGTATACCATCGTCGGCGACACTTTGTATCATTGAGGAAAGGATTCTATCCTCCGTCGTTGTTTGACTCATGAAGAAGCGGAGTGTGTTCTTAATGATTTCCACGCTGGGGTGTGTGGTGGTCACTTATCCGGGCTTGCAACAACCCAATGCATTATGCGAGCTGGTTACTTTTGGCCTTCAATCTTCAAGGATTGTATGAACGTCGTAAAGAGATGTCACCCTTTCTAGGTGTTTTCTCATAATGTACACTCGCATCCAACGCCCCTTCATCCGGTCATCACCGTCGGACCCTTCACCAAGTGGGGGGTGGATTTCATGGATTGCAAACCAGCCTCGGCTGGGGGGAATCACCATATCATTGTGGCCGTGGATTATTTTTCCAAATGGGATGAGGCCATTCCTACCGTAAAATTCGATGGTGCTACAACATCCCACTTCGTATTCAATCAGATTATCGCTCGATTCGGTACTCCGAGAGACATTGTCACTGACCATGGAAGTCACTTTCAAAACAAGATGATGGTAGATTTGTCACTCAAGCTTGGGTTTCATCAAGATCACTCCTCCTCGTACTACCCCCAAATGAATGTTCAGGTTGAGGCAGTTAATAAGTCCTTAAAGACCATTCTACAACGTACCATCCAGCAAAGCAAGAGAAACTTGCAAATTATGTTATACCCTTCTTTGTGGGCATATCGAACCACAGTTAAGACTGCCACCGGTTTCTCACCATTTAAGATGGTTCATGATGTGGAGTAGATATTACCGATTGAATGCAAAATCCCTTCATTAAAAATAGCCATAGAGCTCCTGCCTGACACCTCGGATGTTGAGCAACGTTTGATCCACCTTAAGCAGCTTGACCAGCAACGTCGAGATGTCGCCCTGGCCATAGATGCCAACAAACGTCGTGTTAAGGTTCAGTACGATAGGTCTGTCTGTCCCCGGCAATATGTTGAAGGTGACTTGGTCCTCTTGTATGACCAAGCTAAGGAACCACTGGGGGAAGGCAAGTTTAACCCCATGTGGCACAGTCCTTACATAGTGAGGCATGTCCTGGGAAAAGGAGCCTACGAATTGGAAGATTATGAAGGGAATGCCTTGAATGAGCCTAGAAATGGGCTCTACCTCAAGCGGTATTCTGCTTGAACTTCTAGTTCGAGCTAATACTTTTGTATACTATTGTATAGTTGCTTCTGTACATACTTTAGATTTCTTTTGGTTTTTCGGTCTGCTGATTCGCTTCCATTTGGTTGACAAATGTCAGCGGAATCTCTTGTTTTCTTGGAATTCACGGATGGTGCTAGCCGTCATACGCAACAACTCGCTTCTGCTGCTTGGGTTATTTATTCACTTGACCACCTAGTTGTGTCTTCGGGAGGTTCTTGTCTCGGTCCTACATCCAACAATGTGGCTGAGTACAATGTCGTAGTTGAGCTACTTCAGGATGCTATTTCGCATGGTATCCAATGTTTAGAAGTCTGCCTAGATTCACAACTGGTTATGTCTCAATTAAATGGTCAGTACCGTATGAGGGATCCTACTTTACTACGGAGATTCTTAAGGGTAAGACTCTTGGAATGTCATTTTATTACCATTACATACAGTCATGTTCCAAGAAGTTTTAATCATGTATATGATCCATATGCTAACTATGTCCTAGATTGGCATTTGTCACGTTCATAATGAAGCACACAAATAAACATACATTCATACATTTGTACATACACATATAGTAGAACCGAAGAACCATAGTTTTTTATAAATAACATGTCAAAAATGGTAGTGTCACAATACAAAACTGGAGCCCGTATCTCTCAAAAATATACATATAGATGGGACTCTGAGATGTCTAAGCCCCACGAGGAGGCCTGGCCGCCTCGGCAGGATGTGTCTGATAGTAATCATGTATCGCGTTGGCTATGCACCGCAGTAGTCGCACCCAGGTGCTCGATACTCCCACAACATGGTGCTGCATATCCTATGGCAGCCGCTCTACCTCGATCATGGGTACTCTGCTGGTCATACGGGACAGGTTGACCCGTACGTGCTCTAGTGTGTGCTCTATGGCTGCACCAACTACCTCTCCACCCCTTCCCCATCGACAATGTCTCAGGAAACCCTTTGGTCTTTGTGGACCAGTATTTGCGAGAAAACAGTGAAATCTCAATATGTGATACTCCCCCCAAAAATATTTTTGCATTTTCATATATAATCAAAAATCTCAAAAAATTGAATATACAAAACATAAAAAGAGTAACATTACAATGTCTCCGAACACGGCTCCTGGAGGAACCAGCATGTCGTGATCACCACGGAACTTTATCCCTGCATAGGGGTAGTCGCCAATGGATATGAATTGTCGGTCCCACCAATGAAAGAAATCATCTATATATGGTGATGCCTGTCGGCCACCACCCTGTCATGTCAAGACCTCTTCCCACCGGGTCAGGGCTGGGTCATGGAGACTATGAGGAGGGACTTCAACCCTTAGACTGAGCCCTGAAACTCTTTCGAAGAAAAAGATGCATAGTATACTGCCATATCCAAAGTTTTTTCCTCCCCATGCTTGCACTCCGTTAACTGGGTCTTCATAGAAACCAGTAACGTTGTGCACCAATCATATACCATGGGCTACATGTATTGTGAGGCGTAGAACATCACCCGCCTTGAAGCCTGGTGTAGGGCTGTCGAACCTATAATCCTGACGAGAGTGGACACTATAATCTTTATGCTCAAACTGACTATGGCTCCAATGGGTACCTGACTCCCCACCTTCCGGGTGTTGGGAAGACAATATCACTCTATGTAGTCAGGAATGGTGATCCCACCACCCACAGTACGAGATCGAAGATTGGCCACTTCCCCTCGACGGGACAATCCTGTAACAAAATATATGCCATCCACCTCCAAGGAGAGTGTTTGACCATCCAAGTTGAAATTTTGTGTGTCTACGTCCCAGTAGTCTATCAAGCGAGGGAGCAATTGGTTTTGGGCCCTCAAACCCCCAATGCTCCAAAATTTGAAAATCCCACACGATTGTAATGCTTGTTGTGCAGGAAAATCGTGGCGGACAACCTCATCCACAAGGTCATGCTCCCTTTCCCTCCACTCTAGAACCATCCTGGAGGAAGAAACACAAAGAGTTTATCCTTTTACATTTAAAAAACCAACTTCACGGTCGTACCCGCGAGCTATTGAGCAAACAAAGGCAGCCACTCGTGGTCAACGCATGCATTGACCACAGGTAGCAGGCCCTACCCGCAACCCATATACTTGTAGCCCGCGTACAATGCTATGACCAAATAGGGCTTTCTCAATAAAAAAAATGGACCACTGAAAAATGAAATAAAAAACTACCAAATGAAAGAGAAGGATGAGATAGCTAACTTGCTCCAGACGGCTCGACGAATGGATGCCCGTAGCTCCCAGAATCAACAACTAAAATTTCAGGTGAAAACTAACCAAAATTACTATTTGGGGTAAATTGTAAAAATGAATTGTAAATTGTAATTTTTTATTACTATTTATAGTTTTCAAAACCCACTTTTCTATAGTTTTTGTCGTTTTAAGCTTTTTTGGACTAATGTGATGTCTTGGAGTAGCATTTTGAATAGATTTTTTTACGAGAGTTGGTTTTTTGACCGTTTCGTGCCTACGACAGGTATATTTCACACCTGGCATATAGGTTAGATGTCATTTTCACATACATTATGCATTTGACCTTTTGACCATTTCTATTAACCCTAGGTGCGACCCCGCTTCTTAACCGACACGAAGCTTTCACACTGTTATAGAAGTGTCGTTATTTGGCGGTAGGGCCTATCTGGCCATGGGTGCCCTAGTTAGAGCCATTTTATGCCTTTTGGCACCCATGCTATTGTCTCTCTTTAGGATTGGGAGTCCTTTGTAGTTACGTCATGACTTTGCGATAAAGACTCATACTCTACTTTGTCTTATGCTGGCCGTCTTCCATAAGGACTCCCCCCATTTGTATTAAGTTGTGATTGCATTGCATCATCCTGCTTACTGCTTGAGCCTTTTGTTGGCTCCCGCTTACTCAATTGTTAGCCTATTTCTTGAGCACTTTCCTTGTCGAGCCCTGCAGAGCTTCCATTTTACCTTCACAATTTGATGACCTTTTGACCCTGAGGGAACACCCCCCGAGTGTCCTCATCCTGCACATGCTTCCTTGCATTGATCATAGGTATGTTCCACTGCTTGGGACTAGTCTGCTCGTTATTTGACACTCGTTCCCTCAATTGTTGTACTATAAGCAATTTTATTCTTTTTCAATCTTTCCAAATATGAAAAAGACCAAAAAAATCAAATATTCCAAAAATCCGGATGGGAGAATATTTACTTCTTTTTGTTGGAAGTTGTTGTGTTTCCTTTGAACAGAGCATTCATTCCACTCCATTCATTATGAGTCAGGACTATAGTAGGACCTTAGGAGATATACTTGTTTCTCAATTTTACTCCACCAATTGGTTAAGCTTCTAGTCACTGTGGAGCGCTTTGTTGATGCCTCCTACCTCGCACAGTGTTATGTCGAGTTTATGTTTTCCAAGTCTATCCATCTGCTCATGCTCTTGTTCAAAGGAAGTCCCGAAACCAGAGTCAGCCACTCCTCAGATATCTTGACTATTGCATGTCGGCCATCCTTATTGAGTCAATATGTTTCATCTGAGTTCTTCCAAATCTTTAAGCGTAGCAGTTACCTCATGTTGGTTGATGGAGGATGCCTTAATGCCTTCCTTCCAGCGAGTTTCATTCTGTCGACTTCAAATCATTTATTTCGGAATTGAGACTTAGAGTCGGTTGAGTACCTTGAGGCTTGCAAGTCATCAGTGGTAGGTTCTCTCACCATCGACAATTTTTGGAATACATCAATGTCCCCTGATCGATGGATTCATCTTAGTGTTCAACTTCAACACATCTATTCGTACTTTGATGATTGTACTCTGTGCCTTGATGCCCATTTTCATTATTGGTGGGTTATATCGTGTCTGTTAACGGTATACATCATTGAATAGTAATCAGACGATGTCACATCGGGTTTGACCTAAACACCTCTATTCACATGATGGGACTTGCACCATAGATGATTTGTGTAGAAGACCCCAAGAGATAGTGGCATTCAATATGCTGCTTATGATCGTGACTGTACATCTGAGATATCACCTGTCAGACATCAACAGTTTGTACCTCTAGTTTGCACCAGTTGTTTCCTTTCAGCAAGAGACCGTCTCTTACTGTAGATGGTTATGGCTATGATCACTTATGACATGTATTCATTATGTACTGCCTATTCATGGCCATTGTATCATATTGTTGTACTATACTGACATGTATTCAGAGATATTATTGTATTATTACGAGTGAGTTGTTCCTTCCAGTTGTATCTCCATCACTCCACTTCTGAGATTTATAATGTATTTCGGCCATCATAGCACCATTCTTTGACCTCACACATTAGGGGGAATCTGTTACAGCGTAATTTTCCACCTTGTGAGCATCAACATTGATTGGCCTTCAAGATCCATTTCACTAACTCAGATTCATCATTTTGTCCTCCAGGAACACATTTTTCCCTATTTTTGTTCTTGTACGCTAGTTGTTTCACTATGGCCAGCGTACACGCGAACTGTTCCACTATAGCTCGCGGGTACCAAGTAAAATGGTAAAAATCATTAGAATATGACTTTTTACTCCCAAAAATCGGTCTTAGGGTGACCTTTGGCCCTCCATATGCCCCGAAACGCCTCGATGTGTCCTTTCAATTAGCTTTGGAAGGCTATATATTGAGCTCTTATGGCATATGGAAGGGAGGAGAAAGATAGAGCAAGATAAATCTAGTGGATTTTTGCCGTGACTTGAGTCTACACTCATTGATCCTTGTTGTTGTGAATTCCTTATATTCACCTTCCAAACTCCTTTCATAGTTTGAGTTTTCCATTACATGGAGGATTGAAGTGGTGGAGGCACATGTGGAGAGACCCAGTTCTTAGTTCAGATTGGTTTCCGACAAGAGGTCGTATATTGTACTTCTTATTATTCATTAATGGAAATACTCATTTTCTCGTCCAATTGATGTTTTGAATATTGTTAAATTATATTGGGTTATATTCGCTTATGATATCACAGATCATGCTATTGATTATGCTAATGTCTTTCACATGTTATATGCACTTGCCTGTACTTGTTGTTGAGACTAATATGTAGGTTCAAGTGTAGAGGTTGAAAGCTCAATGGAGATCTACTTCGAACATCTGGTTGAAGGTTGGTCTTTTCTCCATTATCTTAGCATTGTCATTTATATAGCGTTGCATTGGGAATTGAGTCATTTTCTAGTAGTCAACTATTTGTTGTGGTCTACCCCAATCCATAGGAAGTTTTCTTCCGTAACAGAGTTCATATTCTCCTTGATCTTAATGGCTATTGATATGTGTCTTAAAATTCAATTGGTCCATGATGACTCTATTTAAAGAGCATGGAGGTTCATTTTCTTGATGATCGATTATGAGAAACTCATATGTAAAATATTTTTCCTTTTGCATTAATGTATTACTTCAAGTATCTATTTGGTTGAGGCCATGGACTATTTCCCTCCCCGATGGTTTTAATCACGTAAAACATCAGTGTGTTTATTTTTGATATGTTTGTGTGAGTGGTTTATTAAGGTGTTTTACGTTGTGGAAATACCTTATTTATCCGAACATGGTATCAAAGCACTTATGAAGACCCACTTCCATTATTGATCAAGATATTGAACTAGTCTAGTTGCGTCCATCAAAGGGATTTTGGATCCTATTATTTATGTGTATTTTTTGGATAGGAGAGGTGTGACATTGCATCCAGAGCATTTCTTTTAGTTGGAAATTATTTTGGTTTCACTCAAAAAGGTTTCTATTTTCCTAAGATACAAGCATTTTACCATATCTTGAGGTATATTGTTTACATTTATGGATTTAAAAAACTATTATTGTTTTCATTTTTTAGCCTGGTTTTCTATTTTTTATTCTTGATTTGTTACCTCTTCGATATGTGTATGCAGTTTGTCATGCGCTCTATGAGAACTCAAAAAATGATAAATAGAGAAGAAAGGGTTTTCTTGACTGCTTATTCTCTCTATTTTGCACCTTATGCAAACTCAGTAAACTAGAAACGACGAGAAAAATTACGTTTTTTGGGTAATATGACCAAGGAATAACCCCAAATTTGAGAAATTTTGGTTTGCATTTTTTGTGTTTGTGTGGTTGTATAAAGCAAGGTCTTTTGGGTAGGAACTCTCTCAAACACCTCCATTCTCCTCCATAATATTATTAAATCTTGTGTTTAACTCACTTGGTTGAAATTTACTTTAATAAGTAATAGGTCTTGGGTTCAAGTCCTTATTTTTGTTACTTTTTGCAAAAGTTCATGTAACTTTAATTACAAAGTAACTACATTGTAAAAGTGCTTCCCACTTGTTTTATAAAAGTGGTCACTTATTTTAAAGTAACTTATTTGTAAAAGAGAGATTATAGGAAAAGTTAATAAGCGGGGGGGGATTCTTTACTACATTTTTTGCACCCATAACCACATGGTTCAACCTCTACCTATCACATGTCTCTCTAGTTCCATTTTATGCATTTCCTCAAAAAGGCATAGAGTTGACATCCAAACTCTATTTTCAATATCATTTTTTTAAATGCTTATTTGTTCATCATCTTTGTATCTATACCATCAATTTATGATTTTGAAGCCATATTACCTGCATATTATAATATGGCCAATCCAAGTGATATTCTTCTTACCAGTACCAACTACTTCACATGGAGATCCCATATGGAGGATGTCCTACGGAGTAGGGGACTTTATTAAATTACCTTGGGACATGAAACTTCCCAACTGATGTCGATAAGAAAATAAAATGAGATCATAAAAGTGAGGAAGCATGTGGATTAATTAAGATTCCCATCTCTAATTACTTGTGATTCCACCTTCAAGGAATTGGCACCCCAGATGTAGCTTGGGGAAAGTTGGAAGCCATATTTGGTAAACACAATGAGATACAAGGTCACCATATTGAAAATGAGGTGGTTTCTTTAAATCCAAGTGATTTTTCTTGCATGCAAGACTATCTATCTAAATTCAAAACCCTTAGACTCTTAGTTGAAGAACACAAGATATCTAATCCATAGTACCAATGTATTTATGTTATTCTATATAATCTTGGTAATGCATATTATGTTTTTCTATCTACCTTTAACTCCATCGAAGAAGGACTATGTGTTATCGGTCAAAATAGCACTTCTCCGTCCGTGACCACATTGCCCTGTCGGTCACACAAAAGGACACTATGGATGGAAGAGCTTGCTTGACCTTAGATGACTTAGAGCTGATCCTTGCATTCCTTTCCTAAAAAAATATTTTCTATGCCTAGTTTAGAGCATAATCGCGACTCTTATGCTTTCCAACACCCGGGTTAGCCGTGGGTGCCTATACTGACAACCCGCGGGTATCTTTTGAAAAGCTACACCCGCTAGCTGCAAGTCAGGATAGTCGCGAGTCACTCACAAGTTGTCCTATGTCATAGTTGCGGGTATCTTAAGAAATCTCAAAAAAACATATAAAAACACTAACTATTGATTAGCTTTGGGAGTTATTCCAACTTCCTTAACTACCTATGCCAACCACCCTTCGAATTTATCCTCCTACCCTTTCCATAAATATAAGGGGAGGACCTATTGGAACAGGATAGATCCGTAGGAAGTGCGGAAGCCGACAAGCACGAAAGCCAAATCCCGCGAAAGAAGGAATGACCACGAAGTCTAAGGAAGCACAAGAATAGTTTAGAATATTTGATTGCTAAGTCGACCAACATGGGCCATTTTGTAATAGGATATAAGCATACAAATAGAAGTATATTGTAAGCCTAAGGGCATGGGAGTTTAGAGATTAATGCGATCTTTTGGATTCTATTGACTATCCCTTGCATTTTTTGTTCCATAGATGTTAATGAATGAATATGTTCGGTTATGAATTCTGTTGTTATGCGATGATGGGTTATTTAAATGATTTATGTTGATCTGTGTTGATACATGTTGTTTGTTAACGTGAATATGTTGTTGAATATGCTTTGAGATAAATATGCGAATGTTTGGTTAAATAGACTGTCGTAAATATTGTAATCTCTGGTTAACGTGTACATATCTTCTTCGAAACTGCGGAAGCTTGGTTCCTGCAGCACCCTTATCCGCCTTGGGTGAGACCTCACCTGCTTTGCAGGTGTTGCTGTGAAGGGTAACTCCTTTCTGGGCCAGTGAATAAGGGGTTCTTAGTGGTGTTGATGACAAAGTGAACCCCTGTCAAAAGACCCTATGTCAACAAATGGTTCTGTTGTCGAAAGAAGAGGATATGTTGTGGCGTCCGACGAAACCAAAGATCCAAGAGTGTTTCAGTCAGAAAGGAGAAGAGTTTGTGGAATAAGAAAGGAGGAACCCGGTAGACACAATAGAAAGTTGGTTACAAAAGCACATATACTTGGATATCCATGAGATATTCTTCGCCGAATTCCCAATAATACTACAAGAGTGGCTCGCGCAATTGACATTCAGAGGACATACCAACCAGAGTATCGGATCAGATCAGTGGACTCTAGAACTAATTTGACAGTTGAAGCAAGCCAACAATACAGTATCAAGGGTTGTTGATTTATGGATCGATAGTATCCTAGAGGGGTACATCACTGATTTTGCGATAGATAGAAATAGTTCTTACATCGACGCGGAGAGATGATTTTTCAGGGGACCAAGGGGTAGGTTCGTCCTATCGCTGAACCTGTGGATTAAGATGTTGGTGTGTGAAAAGGGCATGATGAAAATGACCTCCAATGAGTAGACGGATCGGTGTGCAGGGGTTGTAGGTATCACATGTCTCTGGATCCGCTAGGAAAGATGCAGTGTAGATGGACATGAGAGATGACAAATTTCTAAGGGAAGTTGAGGAAGACTGTGGCACCTTGAGAAGTGGAATGATATTTCGGCATCCTGATAAGAGGAGGAGGACTGAGGAAGAGTCCCTTGAGAGGACCGGAAGGGAAGACTACGCAACAGGGCCACAGAGGACAGAGCTCCCTTATTACGAGGAGGAAGGCAGTGACCAGGATACCCTAGAAGAACGGCAGATCATAAGCTACCAAATACCTTTGACCCCGCACGCCACCTATCAATTTAAAGGAAACACCACAAGTAATTCGCAGAGCTACCCCACATGTAGTGGAAAAAGTAGCGCATCAGTAAGTAACAATAGTAGAAACACTACGATGGCAGACGATACGAAGGTGCCGAGTTTCGTAGGAAGAGGGACGGAGCATCCCGAACAGTTTTGGTTTTTATGCAAAGCAGAGTGGACCGTGAAGCAGGTCCAAAATGAAGACATCAAAAAGGGGCAGTTGGCGACGACCTTTCGGGGCCGTGCGCTGGACTGGTTCATAAAATATACTAAGGTTCCAGGGAAAACGTTTATAGAAATCAAAGTAGTGATGATTCAGGAATTTAAATAACCCAAGTAAGAAGCACAGTACATTACTGAGCTCAAAGAGATTAGGCAATACCCGAATGAACCAGTATGGGAGTTTGATCAAAGATACAAGACAGTGATAGCGAAAGTCAGTTTTCCAATAAACAACCTGCAGCATAAAGAGTGGTTTATCGCTGGGATGGTACCACATATCAGAGGACCACTGATGTAGCAGAAGGTTGCGGACCAAGCCGAAGCATTATAAATCACGATGAAACTAGAGGCTTCACCGATCGGAGAGACTGGGGCTGGAATGGATAAGATTCAAGCACAACTGGCTACGTGGACTCTCCAATTGGAGGACATGAAGCAAGGGAAAAATAACCGCGCAAATGCATGGTGCATCAGATGCAGGACAGAAGGCCATCATAAGGATAACTGTTGAATGTTTCAGTAGTATTTGAATTCAGGGGCGCCGAACCCCCTTCGCCAAGAAGGTCTACCATGGTGTCCCATTTTCTAGGCCAGGGGGCATCGACCATAGGACTGCATATACTTACAAAAGATAGTGTCGAAACTGGTGAGTCTGTATTGTAAATTCTGTCAATCAGTGGGGCATGACGAAAATGATTGCAGAGCACACGATTTGTTGCAAGAACGAAACATAGACGCATACCTGGTAAAGGGAGAAGAGCAACAATTGGGACTGCAGCAACCGCAGTATGCCTAGCAACAACCGTAGTTTATGCAGATGTCGCAATTTGACCAAGGACAGTATGGTGCACCGAAGTATCCACAACCACAGTACCAGCAGTCGCTATATGAACAATACACACAACCGCAGTATCAGCAGCCACAGTACCAGCAGGTGCAGTATGGACCACCACGCGGGGGATTTGGTGGAGGATTCCGGGGAGGACGTGGTGGTGGCACTGGAAGGGGAGGGGACCCTGGACGGGGTCGAGGACCTCCTACATGCTACAATTGTGGGAAACAAGGACATTTTGCAAGGGATTGCCCCAACCCAGCCCCGAAATGCATGTACTGCAGTGGAGTGGACCATAGCATCGAAGATTTCCCACAGCTCATCGCCAGATGGCAGATGAAGAACCTACCACCTCCGCCTAACCAAAACTAGAATCGGAACCAGAACCAATCGGCAGTACAGAAGATATCGACGGAAGCTAGGAAGCAAGCTGCGACAGTGGGAATAGTGACACAAAGAAAAGAAACAATAGGAGCTGACCAGCCACACCATACTGTTCGACTAGCGAAACATGTCACCTTCGATGCGGAGGCTACAAAGGATGTCTTCTCAAAGGCACGGCAAGGAATGTTGGGGCGGCAGAGGAACGCATCTCCTCAAGCGGAGATTTACGATATGCCACCGATGTTTGATCAAACAAAATCACAGTGGAAGGACACTACCATAAGAGAATTCATCGGGAGTTGTTTAGAATTATCAAAAGATGAGGATACATTGGAGGAGATATCCATGCTATTGAGTCGACGGGAGGGAGGACGTCAGAAACCCAGGGTTAATCGCATACATAAGAAAAGGAAGATAGTTAGAGAAATGAGGATGTTGGCACAAATCAGAGCATTCGATGTCGAATCCATCATTTTGGATCTAGGTTCAGACATGAAGATTCTAACAAAACAAAGATGGGAAACAATGGGAAAACCACAAATGAATTGGTCACCAGTACAACTGCAATTGGCAAACCAGAGCAAGGTCACCCCTCTTGGCCGAGTGTGTCAACTTCCCGTCGAAATCGAAGGACTTAAAACATATGCTGATTTCGATGTCATAGAGATAGTAGATAACACATGTCTGTATCTAGCACTATTGGGAATCGACTGGGCAATGGAAAATCAGGCCATCATCAATTTCAAGAAGCGGATCATGTCATTTGAAGATCGGGAAATAAGGGTTGTCGCATCACTAGACCCTGTGGAAGGACAACGATTGGTAGAGCCCACCAAAGACAAAGATAGGGAAGGATGGGATAGCCTATATAATATTTCTAAATATTACATCAATCCAACTGATGGAGGGGAGTTGGAATGGCGCAGCTCTAGCTCAGCATCTTCGGACTTAGACGAGGCACTGGAAAATTGGCAAAACCGACTTCATGAAGTATCATTTTGCATATGTGCAAGGATTACACAGACTGTGCCTTGGGTGGATATTGAGGAGAGCGCATTACCAACGTACGAGGGGTTACCAAATTTGAGCACCTTCTTAACAAAATTCGAAGGAAAGGTAGCGGAACCACAAAGACTCTTGGCCTTGGAGGAAGCCTTGAAGGCTACTCCTGCGTGCTGGTGGGCAGTGCATAAATCAAGGATATCAAACTGGACACTATGTCGACGCCTCCTAGAGGTCGGTGACACCACAACATGGAACGGACAAAGATACGATGGCCAGGGTAACCCAAATGAACATGTGAAGGCTTGTCAGCACCAATGGACTGCGTGACCGGAATAGGAGTGGGTGCATGCCTTCGTGCATACGTTGGATGAAGTACCGCGGAGTTGGTATGTTGTGATGGAGCGGTGACTCGGTACACTTTCTTAGGATCAATTAACAATTGTCTTTATCCAAACGTTCTCCTTCTCAAACTAAAAATCCCTTCATCCATAATGCACTTCAGGCAATCAAGAAGAATATTTTGAGGTGGAACCAACAATACAGTTATCAGAACTTCGATGGACCATGACACCCAAAATGATGATGGAATGCTACAACATCTTAGGAGAACCAAATGATGACAACGACGACCCAAGAGCCACATATGTGCCGGAGTCCGAAGGCAGTCGCAATGTGAAGGAACCTAAGCTACCATCCGACAAGTACAACCAGTCGTTGAAGATTACGAAGGTAAACATCGGGTCGGAAGAAAACCCAAAATTTGCAAGCATTGGAGATTATTGGAACGAATCGACTATCGTGAATATGACAGATCTGCTGCACGAGTTTCAGGACTTGTTCCCAACAAAATTCTCAGAAATTAAGGGAATCTCCAGGGACCTCGACAAAATGAAGATTCCCCTGAAACCTGGTGTGAAGCTGGTTAAATAAAGACCAGATCGCTTAAACCCGCGACACAAGGAATGAGTACAGGCTGAACTTGAGAGAATGCTGGAAGTCAACATCATTGAACCAGTCGAAGAGTTGGAATGGATTAGTCTGATGGTCGTCCAAGATAAGAAAACAAGAGAAGTAAGAATTTGTGTCGACCTATGAAAGTTGAATGATGCCTGTTTACACGACCCGTTCCCCACACCATTCACAAATGAAGTACTCAAAGGAGTTGGTGGTCAGGAAATTTATTCGTTTACGGATGGGTTCTCAGGCTACCACCAAATTAAGATTGCGAAGGAGGATAGGCATAAGACCATGTTTGTCATGGAATGGGGGTGTTACCAATATATAGTGATTCCATTCGGTCTGAAAAATGCCCCCGCAATATTCTCACGGCTGGTAGTTGCGGCATTGAAAGACTATATCCATAAATTTCTCGCAGTATACATGGACGATTGGACAGTCTATGGGCTAGTCAAGAACCACATTGCGAACCTCAGACTAATGTTAGAACAATGTCGTTACCACTAGATATCTCTTAACTTGAAGAAATGCATATTTTGTGCCCCATTCGAGATACTGCTGGGACACATTGTTTGCAAGGAGGGCCTGTTAGTTGATCCAGCAAATATTGCCATCATTATTGAACTTCCACCACCAATAGCAGTTAAGCAACTCAGGGCAATGTTGGGCCACATAGGCTATTACCGCAAGTTCATCAAAGGATACGCCGCAATCATAGCACCCATGGAGAAACTACTAAAGAAGGATGCGAAATTCGAAGACAAAGATGGTGGAAGCACCCATCCTTTCCTTCCCAGATTCGAAGAAATAGTTTCATGTCCACGTCAATGAGTCATCCATCGCACTCAATGTTATCTTGGCCCAACCTGGTGAAGGTGACATCAACCATCCAATAGCTTTCGCAAGTAGGAAGCTGTCGACAACAGAAAAGAATTATACAACCATTGAGCGAGAAGGACTAGCGATGGTCTATGCCCTACAGAAGTTCTGACATTATCTCTTAGGGGGCCACTTCAAAATGTTCACTGACATTATCTCTTGGTGAACAAGCCTGTGTTGGGGGGGGGATTTGCCGATAGCTACTTCTCTTTCAGGAATTTGATTTTGAGATCATCGTAAAGCCAGGATGGTTGAATGCAGGACCAGACCACCTATCAAGGATCAATTCAGGGGAGGAACCGCGAAGCATCGACAAAGGATTACCAGACGCTCAACTATTCCGAGTTGGAATGATCGACGACTACTATGAACCAATTATTAAGTTCCTAGCAACAGGAAAGGCACCAGAGGAATTCACCACTAGTTAGAAGAAACAGTTAGCTGTCAAGGCTGCGGAATTCCAACTAATCGCAGGACAGTTGTACAAGATGGGCCCCGATGAGATATTACGCCGCTACATTCTCCCACATGAGCAGGAATGGATTTGAGCCAAGGCACGTGATGTCATTGCCGAAGGACATTATGGAGGTTGGGCCATTGTGAAAAAGATCCTGACAACCGGGTTATGGTCACCAACCATGCATAGTGATGCCACTGACTATGCCAAAACTTGCGACGTCTTTCAATGCACAGGGAAACCATCGAGACGGGACAAGATGCCATTAGTACCCCAGGTCACACTGCAGGCATTCGACAAATGGGCGGTAGATTTTGTAGGACCCATTAACCCCCCAGGAAACACATCAGATCACACTACATCATAACTGCAACAAAATATTTGACACGTTGGGCAGAGGTTGCGCTAGTCAAGGATTGTACCGCATCAACGGCTGCCAGATTCCTCTTCGACAACGTGGTCACCCGATTTGTATGCCCAAAGATTTTACTAAGTGATCAAGGGGCATACTTTGTGAAAAAGACAATCGCATCACTAACGAAGTTTCAGGTTCAACATAAGAAGAGTACTCCCTACCATCCTCAAGCAAACGGGACAATAGAAGCATTCAACAAAATCCTGGAACATGCACTCACAAAGGTATGCAACACAAATCGAGGCGATTGGGACCTTAAAATTCCAGCGATCCTCTGGGCCTATCGAACTACATGCAAGCGATTAACTGGACAAACTCCATTCAAACTAGTCTACGGTAAAGAAGTAGTTATGCCGATGGAATATATCATTCCAAGTTTGCGTATTGCAATCACCACAGATATGAGCAATGACAGTGGGTTGGAAGAACGACTAGCACAATTAGTACACTTAGAAGAAGATCGGTTCATCACAGGATTCCACTAGTAGGTTGAAAAGGATCGCCAGAAAGCATGGCATGACCATCAAATTAAGTAGAGATACTTTCATAAAGGTGACACGGTGTTGCTATATGACAGCAAGTTTGCAAAACACCCGGGTAAATTACAAATGCACTGGTTAGGACCCTATATCATCAATTTTGTCACTAACGGTGGTGCGGTGAAGCTATAGACCTTAGATGGGGCATTGTTGCCTCGCATGGTGAACAACAATAGGCTAAATCTCTATCACTGTGATCCGACACAACAGTAAAAAAAAAGGAGAGTTATCGCACAAGAGGGATGCGCACAAGGAAGAGTGGGATCGTTGCGACAGTGGGAGGATTACCACCCCATCAAATCAACACCAACCAACCAGTAGACAGAATGGGAAGAGATGAAATATCAGGTGAATAGAAATGATGATTGACTGGCCGGAAGCAGTGCCAGCGTTAGGAACATAAGAATACACGACAGCATCATGGCCGCTGGCACCACGAACGATACATCGCACAGGGATGACACGAAAAACTGATGGGAACAGTACGATCACCCACCACGAACGTAGAACACCTGGTAATCACACGTAGGAGAAATGATGACTAAATCAGTGCATGAGGCGAATAGATTTGCAGAGGAATTTTTGGGCAAACACCCTGAATAATGAGAATGCACAAATACAGGCACCAGGGGTTTAGACAAGCACCAATGCATTTAACAAACGAAAGAACTCCATGCTGCAAGTTAGTGAGTTTATTGCTTAAGTTAGGAATTCCAAGGAGGCTGTGGAAATGGTTCATTTCATTTCATGTGGTAGCACCCCAGGGGTGCTGCGGGCCCGAATGACGAGCGTCCATGAGCGCCTTGACAAGAAAGAAGCCAGTACAGTCAGGTGTCACAACGACGAGGTTTCACCCGAGATGTCTAAGTATGTGGTGGTATTTCAAAGCTTCACGGGTCCAGTGAACACCAGAAGAACAGGGGGTCCAGCCACCTGACCCTGGTAGGTGAAAATCCAAGGCGCGAAACAGATGTGCCGGAGCAATCAGCCTATTGTCCACCTTAGAGACGCCAATAACCTTCGGTTTCGACAAGAAAAGAAGAAGAACGAACCAATAAAATCCGGAGAGGTAGATGATCAAGGTTCCAAGGGACTAGAAGATGAGTGCAAGAAGTACATGACAACGAACCAGTGACCGACAGACGGAGATAGGAAAAACACAACAGCGAGTTCCAGACAAAAAGAATAGTTTCAGAGACCGAGTGCAGTACAAGGCCGGCACAAAACAATAGAGTTCGACTGAGGTGGCTCAGGAAGAGCCACAAGTTTGTGTTGGGGGCCTGTTGGCATGGGATAGATCCGCAGGAAGTGCAGAAGCCGACAGGCACGAAAACCAAATCCCGCGAAAGAAGGAATTACCGTGAAGTCTAAGGAAGCGCAAGAATAGTTTAGAATATTTAATTGCTAAGTCAACCAACATGGGCCATTTTGGAATAGGATAGAAGCATACAAATAGAAGTATATTGTAATCCTAAGGGCATGGGAGTTTAAAGATTAATGCGATCTTTTGGATTCTATTGACTATCCCCTGCGAGGTTTGTTCCACAGATGTTAATGAATGAAGATGTTCGGTTATGAATTCTGTTGTTATGCGATGATGGGTTATTTAAATGATTTCTGTTGATCTATGTTGATACATGTTGTTTGTTAACGCGAATATGCTGTTGAATATGCTTTGAGATAAATATACGAATGTTTGGTTAAATAGACTATCGTAAATATTGTAATCTTTGGTTAACGTGTACATATCTTCTCCGCAACTGCGGAAGCTTGGTTCCTGCAGCACCCTTATCCGCCTCGGGTGAGACCTCACCTGCTTTGCAGGTGTTGCTGGGAAGGGTAACTCCTTTTCAGTCCGATGAATAAGGGGTTGTTGGTGTTGTTGACGACAGAGTGAACCCCTGTCGAAAGACCCTGTGTCAATAGGACCTTGGAGAAGGGGATCCCACTTTTGGTAATCTAATGCTGGAGGAATTCTTACTCAAGAGAGAGGAGCAGGAACTCGGGGTCTGGTTATGACGGTGCTTGGTGTAGACAGGTATAATTTGTGTACTTGCTTCATGCATTAATAAAGATCATATATTCTTCCTTTCCCAAATATGATTTGTTCATGTATGCTTCAAATATGATTACAAGTTGATGTTTTATGTTTTTTTTTTTAACAAAAACGATTAAGAGCTTTTATATATATAAAAAAGGATAAATATTTCATAGGTCCGAAGACAGACTAATCCCAAGAGAGGACTACATCCATGACTCCTTTTTCATCTACAGTCAGTCTTAACTTATCCTGATACTTTCCTATTCTATGGAGACTTGAAACTTCTAACAAGCTGCCCAAGAAGGAACTGGGCTACATTTATTATTAGCAAGACCAAAAATTATGTTGTCCCACTTCTTACATACATCTCAAAACATTCCAGAGATTAATGATATGAAGTTTGTTGACTTCTTATTTTTCTTGGAGAAGTTAAACTTTCTTTTGGCTTCACAGAGGGTGAAGCTCCTTTTTTCTTTTTACTGAATTTGGTCCAATATGATGGTTCAACAATGACTCCGAGTGCATCTTGAAGGGATGAACTTTTCGATTCCATCAGTTGGTTAGCACTATCTCGTGGAGTTACAGGTGCATCATTGTTGTTGGCAGGGATCCTTAGTTCTTCTAGAGTATCCTCTATATTATCCTGAGAAGATTCCTTAGCTTATGATGGAGCTTCTTCAGGTAGATCCTCATTTCTTCTTACTGTATAATTCTTGGAATTTTCTCCATCCCACCAAGTGGATTTGCGATGAAGCTTTTTGGATTTGGGGTTTTGTGAGGATTTTGGGAAATATTTTACAAGATGTCCAGTTGCAAAGCAAGATCTGCATCTAAACATCACATTTTCATAATCTAGTTTTTGCACCCACACATAATCCTTGATGGTCAAATGGATCTCAGCAGGAAATCCATTGTTGAAGTCCATCTCCACACAGATGCGAGCAAAGGTGGTTTTGATGTAATCCTTTGTTTCTGAACTTCGATCGTAGAAGGAACCCAATGCATTGCCAATAGCTTCAAGTGAGGCCAAGTTCCATTGATGCAAGGGAAAATTTGGAAGCCAAACCCAAACTGGAGCAGATGAGATCTGGTCAGTAGTTGGGTAAAAAAGAGGGCTCCAGGGTTTCATAAAGAGCCCCGAACTTCCCCAAAACAACGGATCAGAATCAAGAATGATCTGTTTTTCCTCTGGAGTATCAAAATCCACAACAAAAAAACCCTGAGCACAGGGATAAATAGAAATTTCCTCATGAACAAGGGGTTTCCATACCTCAGAAATCCACTTATGGAGATCAAACAGGTGAGGCTAGAACCCATTGAAACGACAAGCCAAGGCTGACTCTGCAAAATTCCTTGCTTCAATCAGAGATTCCTCAACCACTGCTATGGAGGGTGCTAGTATTTCCTGAACTATCAAAGCCGGATGGCTGCCCACTGCCTTTCTGAGTGAGATTGAGATTGAGCTGGAAGAAACCGAGAGAAAACTGGCCACCATTCTCCAGGAACCAGGCTGTCGGACCAGATCTAACAAGCTGGTCGTCATCCCTCGCGATAACCTGTAGATCTGTGACGAAGGACCTAGGCTGCCGAAGGCCAGGGCTGCCTCACAGGCACTAGCTGTCCTCAGAATGGTGGTCGTCGATGAGTTGAAAAACCCTAGCTTGCTGCGTCTCGGTTCTCATTGGCGGAATTTGGGATAGTTGATGTTTTATGTTATTATAAATGTCAATCCTTTTATTTTTAGTCAAACTGGTTTGAGGAAGGCTTGAAGTTTGTTTTGCAGGTTGTTGCATTGAATAGCAAGGAAGATAAAGGCTTGGATCAACCTTCTGAATAAGGTACACATCCTTCTAACCCTAATCTCATTGCTTAGTAATTGTATTTGTAGAACATTGTATGTATGTCTTTCTACATCAGTACGTTGGTAGTCTCTCCCCTGCTATAGGATACTTTACCTAACATAAGAACTGGCAACTCTGCTAGGGAGCACCTGTTTTCTACTTTGGGGATTCTTGAGAGTCTCTTCTTTCATTTTTTATCAATGTGTTAGGTCTTTGTTAAGGTTTTGGGACATTTGTTATCATTTTTTCTTGACTCTTTGTGGTCTGGTCTGCAGACTGCTTTCCTTTTTAACTTTTATCAGAGCATACCCGCAAGTCTTCCATACTTACAGTCGCAGTTATTACCCTACACCCACGAGTTTCCCATTATTGTAACTCCGGGTACCCGCATGTTGTTGTTGTTACAGTCACGGTTTTTCCTGGGAAAACTTGTTTTTTCTTTAGGGTTTTCCTTCTAGGGTTGTTTTGATTTGATCTAGAAAGTGTGTCTATTGATTTTAGGTTCTTGACTGCTTATGTGCAGTGGTATGAGTCTTGTTATCCCTTTATGAGTCCTCTTTTGGTTATTTTTTCTTGTTGAAGGTTCCTTATGTCTTTCTATCCCATACTTTATTTGGTGGATGTTTGGCTTTAGTCCTATGTAGTCACTGATGTTTGGAGAGCAACTTGTTATCTATTTTTGATCCATTTGCTTTATGTATTTTATATCGGTTGACTCTTATAGCATCTTGGTTCCAATTTTGAGTTACTTCTAGGGTTTGTGAAGCAGCTTGTTCGGTTGGTAATTTTCAGTACTTTGTGTGGTGAAGTTCTTATTTTTATAGTCTTAGGTCCAGTTTTCCTTCGGATGCATTATTGATTATTCTTGTTTGTTCATAAGTTATTTGCATGTTCTTTAACTTATAAAGAAAAAACCAAATCGAAAAGAACATTTCCTTTAGGGAAAGAATTTCTTTTTTCGAAGTAGTTAGAAGTTGTTTATGCTTTTCTTCTTGGAAAAATAAAAAAATTTGTAGTTGGATTTTAGGTTTACTTTGCATTTTATGTTTTGAAAGACAAGCAAGAAAATTGTGAAGTTTTTACATTTCCATGTGTACACTTTATTTTTAGTTGCAACCATCACGCACACAAAAGCACTACCATTTTGAGTAATATAGCCTTAAAAAGAACCATTAATAAAATTCATTACTAACTTTTTCTTTTTAGGTCTCACACAGACCAACTAGCTTAGGCTAGGGTTTTGGAATAGAACACTCTTAACTTTCCAAAACCATTCAAACCTCAAAATCGTAGTAAGACTATCGTTTAGGTAAATCCACTTTTGTGGAGGTGTGCCAGGAAGCTCTACTCAAACCAGATTTAAGCACAAGGTCGTGTGAGATTGGATTGTTGGGGATACCCCCCCACTTTTCATTCGAGCATACACCAGATCCAATTCATGTACGAGGATCCATTAGTTCCTTGTGTACTCTTGGATTTCGGGCTTAGTTACCTTTCCCATGCATCTTGGATAGAACTCGGACTATCCCCCCAGACTCTTTCTGCATCTATGGTAGCCTTTAGTATCTTTGAAATTTAGGGCTCTACACAGGTGACGGTGGAAAGATATTTCCACTGTACCTAGGACAGACATGGGAGGAAATCCCTTGCAATTATTTTGGAGGGCGGTTGGTGATTTAAACACTTGCACCCAGAGACTCTGTATTGTGGACCCCGAGTAACTATCCTTCACTACTCTACTAGTTAGTTCTGGGCCCTAATCATCTCAGACTCTCCTTTGAGAGTATCATCTCTATTTTCCTGGTCTTGATTACTTTAGGAAAATTTTATAGTGGTGTGTTGTTTGTTCCCTATTGTTGTAGTGGCCACTAGGTTTAATACTTAGTTTTATATTTTTGCAAGTCTGGAGGACTACCATCTTCGTAGGTCACGAAGGTTGAGAAATCTTCATCCACTCACAATGGAGCCTCCACCACCACCTCAATGGCGCCGAAAAGACTCACGTGGTTCATTCGAACTCATGGGTGCAACTGAACCCCCTAGAGAACCACATCTCATTTATCAAACTCAACCGGTTCAGGAAACTATTGAGGTTGAATATTTACATATTGAAGAGTTTGTGAGACCCTTCAAACCTCCATTAACTAGACCTAACACCCCTTTATTGGAAAGAGTTGTCTCTTTAGGGACACTTGAATTGAGTGTATATAGGTTTACACTTGGTTTTGCCATGGATAACACAGGGAATGGATTGGGAGTGCCTCATACTCCCACTTTAGCTATTATGTCAAGAGGTCTATCTCCTACTCATTTAAACACATCCAAACAGAGCTCATGAAAGTTTACTTCTGCTCTGAGCACTTCCTTTAGTTTCAATGTTGGTTCCTCGGGTTTGTCTAGTGCTCAAGGTGCGACGACATCTATGCCTTTTGTATCCTCCATTGTCCCTTCTAGTATTCCTTTTTCAAGGATACCCTCGGTGTCTTTCACATCTTCCCCCTTTGTTCAGCAATTCCAGGTTAACCCTACTTCTACTCCTTTTAATCAAGTATTTCCTTGGCTTGGAGGACATATTTCTCCTTCTACATCGTTTGTAAGCTCAATGCCTGCCCTGTCTACTGCATATATGCTAGTTTATAACCCCTTCATAGGTTTTAATGCACATTCTTTGAATGTACAAACTTCTAATTTACCTGTAGGGGGTACTCCCTTTTCACTATTTGGTGGAATGGGAAGTAACAATTATACCAACCCTCCATTTGGAGATACTTATACTCAGTCACAGTGGATGACACCACAAGGAATTAATCCATTATCCTTTGGCTGGAGCAAATTTCATAATGTTTTTTTCTCAAAATTGATGGTTGGGGGCATCCCCAACCAAACTCCTCCACATCATATGCCATTGGCGCTACCTCACTTGCCGTATCTGGAAACTTTGAATTTGCCATACCTTTCGAAACTAATGAACGATCTAGTGCATCACAACCTTGCTTGGCCTCCGGTCCTAAGCAAGCTTCCTTCGGAAATTCCAAAATTCGAAGGTAAGACTGGTGAATATCCTGGAGATCATGTTACAACCTTTCATCTCTGGTGCTCCTCGAACTCGTTAAATGATGACTCAATTCGATTGAGGCTCTTTCAGAGAAACTTAACGAGTGTAGCAGCTAAATGGTACATCGAATTTCCAGCTGCAGCATACGATAATTTTTGGGATCTAGCGACAGTATTTTTGAATCACTTCCAGCTTCCCGTCCGGTATGATGCCGGAACGGATCTTCTGTCTACACTTAGACAAAACAAATCCACTCACCTTTAAGATCACATCCAGGAGTTGTGAAGATGAAAGCGACTCATCAAGGATGATATTCCCCCAGAGTTTCTTTGGAGTGGTGTTTAAAATCACTGCTCCCTTACATCTTTAAAGATGTTTCAACTTCTGGGGTAACCATTGAAGAGGAAGCAATTCTAAGGACCCAGAAGCTCAACCTAGTCTACACTCAATCCGGGATCCTCTACGAGATTATACCTGATGCACCTAGATCTAATATAGATCTTGGTAAGTCCAAACCTAGACCTCATGCTAATGGCATTGTTGGTTCATCCGACTCATCAGCGCTGGAGGATTTAACGAAACAAGTGCATGCACTATCAATGAAGCAGTCTGCGGGAGAACAAACTACGGTTGCATCCTCCCCTTCAAAAACATAATCTATACAAAATGTGCATATAAAGGGTCCTCGGAAACCCAAGAAAAAGGGTAAGAAAGGGGAGGGAAACCAAAAGAAACCCAAAAACACTGGAAATATCGAGGAGGGAAAAAGAGACAAAAAGAAGGTAAAGTTTCCTTGCAAAATTTGTAAGGATGACCACCTCACTCACCAATTCCCTCTCATAGAAGAATCCTAGAAGCTATTGAAAGAAAAGAAACCGACTGTCTTGAAGGATCCTTTTCCCAAAGGACAAGGCCCAGATTCTGGAAGCTATAATACTAGGGGCACTCATCATTCCACATCAATTGATTAGTCGTATATCAACATGGTTAGCTCACATGCTCTTTTTCAAACGAGAGCTAGGAATTATAACCTGGAAATGCAGCAGAAAGATAAAGAGGTTCCTGATTCATATGTTCCTCTCCACATCGAGATACCAACAGAGCCTTTGCTGAAGATACCAAAAGGTGTCTACAAACGAGCTATGCAAAACCCTAATGCGCGGGATGCTCCCAACTACTCTGTTGTGAAGTACCTATCCCAAACGCCATGTGTTATGTCTTCACTAGAAGTGTTGCAAAGCTTCCCTTCGCAGCGGAATGCACTTCTAGCGGCAATAGGTAGTATGGACTCATCAAGTATGCTTGCTAGATTTGATATGTCCAATATCAAACCCCAATTTCCCTATCACATAGCCTTCCAAATCGAAGTATTCCATGGTGCAAATACTATTGGAAGAACGATGGCATATGAAGGCGCGTCGACGTGCGTAATGTCTATATCCTGTTGGAAATCCTTGGGTTCTCCTGAGTTAGCCCTGTTGATTACACTACTTACCGCATTGGACAGAAACTCTTTCTGTCTGCATGGATTCTTACCAGCATTCGAGATTCAACCTACCAGTAAATTAGTTCCCATAGAGGTAGAAGTTGTGGATGCTTCTCTCGACTACAATCTGTTTTTGGGAAGAAGCTGGACGTATGCTATGCAAGCTATCCCCTCGTTCATCTTCTGGGTACTCATGTTCTCTCATGAAGGTAAGATCGTTACAGTTGATCAACTATCCTTCACTCGGTAGAACAGCAAGACTTCGTTGGATTCAAATATCCCTTTGATTGATCAAGCTCGTCCGCCCAGTGAGAGCTTAGGAGTAGGTGTGTATTCATCGTTGATGGGAATATTTTACCTACCTGCTCCTGTACATTACATTGGTTCTATGAGTACTAACGATACTTCATCTCGGTAAGTTCTTACGGTTAGTCAAACGATTGATCCATGGATCCTTTCGACTCAAGAAGAACCCAATGTGCCCTTATCCATTGCAGAAGTGGCATACCAAGCATCAAAAAATGCTGCAATGGATTATATCTTGACTCCGTCAGTCTCATCTGAGTCAGATTTTTATTATTCACTTGCATGGTCAATTGACTCCACCCATTCTTTTGACTGTTTGGATATTGTTTTACCTTTCTATGAGGTTATCCTGGAAGCTATGATAGGTCTGGATCATCCTTGGGAACACATGCATCACAGATCCTACTTTATTCCAGATCTGGACAGGATTAAGAATGGTGAGTTTTCAATGAGACCCAATGGGAATATCAATTTGTCCATCACTCCTTCTACTAAAAAGATGATTTATGCTGAAGGTAATATGGAAAGCATTTCGAAAACTATACCGATCGATATTTCCACCAAACCCAATGTTGTGGAAAACACCTTTATTGGAGCAAATTGTTCTCCACAGGAGATCACTTTGTACACCAATTTATTTAAGGAATTTCGTGACGTTTTTCCCTGGTCTTACGAGGAGATTCCAGGAATTGACCCCTCCATTATGGAGCACGTTATCACGACTTATTCTAACATGAAACCTGTATGACAAAAACTTTGTCTAGTCAATCCTAGGAAAGCTGCGGCCATCAAGGCTGAAGTCCAAAAGCTCCTCAAGGTCGGTTTCATCTATCCGATCGACATGACGGAATGGGACCATACATGTATGTACGGACTTCAGGACCTTAATAAATCCTTTCCAAAGGATAATTATCCCACGCCATTCATAGATCATATCATTGATGTGTGTGCAAGCCTTGAAATTTTCTCTTTCATGGATGGTTTTTCGGGATACAATCAAATACAAATCAAACCCGAAGACCAACATAAAACAGATTTCATTTGTCCCTGGGGTACCTTTTCCTATAGGAAGATGAAATTCGGATTGAAAAATGTTGGAGCTACTTTCCAATGAACAATGAACTTCGCTTTCCATGATATCAAACACGTAGTTGAACCCTATCTGGATGATCTCCCTGTGCGATCTCGTAAGAGACGAGATCATCCTAATCATTTTTCGAATCGTATTTGAACGATGAAAATATTACAAGATTCGGTTAAAACCTAATAAGTGTGTATTCTGCATCGATTCTGGACATCTACTAGTTTTCATTGTGTCCACTCGTGGCAATATGGTCGACCCCTTGAAAATCGAGGCTATTGTCAAATTTCTTCCTCCTCGCACCATTAGACAAACAGGGCATGTCTAACGTTCTACGACGGTTTATCATGAATTATGCCAAGATCAACAAAGGATTCATGCGATTGCTCAAGCACGACACCCATTTTTTATGGGATGAGGCTGCACAAACTTTGTTTGATTCTTTGAATAAAGCGTTATTATCAGCCCCTTTGCTGAGCCCACCATATTATACTAAGGAATTCCTTCTATATCTCACAGCGTCTGTTTCCACGATCGGTATAGTTCTAGTTCAGGAGGATGACAAGCTCCAAGAGCATGTCATTTATTACCTCTCTTGTGCATTGGTAACTCTGGAACTTAAATATTCTCACATCGAGAAGTTGGCATTAGTTGATGTCTATGTTGTTTAGAGATTAAGTCATTACATTTTGTTGCATACCACCACAGTTATAGCGGATGTCAATCCTTTTCAATATGTATTAACCCGACGTATCATTGGAGGGAATTTTAATAAGTGGATTTTTATTCTACAATAATTCGACCTAACATTTCAATCTGCTAAGTCAAAGAAATCTTTGGTGTTCTCCGAGCTTATATCCGAGTTACCTAGCAATGTAATTAGCAATGAGGAATATTAGTCATTTCTTGATGAACACATTTTTGTCATTGCAACCTCTGACCCATGGTATGGAGACATTTTAATATATCTCCATACTTTGAAGTGTCCACCGAATTTCTCCAGAGACGAACGACGAAAGCTTAGAACTCATGCTAAGAACTACCTCATTATTTCTGACACACTCTATAGACGTGGGGTAGATTCCATATTACGTCGTTGTTTGAATTTGGAGGAAGCTAAATCAGTATTGAATGATGCCCATAGTGGATCCTATGGGGGTCATCTTTCTGGGTTGGAAACAACCCATAAAATATTGTGTGCTGGGTATTTTTGGCCCACCATCTATAAAGATTGTGTGGAAGCCATGAAACACTGTCATCCATGTCAGTTTTTTACTAAGAAAATGCGAGCACACACGGCTCCTCTTCACCCTGTTATCACAGTAGGTCCCTTCACCAATTGGGGGATTGAATTCATGACTTGTAATCTAGTTTCAGCTGGAGTACATCACCATATCACCATTGTTGTTGACTACTTTACGAAGTGGGTCGAGGCAATTCCTATTGTGAAGGAAGATGGAGAAACTGTAGCTTACTTCGTGTTCAATCAGATCATTGCTAGGTTTGATATACCTAAAGATATTTTCACTGACCATGGTAGACATTTCCAGAACTACATGATGACCAAGTTATACACCATGCTAGGTTTTCGACAAGAACACTCATCGTTGTTTTATCCGCAGGCGAATGGGAAAGTCGAAGCGGTCAACATAACTTTGAAGACTATTATTCAACGGACTGTTAATGCCAGTAGATCAAACTAGCACATCATGTTGTATTCGGCTCTTTGGGCATATCGATCCAATGTTAATACTGCTACAGGTTTTTCACCTTTTCAACTCGTTCATGGGTTGGAGGCAGTCATACCAGTTGAATGCGATATTTCATCTTTGAAGTTGGCTATCCAGCTGCTTCTTGAAACTTCTGCTTTAGAAGAGCGTTTGCTTCATTTAGAGAATTTATATGAACAACACCGAGATTCGTTTACTGCGAACGAAGCTCATAATATCCGAGTCAAGCATCAATATGATAAGTCTGTAAAACCAAGGGTTTTCTCGGAAGGAGACCTTGTTTTTCTCTACGATCAGGACAAGGATCCCTTGGGGGTAGGCAAGTTTAAATCTATGTAGCTCGTACCTTACATTGTTTCTAAATTATTGAAGAAGGGAGCTTATGAGATAACAGATTATGATAGTTATAAGTTTCCCAAGCCTATAAATGGGCTCTACCTGAAAAATTATTACGGTTAGGCATACATGCTTTGTCTTGCACTATAGTTGTACATTTTTTGTAAAGTTATTCATTTTTTGGATTTATTGCCTTATGTGTCTTCTGGATTGTGTTTTCAGATGACAATCGAGTACTTCATAGGATTCGTCGATGGCGCTAGTCGCCACACCCGTCAGTTGGCTTCAGTAGCTTGGGTTATTTACTCATCCTCTGGCCAGCTCGTTTCTTCAAGAGGTGCTTGTTTGGGCCCTATGATGAATAATGTAGCTGAGTATAACGCGGTTATCGAGTTAATATGAGATGTTATTCATCACGGAATTTCACATTTGGAGGTACGACTTGATTCCCATTTACTAGTACTTCAGTTGTCGGGTGAGTATAGGGTTCGAGATCCTTCTTTGTTACATCAGTTTTTGCGAGTTAGGTTGCTTGAAAGACATTTTGATTTCATTACATATCAACACATTTCAAGGAATTTAAATGCATTAGATGATTCATTTGCAAATTATGTGCTGGATAGGCATTTGTATCACACACAATAACATTTAAAACACATAAGCACGCATGTATATAAACGCTACTGTATATATATATATATATATGGTCCAAAAAATCCATATGAGTTTGAGTCATCCACTGTCAAAATATACAAAATGAGCATAAACAACCTCAAAAATAATAATATGAGTCACCCTCCCTATGGAGAGAGAGGAGCCTCAAATAGATCCGCTACGTCCTCCCTGTAACATATTACCAGCCTGTCTATTTTCCTAAGTAACCTAATCCATGTTGGGGGCACCACTACAAAATGTTGCTGCATCTCGAGCGGCATGCGCTCTATCCTGTAGGTGGGGATGTCATGAGTCAACTAAATCATCTTTCCCTCAATAGTCCTCAGCATGTCGTCCTCACCACCTGGTGCGGTTGGTCGTATATATGTCCTCGGATGTCCAGTAGGTCTCGTCGGCCCCACATCTGCATACATCACATTTTGTCAGTACTCTTACAATAAAAATCATATATATAAAAAGACATAAAAAAATTTATAATTTCTCAAAAAAAAACATTGTGGTACCTATCTCGCCCCAAGATGCCCCTGGAGGCAACATGAGCTCTGGATCTCCTCAGAAATCCATCCCTACATATGGAAACTGCTCGAGCACCGGTACTTGGAGGCTCCACCACCCTAGAAAGTCGTCATTGGAGTATGATAAGCTTGTTTCACCTCCACCCTGACGCAAAAAGATATCACCCCAACGAGTCATTAGTGGCTCATGGGGGTTCAACTCTCTCGAATAAGAAAGAGCATAATATACTTCCATATCCGAAGTTCTTCTTTATCCCTGTCTTGCATTCTGTCAATTGTTGCTTCATGTTGACTATTATCCCTGAGAACTAGTGAAAGATGAAATTCCATAGGCATTCAACACCTATTTGCATATAGTTCCTCGAGGCCAAGTGCTTAGCTACACTTCCCCCAATCATGTTTATGGTACTCAAGATTACCTTCAATGGGAAGCTATCTATCTGGCCAATTGGTACTTGGCTCATACTTTTCTTGGTGCCAGCGACACAGTATGTGTTGATATAGTCTTGGATAGAGAGTGCACCAACTCCTCTAAATGTGTCTTTGAGGTTTACTACCTCACTCCATTGAGACAAACTAGTGATGAAGTAGATGTCCTCAATGTTGATTTCCAGCATCTCACCAGCTTGGATATTGAACATCCCGTGATCGACATCCCAATAGTTTACAAGCATTTGGAGTAAGTGCGTTTGCATACACATATTTGTTGTACAGAAGAACTTGAGAAGCCCACACCTTCATAATGCATTTAAAGTGAGTGGATCTCCCATGGACATCCTATCCATGGCTTTATGCTCTCTCTCCCTCCAGGTCAAAACCATCCTGCATCAAGATTTTTCATTCATTTCATTAGTTTGAAGCTTTCTCATTTTTAAATAGCGCCACTTGCGGGTTAACCTCTTACACAAAGGTGAGTACCCATGAATCTACCTGAAGTGAACCCACGCACATTTCTCATTCCCGCGAGTTTCACTCTTGCAGACCCACGGGTACGAGGCCCTAATTTTTAAACTCACTAAAGAACTTCAAAAAATCATTAAAAAATTAAAATAATGGATGAAAATGCTTAAGAAGGTTTAGATTGTCTACATGCAAGTGGCGGCGATCGAATTTGTTGCCTGGATTGCTCGGAATCAACGGTTAAAGTAAGAGGTCTTTTTCACCTTTTGCTCCAATGGTAAATTGTTTAGTGAATTATGTTTGTATTTTGCTCTATATATACAAATTATTTTTTCTTTACCCACTTTATATAGTTTCAAGTTCCTTTTTTATCTTTATTTAATTATAAATGATCCTTTTTGAGTTATTTTGATTAGGACAAGATTTAAAAGGCATTCTCTCACCATCAGTCGCAAAAGGTAGTTATACAGAGATTTCTTTTCTTTCTGACACGCCAGTTTAGCTTAACACTTTAATCTTTTATATCACTTTATGTCATTTTGAAACTCATTTGTGCACTTTGAACTTAAATTTTATGATATCCATTGACATTGTTTCTAGCTACAATTCGTCCGTCATTTGACAGATCAAGAAACTTATACCTTGTACATTATTCTCACTTAAGATTAAGTTTCCATGGTGTGATAGAGTTCTTTCATGCTCTTGTTAGACTCTTTAAATATAACAAGATTGTCGAGCATACTTGTCTTTTTCAGACTCGTTAAAGGACTTGAATAGTAATCCACTTTGATATAAGTTTACCCCTTTTCCGGATCTTTGTGGATTATTTACAAAAAAGGTATACTCTAGTCATACTTGGCTAGAAGAGTTCTCTCTCACATTATTTTACCCTGTTTTCCGATGAGGAGACTAACTTTACGAAAAAGGACCCCTTTGGAGTCTTATTTAGGATTCAAACTCTTGAAATATGAAAACACCAGCGAGCATCTACCAACTTGGGATCGATGTGAAATCCACGAGTAGGTGTATAGAGTTCTTGTTTAAGTTTTTCATACTCTTTAAATATGAAAACACCGGCGAGCATATACCAACTCGGGCTTGATACTAAAATCCACAAGTAGGTGTATGGAGTTATTGTTTAAGTTTTTCAGACTCCTTAAATATGAAAAAATTAGCGAGCACAAATAGATCTGGGCTCGATATTAAAATCCATGGATCCATAAAATATCGAGTACTAGTCTATCTCTTCTTCAAACTCGTTAAAACGTGAAGAAAGTTCTGAGTTTCCCTACCATGGACTCGTTAGACTACACATGGTTGGACTTACACCAATCATTCTTCTCTCCCCTCTTCGAGCTTGTTTCAAAAATGAAGAAGGACTATTGAGTTTTCTTTCTTGGACTCATTAAATGTTGGGCCCAGGTTGAGATGAAGTTTTGGAAGCACCTTTTTTAGGCAAGCAAGGAAAGCTGAGCTAAGCGCAGCTCAGAAACATAATTTTGGCTAAGTATTGAGGATGCTGCGAAGTTGCGCGCAGCATCCAACTTTTGACGAGACTGCAGAGTTGCGTGCAGCGTCGAAGTTTTGGCCGTGATGCGAAGACCAGTACTGCACAGAAGCAGTGCTACGGAGTTAGGAGGCCACGTGGAGCCAGTAAAGCAGTGTGCTGGACAAGTATCAAGTGTAGCTACCGGCTCGACTGGTAGCAGCCATTTTTGGAAAGATATTTCAGGATTGCCGAGTGGCGGACGTAGGAAAAACAAGAAGGCGGCCATGTGTGCGTTGTTAACGAAAGCGACATTTGGCATGCTTAGAAGGTAAAACCGTTAGAGAGAAACGGTTCGGCAGAAGCAGCCTGTAGGCAAGCGTGCGACACGAAGGCCGATAGCGACAGAATGAGGATGTGGAGATCCGCCATGATCAAGAATACGCTACCAGGAGCCATCAAGCCAGTTTGGAAAACGAGCGCAGTTTTGTAAACCCTTAGGGTTTTTGGTTTTAGGTCTTCGGCATTGTACAGACATGACCTTCGGGCATGATCTATTTAAGAAGACATTTTGTATGGGATGGGGGTTCTAGCTTTGTGGGTTGTTCTCTTTAGATTATTGTTAGTCTTTTGTTGTTGCTGAGAACTTAAGGAGATAACCTTTTTGTATTGTAAGATCTCTCTGAGTTTAGAATATTGTAAAGGCTCTACAGCTGTGTGCGCAGAGACCTAGCCGAGAGAAAGAAGAGTCTGCAGCTGAGTGTGCAGACTAAGAACGGTTGCCCCATCCCTTTTGAAAGAAATATATTACCAACCGTTCTTGTGGACATAACTTTCCATCCAGGGAAGTGAACCACGTTAAATCCTGTGTTATGTGATGATGTTTATGAATGAATGACTGTCTGTATTTCCTGTACAATGAATGCTTGAATGTTTCCTTGCATGTTGTAATATGAGAACTTTGATATGCATTTACCAATAGGAGAAGTTTGGGAATGATATGCTAGGTTCCACGGAAGTAGATGAATGGTAAACATTTCAATTCTATGTTAAGGTCGTGAATCAGTCATTTAAGTTTAAATACTTTCTTAATCACAGTGAGAGAACACTGCATAGTTAATCATGTTATCATTTCGGTTCACATTGTAATAATCCAAGTTCTAGAATGAATGCCAGAAGGATAGCCAGTAAGTGCCTGAATGAATGGATGAGTGATATTCATTTCAGTGCCTTAACGTTTTCTATATTTTCAAAGTAGAAGATAATTGTGGATGATTCGCAGTTCCAATAGATGATCTGCAGCAGTAAGAAACCCTTGGTGCAGCCCGCAGTGTTTCCTCCACAGCGCAGTACTGCTTGCAGTATAGATCCTGTTGCGTACTGCATCACTCTACCCGCAGTGCCATCCCTCTGTCCTGCGCTGCGCAGCTTGTTCTTGTAAACAACTCATCATTTACTGTGGAAACCTGATTCCGTAGTACCCCATAAATATACACCTTGGGTGAGACCTCAACCTGCTCGCAGGTTGTTGCCGAAAGGGCCGGTGCGAAGGGATTTTGTTGGTCAAAGGGAGAACCGCAAAGAACCTGGGTCTAATTGAAAACCTCTGGGTCAGTTTAAGCCAACATTAAAACTAACAAGAAGGACATTATCGAGCTTTCTTTTCCACCTTTTCATGCCCATTAAAATTAAGAAAAGACATTCTTTAATAAAAATAGAAAATGGAAGGGAAGAATGTTATTTATCTTTCAATGTATTGGCAGCAAGTCAACTATGTCCTTGAACAAAGCACCTTTTTGAGTCTAACAAACAAGTTGGATTCTATTTTTGGCCTTGGGATAAAACCTGATCTCAAAGTTTTTACTCCTCCATTTGGTTACTCTTCCAATCATATGGAGAATCTGTTAATGTCTCCTACATTGTAGATTTATATCATGGTCCCTTTGTCTGCAAAGCTTCCTAAGTCACCCTTGTGTTGTGCTCATTGTTCAAGGATGCAACCTATGTCGATTATTCTGCAGTTTCCTTGACCTCATGTGTCGGCCATTCCTTGGTGTCAGTATGTTTCATCATGTAGTCAATCCTATTCCAGATCACATCTACTTTTTTATTGCATCTCGTGTTAGATTATGGAGGATGCCTTAATGCCTCCCTTCCAACGAACTTCTTCCCATCGAATTCAACTCATCTTTCTCTGGGAAGGAAGTTTAGAGTTTTCGGTAGTACCTTGGGGATTGTAGTCATCAGTGGAAATTTCCCTCTCTATTGAGTAGTGGGAATACATCAATGTCTATTCTGCAGTACCCCATAAAGATACACCTCAGGTGAGACCTCAACCTGCTCGCAGGTTGTAGCCGAAAGGGCCAGTGCGAAGGGGTTTTGTTGGTCAAAGGGAGAACCGCAAAGAACCTGGGTCTAATTGAAAACCTCTGGGTCAATTTAAGCCAACAAATGGTTCCGTTGTCGCACTAGAATCCATGATGAGTTGAAATTGTTTCGTTGAGTTGCAATTACGATGTGTGAAGAAGAATATCAGTTCCCTGAAGGATCTGACTATTGGCATCCTGAAAAGACAGAAATCCAAGCTTGGTGGGATAAGACCATAAGCGATTTTAACAGACAAGAAAATAGACATCCGCGTCTAAGCGACACACATTGGTCGGATATATATCTGTTGGACAACATTCATGAGATCTTTTGGGCATCATTTCCAAACGAGCTGCATGCATGGATCTCACGGCTCACAGAGAAGAAAAATTGTTTCCAAGGAGGAGTTCCTACGGAGTGGATTCCCGAGCTCACAGCACAACTTAAAGCATTAGACAGCCCGTTGTCACGCGCAGTTGATTATTGGGTCGATCATATGCTAGAAGGATTTGTAACAGAATTTGCTGTAGACACACTCAAATCCTACAGCCAAGCAGAAGAAAAAAAATTCGGAGGATTCCACGGTAAGTTTCTGAACAACCTCAGTCTATACATTAAGATGTTGTTAGCTGAGAAAGGTGTTCTAAGAATGCAGTAATATGCTTGAAGTTGGTCATGATAAACAGTACATATATTGATTCTGACGAAGAGACACATACTCTTAGAAGTGGTAAGAGATATAAAATTAATAAAGATCCAGAAGGCCCTAAACTTCATATAGATACTGAGATCCCCTGCGATCTTGATAGCGAAGTTGCACAACCATTTACCCCTAATAATCCGCCGGCTACACAAACCGCATCACCCTTATCGCAGAACCCACCCACTACGCATCCCACCCCACAAAAGAATCATCCTAGTCCATCTCTCCTGATAGTCCCATTTGTATTTACTCCGCAGATCCCTTTATAGCAGCCGCACACTAATCCCGGTGCTCCACCACCTAATAGCACAATGGCAAACGCTGATATGAAACTGCCAATATTCAGAGGAACTGGCCTAGAAGACCCTGATCAGCCTTGGTTCCTTTGTGAAGCCATATGGAGTGTAAGACAAATCCAGGATGATGCCGTGAAGAAAGCACAGCTCATCACCACTTTCAGGGATAGAGCGCTACATTGGTTTATGAAATACTCTACTGTACAGCCGAGAACCCTCACAGAAATTAAAGTCGCGCTGGTGGCAGAGTTCAAGAAACCTAAGTCTGAGTCTCAGTGTATAACTAAGCTGAAGGAAGTAAAGCAGAGACCAACTGAAACGGTCTAGGAATTTGATCAGAAATTTAAGACCTTACTAGACCAAGTAAGTTTTGTTATACCACCAGAACAGCATAAGGAATGGTTCATTGCTGCGCTGTTACCTCATATCAGATTACCATTGATGCAGCAAAAGTTTCTATCCCAGGCAGAGGCCTTGGAAATTGCAATGAAGCTAGAAGCTTCACCAATTGGGGATACTAGTTCTGGGATGTCTCAGATCCAGAACCAGCTGACCACCCTGACACTTGAACTGCAAAGTATGAAAAATGGTAAAGAACAAAGATATGAACCTAGACAGGAGGTCTGGTGTACAAGTTGTAAAGGAGAAGGTCACAACCGCGAGCATTTCCCTCTATTCCGCGACTATATTAATAGTGGTGTGCCTAACCCATTAAATTAGAATCAGGCCCAATGGTGTGAAATTTGCAGAACCACAGGACATAGACCTGAAGACTGTTAGCTAATCCAGAAATATGTGAAAACTCCTAAGAATTTATACTGCAATTTCTGTAAATCAGTTGGACATGATGAATCCAACTGCCGCGCATATGAATTAATGAATGAAAGAAAAAGGGATATGGACTCAATGCGAGGCCCTGGCTTGTACCACGTACAAGAAGAGACCCAGCCAAAACAGGAAAATGCACAATATGACCAAGGAGGATACAAAGGTCGTGGTGGTGGATACCACGACAGAGGAAGAAATGCTGGTCCGACACAAGGAAGAGGCCACGGCCAAGTCATTTGTTATAACTGTGGCCAACCTGGGCACGTGTCTAGAGATTGTGTTAACCCATGCACTACGTGCAATTATTGTAAATCATTTGAGCATGTCATTGATGATTGCCCAATATTAGATGTGGAAATGCAGAAGAGAAGATGAACAGACGCTTCGAATCCAAATGTCCAGTGGATCGCAGTAGAGAATAAACCAGTGGATCCAAGCATTAACATGGTCATGCACAGTGGAACTGAGACAGGCTGCGACAGAGGAGCGGAAGCTTCAACGTCAGGGGAAGCACATACGAAGAAGGATCCCCTTGAAACAGTATGGATAAGGAAAGCTCCAGGAAAAGCACCCCCTCTTAACATACATAAGAACAAGGAGATCTTCATTGACGTGCGGGATACCTTTAGAGAACCAGCAGATAAGTCATTCAGGATCCCACTACATAGTGAAACACCGCATGTTGAAGACATGCCCGCTCTGTATGAAAAAACAAGTACTGCGACAGATGTCCATACTTCTGTTGCACAGTTCTTGCGAAGCTGCATGAAGTTACTAAAAAGCGAAAAAGCCATAGTAGAGCTCCAAAAGCTCATCAGCCAGTATGAACCTCAGATTGCAACAGTGACTCCAGATAGCGTTGTACATCATATAAGGAAGCACAAAAGAACAGGCCGAGAGATGAGGCTTACTGCGCAGATAGGAGATTTTGAAATGGATGAAGTCATCCTTGATCTGGGATTAGAAGTGAATGTCTTGACTAAGCAGACATGGCAGCAGATGGGTCGACCAAAGTTGCTCTAGTAACCTATCCATTTACGAATGGCTAATCAGGAGAAGGTTATACCTTTTGGCCGCTTAGCTAATGTAGTAGTTGACATTGACGGAGTACAGAGTCATGCAGACTTTGAGGTTATTGAAATTGTGGATGATAGTCAACCTTTTCCAGCAATATTGGGAATTGATTGGGCTATGGATAACTTGGCTATCATAAACTTGAAGACAAAGAAGATGATCTTTGAAGGGAATCATCTTAGGGTCATCACACCATTGGATCCTAAATATGGTGATAGATACAGTGAGCCAATTCAGGAGGAATCCCAAGCTCAAGATTTAGACCGACTATACAAGCTGACTGCGAACAAGGAAGACTACATTAATCCTACTACGGAAAGTACGCTCAGCTGGCAATGTGACACTTCTTGTATCTCTGACTCGGATACAGGACTGGAGAATTGGAAAAGCCGCATGCATGAAGTATCAGCAAGAAGATGTGCACAGGTTACGAAATCACTACGCTGGATCGGAAAAGAGGTGAGTCCTATTCCCACATATGATGGTTCTGCTAATGTTTATAGTTTCATAAGGGAATATACTGCAGCTATACTAGATGAGCATAGACTGCCAGCTTTAGATATAGCATTGCACGATACACCTGCCAGATGGTGGAATGCACATAAGAAAACATTGACCACTTGGGATCAATGCAGAACTAAGATGCAAATCTGATTCGCCGAAAAGGTTACTTTACCCTTTCAAAAGTATAATGGACAGATATACCCTAGTCAGGACATTGAAATATGTTCAAAGGCATGGGTGGAAAGACCACTTACAAAATGGGTACATTTATTTGTACATACATTGGATGCAGGTATCCCAGAGAAATGGTACCTCGACTTGGAGTTGCGCAGTGAACTCACTGATTGGGAGCTGCTCGCTACGAACTTCCAAAAGGACTTCAGTTTTGAAGATGAGAATCCATTAATCATTGAAGCATTACAGCTAATCAATAAGCACATATTCTAGGACGACTGTCATCATCAAAACATAACATTACAGGAGTTTTTTGGGACAGACTGCGTTCCTGTGCACCTACAGTCAGAATGGAAGGAACATGAAGAGCACTTGATCGAGTGTTACAACTTAGCTGAAGATACCAATGATACAAATGAAGACGATGCAGACAACCCGCGCAACATAGATATACCAGAGTCAGAAGGAGCACATGAGGTAGAAGGACCTTTGTTGGAAATCCCAGATATGACTGGACCAATAAAAACACAAAAAGTGAACATTGGCACAGACAAAGAGCCAAAGTTCACATCAATAGGAGATTATTGGGACGATCACACTATTGCAGAGATCACAGATACCTTACATGAGTATCAGGAACTGTTTCCAACAAAGTTTACAGAAATGAAAGGAATTTTGGGAGACCTAGGGGGTCATGAAAATACCTTTAAAACCAAGTGCTAAGCCTGTCAAGCAGAGGCCATACAGATTGAATCCACGCTATAAGGAAAAAGTCCGCACAGAGCTAGATAAGATGCTAGAAGCAGGAATCATTGAACCAGTTGAAGAATCCGAATGGATTAGCCCCATGGTTGTTCAAGACAAGAAAGCAAAGGGCGAGATCGGGATTTGTGTGGATCTCAGAAAGCTAAACGATGCTTCCATGCACGACCCATTTCCTACTCCATTCATAGACGAAGTGCTTGATAACGTTGGAGGAAATGAGGCATATTCTTTCACTGATGGTTTCTCTGGTTATCATCAAATCAAGATTGATCCTGCGGATAGGCATAAGACGACATTTGCTACAGAATGGGGGTCATTCCAGTACACTGTCATGCCTTTTGGGCTGAAGAACGCACCTGCCATATTCTCTAGAGTTGTTGTCGCAGCATTTAAAGATTTTATGCACAAGTTTTTAGAAGCGTATTTTGATGATTGGACTGTATTTGGTCTGTTGAAAAATCATTGCGCAAATCTCCGCATGATGCTCGAGAAGTGTCGACAGCATCAGATATCTTTGAATTTGAAAAAGTGTATTTTTTGTGTGCCTTATGGAATTTTACTTGGCCACATTGTCTGTAAGCAAGGATTGATGGTAGACCCTGCGAAGATTGTAGTTATTTCAAACTTGCCAACACCAAATTCAGTCAAGATGTTGCGATCTACATTAGGCCATACTGGATATTACAGGAAATTTATAAAGGGTTATGCACAGATAACCGCAGCAATGGAAAAGCTGCTGAAGAAAGACGCACCGTTCATTTGGAACGCAGAATGCGAACAGGATTTTGACACATTAAAAGAAAATATGGTCACTACGCCGATTCTAGTCTTTCCAAACTGGACAAAGCCATTCCATGTCCATGTTGACGCATCATGTATTGCCCTGGGGATCATGTTAGCTCAGCCAGGAGAGGGAGGTATTGACCACCCTATTGCATTTTCTAGCAGAAAGCTTTCAACAGCAGAGAAGAACTATACTACTACTGAGAGGGAAGGCCTTGTGATGGTATATTCCCTACAGAAATTTAGACACTACTTGTTGGATCGCACTTCCTTATGTTTACTGACCATTCTGCATTGAAATATTTGGTCAACAAGCCAGTGTTAGGGGGACACATATGCAGATGGCTATTGCTGTTCCAAGAATATAACTTTGAAATTATTGTCAAGCTAGGTAGACTGAACTTGGGACCTAATCATCTGTCAAGAATCGAGTCAGGAGAGGAGTCGACAAATATTGAAGACAGTCTGCCTGATGCGCATTTATTTATTATACAGGTTGCCGATGATTATTACAAGGATATCATTGACTTCCTAACCACAAGGCTGGCACCCCAGGAATTCTTAGTCCAGCAGAAAAAAACAGTTAGTGGTGCGCGCCGTGGACTTCACTATAATTGCAGGTCAGTTATACAAACTTGGGCCAGATGAAGTCCTGCGCAGGTGCGTACTTGATCATGAGAAGCCATTTATTCTAGCCGACGCACACTCAGGAATCGCGGGAGGTCACTATGCAGGAAGGGATACTGCGCAGAAGATATTGCGTGCAGGGCTATGGTGGCCTACGATCCATAAAGATGCCAAAGAACATTGCAGGAACTGTGATGTCTGTCAGAGGACAGGAAAACCATCACGCCGAGATGAGATGCCATTAAATCCACAGTTGAAATTGCAGCCATTTGAAAAATGGGCAATAGACTTTGTGGGTACTATAAACCCACCAGGAAAAAGAACGTGTGCAAGGTATATTATTACTCCTACATATTACCTCACCAGATGGGCAGAAGTAAAACCAATTAGGGACTGCAATGCCAGTACTGCTACGCAGTTTATTTTTGAAGAAATACTCACCAGATTTGGCTATCCGAAGATTTTGATGAGTGACCAAGGCACTCACTTTCTGAACAAGACGATTGAGGCACTTACAGAGGAATTCCACGTTCGTCATCAGCGCAGTACTCCATATCATCCACAGGAAAATGGTACTATAGAGGCTTTCAATAAAATATTGGAGAACGCACTCACTAAGGTGTGCAATGTAAATAGAGATGATTGGGACCTGCGCATCTCATCTGTGCTATGGGCATACAGGACCACATGCAAGAAATTGACAGGACAGACACCCTTTCGGTTGGTTTATGGGAAGGAGGCTATAATGCCTATGGAATATATTGTCCCTGGTTTGAGAATCGATGCATTTACAGGGATGGCAGACTGTGAAGCTTTAGAAGAAAGATTACTACACTTACTGGGCTTGGAGGAAGATTGCTTCATCGCAGGCTTCCACCAGCAAGCTCAGAAGGACCGCGAGAAAGCATGGCATGATCGCCATATAAAGAATAAGTGTTTTCAGGTAGGTGATCTAGTCCTCCTGTATGATAGCAAATTCATGAAATTCCCTGGTAAATTTAAGATGCATTGGCTTGGCCCATATACTGTGATACATGTTACTAACACTGGTGCAGTACAGTTAGCCAATTTAGCTGGTGATACCTTGCCAACTTTGATAAATGGAAGCAAGCTAAAGCTATACCATGATAGCACTACTTCGCAGAACCCTGAATAACGAACCAAGGAAGGAAGTTCTAAGTGTCAAGTACAATTGAAAGTGGACACTAGAAATGTAAAGGAGTCTATACATGTATGATAAAAGGAAGAAGTATGATAAGAAGAATGATCTATGCACAGCGCAGCACTGTTGAAGCTGCGCGAAAGAAGAAAAAGAAAAAAGAAGAAGAAGAAGAAAAATATATAAAGTGGAAGCCGCGCAATTGGAAATGTTTGGCACTGCGAAGTAGCCACGCAGTTGGAAATTTTTGGCACTACGAAGTAGCCGTGCAGGGTTGCATATGGCTTACCACGCAGTTCGGCGTAGCACCCAGAGAAAAATAGCCGTTGCATGGCTTTTCAGAAAAATAACCGTTAGATGAACGTTGCAGCAACCGCTTTAGCATTTAAAGAAAAGATAGCCGTTCTGAGCACGCTGACGACAGAAAAGACCGAAGGATCCGCTCAAATTCGCCAACGGACACCACATTAAATGCTTATCTAGCTGTGGAAGGGTGCGGGAGAGGGTCTGTTGTGCCTATAAATAACACCGTTGGGAGACTCGCGGGCATTACCAAGCACTTAGAAATTTCTTGCGATTAACCTCTATGAGCTAGTAGACATCTGCATTCTATCTGCCTTAGCCGCTACCTCATTTGTGAATGTCGGAACCTTCCTTTAGAGAAGAAGAACTGACCCTTGAAGAAGCACTGAGGATCTTTCAGCAAGGAGGGATTCAGCAGTTAATGAAAACCCCAGTTAAGAAGGTTGTCGTAGAACAAGGAGAAGGATCTCGTAGATCACCAAGAATTAATCCCACGATGCAAGAAAAACCAAAAGATAAGGGAAAAGTTGTAACTGCACCTCGATCCAACATCATAAAGTTGGGATCCTCGGCACAGAAAGCACCAGTCTTTCAGACAGAACCTTTGAAGATGACACCTGAATATATCTCCTCGCGGGCACTGAATGCCCCTGTGTTTAAATTGCTCAAGAATGCGAGATACGACATCCCGCTGTCGCCTATGTCAAAGCATGTAAACGTTGGTAAGAATCTGTTGGGAAAGATAGCAGATTGTAAATGGGAGGATTATGACCTCTTGGGAATGAAGAAAGATGAGCCAAATGTTCCCAAATACCCAGATTTTCAACCAGACCAGTATATGTGCTGGAAAAAGGACGCTAAGGGAACTCTGAACTTGGTAGCTGACAGTTGGTTGGCACCTGTCATTTAGTCAGGGCTACTGAACTTGTTGAGATTACCACATTTTGACCGCTCCCCAGAATTGAATATTGTGGTTCGCACACTCATGGCGCGAATCCATCAAGGTTATGTATGGTTGGACAGAAACATTGACATTAATATTGATTTGATCCACCGCATCACTGGGCTAAGCAAGCGCGGTAAGGATCCGAAGCAATTCTTACAGGGGAAGAGAAAAGAAAAAGAGGTTGTTGAGAATATGAAGAAGACCCACTCGGTGGTGAAGGCCAAAAGAGGATTCCCGACAGAAGACATAGAGGACCGAGCAACAAGATTCGTAACAGAGTTGCTCGCATGCAAGATGCTCAAAACAACTAGACCTTCGGAGGTTCCTGCGGGCGCAATACTCCTTGGTGCTGCAGCGGCTGAAGGCCACAGCTTTAATTGGTGTCAGTTTCTGTTGAATGAGTTCCTTGAAGAACTCAACGACACCTAGGTGAATGGCGGCCAGTTCCATTTCACCTAGCTCATCGTCCTCATTGCTTTGTGCAGATGGAAGGAGCCGTGAGATTATGTGGGCATCGTTATGAATACCAAGGATCCTAGAGGGTTTAAGTTCGTCAACCTCGAGGCGAACACAAATGCAAAGCACCAGCAGAAGTATTTTACCAGTACTATATTCAGCTGCGCGACGCAATCACGAAGACACCCCGCATCACAAAGCAGGTCACGGCGAAGTATATCCGCATCATCGACTTTGAGGCAGATATGAAATGTATATTCATATCGCCGAAAGCACAAATGAGGAAACCGGAGTGGTTCCCAGGAAAGTACATCATGTATGAGCAGGATATTGAGGACCTCATGAAAGATTGGCCAGCAAAATTCTGCGTAGAGGTCATGGACATGGAGACAGATTTAGCAGAAGATGAGCCGATCCCACTCTCATGCCCAATCATTGAAGAAACAGGGAAGAGAAAAGAAGCTGAGACTTCAGAGAAAGGTGAAGGATACAAAGATCCAATCGGAGGCAGTTCTCAATGATGATGACTACGAGATGATAGCCGAAACAGTCTCAGAGCAGATGAAGGAGCTTATGGTGGCTAAAGAAAAGAAGGACAAGGTCATCCACGATGACCTGCACCAGACAAGGCTCGCAATGCAAGGCCTAATGAATAAAATGGACGATGTCCAGAAAAGCCTTATTGTGCCAAAGGAAGAAGGGGCTGAAAGGAGGTCGGTAGGAACCTCGTAGCAAGGAATCCAGCAGCTAGCAATAATGCTACCGTCAAAGACTAGGATTTTCCATGTGGACCCATTGGCTATTGTGTTTCCAATAGCAGAGCAAGTGGCCTTAGACACAAAGGGAGTCGAGAGAGTAGAGCTTGACTTAGCCAAAATCCCTTTGTCAGGATTGCACTTCATCCACACGTAGATCGTGGAGGAGATGCATGAATGGACAGTTGAAGCGATGAAGTTACAGGTAGAACTCACCGCAGCAAACAGACAAATTCAGCAGAAGGCAGAAGTACATCTACACAACGAACAGGACCGCCGACAGAATTTGGAGACCTCCATATCCAATGTGGTGAAGGATATCAAATACATAGACATCCAGGATGATCCGACAGACACAGTTCTGAGGATCGGAGATAAGGTGAGATCCTTGCAGTCGAAGATGCAAGATAAAGAGATCCATTAACTGAAAAGCAAGTCAAAGAGAAAGCAGTGAGCGCCGCCTCAAAAAGCATCACAAGTGAGATGGCTAAGTGCCAATCTCTCCTGGATAAGGTTTCACAGGAAATCGCGACCCTTGAAGAGGATCAAGGGTTCCTGCAGGTCAAGACCACGGTACAAGAAAAAAAAAACCGCGCTAGACAGGTTGAATGCAGAGGTGAAAGCTCTGCCACCTAGAGAAAGGCTGCCGAGATACAAGGAGATATCCAGCTTAAAGAAAGAAGTACAGGAATTATGACAAAATAAGACTGAGATGGATAATTAGTCACAGCAGCTCTTGGAGAATGCCATGGCGGTATCACAGCAGATTGAAGATAAGTTAGTAGAACTGAGCGATAACCAGGAGCAGGTACAAGACCAAATTGGACAAGAAATAACTCCAACACTGCTTGAGACGATTAAACAGGTTGAGGAGGATACAAGAGAAGTAGTAGTGCAGTTGTGCGGTACATATGACAAGTTTGCGACCAAGTTCGTTCCACCAGTCGCGGCGCAGAGTGAGATAGCTAAAACAATCAGTGGCTCAGGGACGAGCCACATGTAAGTGTTAGGGGCATGTTGGGCCCAGGTTGAGATGAAGTTTTGGAAGCACCTTTTTGAGGAAAGCAGGGAAAGCTGAGCTAAGCACAACTTAGAAACATAATTTTGGCTAAGTATTGAGGATGCTACGAAGTTGCGCGCAGCATCCAACTTTTGACGAGACTGCGGAGTTGCGCGCAGCGTCGAAGTTTTGGCCATGATGCGAAGACCAATACTGCACAGAAGCAGTGCTGCAGAGTTAGGAGGCCACATGGAGCTAGCAAAGTGTGTGCTGGACAAGTATCAAGTGTAGCTACTGGCTTGACCGGTAGCAGCCATTTTGGGAAATATATTTTAGGATTGCCGAGCGGTGGACGTAGGCAAAATAGGAAGGCGGCCACGCGTGGGTTGTTAAGAAAAGCAACATTTAGCATGCTCAGAAGGTAAAACCGTTAGAGAGAAATGGTTTGGCAGAAGCAGCCTGTAGGAACGCGTGCGACAGGAAGGCCGATAGCGATAGAATGAGGACGTGGAGATCCGCCATGATCAAGCAGACGCTACCAGGAGCCAGCAAGTCGGTTTGGAAAATCGGCACAGTTTTGTAAACCCTTAGGGTTTTGGGTTTTAGGTCTTTGGCATTGTACAGACATGACCTTCGAGCGTGATCTATTTAAGAAGACATTTTGTATGGGATGGGGGTTCTAGCTTTGTGGGTTGTTCTCTTTGGATTATTGTTAGTCTTTTGTTGTTGCTGAGAACTTAAGGAGATAACCTTTTTGTATTGTAAGATCTCTCTGAGCTGAGAATATTGTAAAGGCTCTGCAGCTGTGTGTGCAAAGACCTAGCCGAGAGAAAGAAGAGTCTGCAGCTGAGTGCGCAAACTAAGAACGGTTGCCCCATCCCTTTTGAAAGAAATATATTACCAATTGTTCTTGTGGACATAGCTTTCCATCCGGGGAAGTGAACCATGTTAAATCTTGTGTTATGTGATGATGTTTATGAATGAATGACTGTCTGTATTTCCTGTACAATGAATGCTTGAATTTTTCCTTGCATGTTGTAATATGAGAACTTTGATATGCATTTACCAATAGGAGAAGTTTGGGAATGATATGCTAGGTTCAATGGAAGCAGATGAATGGTAAACATTTCAATTCTACGTTAAGGTTGTGAATCAGTCATTTAAGTTTAAATACTTTCTTAAGCACAGTGAGAGAACACCACACAGTTAATCATGTTATCATTTCAGTTCACATTGTAATAATCCAAGTTCTAGAATGAACGCCAGAAGGATAGCCAGTAAGTGCCTGAATGAATGGATGAGTGATATTCATTTCAGTGCCTTAACGTTTCCGAGATTTTCCAAGTAGAATATAATTGTGGATGATTCGCAGTTCCAGTAGAAGATCCATAGCAGTAAGAAACCCTTGGTGCGGCCCGCAGTGTTTCCTCCATCGCGCAGTACTGCTCACAGCGTAGATCCTACTGCGTACTGCATCACTCTACCCGCAGCGCCATCCCTCTGTCCTGCGCTGCGCAGCTTGTTCTTGTAAAAAACTCATCATTTACTGTGGAAACCTGATTCTGCAATACCCCATAAAGATACACCTCGGGTGAGACCTCAACCTGCTCACAGGTTGTTGCCGAAAGGGCCGGTGTGAAGGGGTTTTGTTGGTCAAAGGGAGAACCGCAAAGAACCTGGGCCTAATTGAAAACCTCTGGGTCAGTTTAAGCCAACATTAAAACTAACAAGAAGGATATTATCGAGCTTTCTTTTCCACCTTTTCATGCTCATTAAAATTAAGAAAAGACATTCTTTAATAAAAATAGAAAATGGAAGGGAAGAATGTTATTTATCTTTCAAAGTATTGGCAGCAAGTCAACTATGTCCTTGAACAAAGAACCTTTTTGAGTCTAACAAACAAGTTGGGTTCTATTTTTGGCCTTGGGATAAAACCTGATCTCAGAGTTTTTACTCCTCCAGTTGGTTACTCTTCCAATCATATGGAGAATCTGTTAATGTCTCCTACATTGCAGATTTATATCATGGTCCCTTTGTCTGCAAAGCTTCCTAAGTCACCCTTGTGTTGTGCTCATTGTTCAAGGATGCAACCTGTGTCATTCATTCTGCAGTTTCCTTGACCTCATGTGTCGGCCATTGCTTGGTGTCAGTATGTTTCATCATGTAGTCAGTCCTATTCCAAATCACATCTACCTTTTGATTGCATCTCGTGTTGGATGATGGAGGATGTCTTAATGCCTCCCTTCCAACGAACTTCTTCCCATCGAATTCAACTCATCTTTCTCTGGGAAGGAAGTTTAGAGTTTTCAGTAGTACCTTGGGGATTGTAGTCATCAGTGGAAATTTCCCTCTCTATTGAGTAGTGGGAATACATCAATGTCTCCTACTCTATGGATTCTTCAAGTGTTCGACTTCAAGACCCCTTATTCACACTTGTTAGAATGTACTAGGTACCTTGGGCCCCATTTTCATTATTGGTGGGTGCCCTTGTGTTTGTTAATGGTCCACATCAATGGACGGTAATCAAACAATGTCCTCCATGTTCAACCTCAACTCCTTTATTCTCATGGTTAGGACTTGTACCTTGAGACGATTTGGTTGAAGACCTGGGGCCTATAATAGCATTATCATGTTTTGTTATTGCCCAAGCTACGCAAGACTGAGCCACACCCATTTTTTGGCTCTTGATGAGACATAGATCCATTTTGTTGTTATGGCTATGATCTCATGTTTTGACATGGATCCACGCTTGTATTCCAGTGGCCATGCTATATACATCTCTTTGTTATGTATTGGATATCATGTTCTACCATTCTAAACATCTCTTGATATCAAGATTGTAATCAATGGCTGACCTTATTTATGTTTCAGGTACCGTTTGTGATCTCATCGTGTGGTTTCCTCACTCCTCCTCTTCATGGATTATAAAGCATTTCGGCCACCGTTTCCCTCTGACCTCATACATTAGGGGGAATCTGTTATCGGTCAAAATAGAACTTCTCCGTCTGTGACCACATTTCCCTGTCAGTCACACAAAAGGACACTATGGATGGAAGAGATTGCTTGACCTTAGATGAGTTAGAGCTGAGCCTTGTAATCATTTCCTCAAAACATATTTTTTCTGCCTACTTTAGAGCATAATCGTGACTCTTATGCTTTCCAACACGCAGGTTAGCAGCGAGTGTCTATACGGATAACCTGCGAGTATCTTTTGAAAAGTTGCACCTGCTAGCTGCAAGTCATGATAGTCGCGAGTCACTCGCAGGTTGTCCTATGTCATAGTCGTGGGTATCTTAAGAAATATCAAAAAATATATATATAAACACTAACTATGGATTAGTTTTGGGAGTTATTCCAAATTCCTCAACTACCTATGCCAACCACCCTTCAAACTTATCCTCTTACCCTTTCCATAAATACAAGGGAAGGGCCTTGGACAAGGGGATCCCACTTTTGGTAATGTAATGCCGGAGGAATTCTTACTCGAGAGAGAGGAGCAGGAACTCAGGGTCTGGTTATGACGGTGCTTGGTGTAGACAGGTATAATTTATATACTTGCTTCATACATTAATAAAGATCAGATATTCTTCCTTTCCCAACTATTATTTGTTCATATATGCTTCAAATCTGATTACAAGTTGATGTTTTATGTTATTGTAAATTTCAATCCTTTTATTTGTAGTCAAACTGGTTTGAGGAAGGTTTGAAGTTTGTTTTGCAGGTTGTTGCATTGAAGAGCAAGGAAGAGAAAGGCTTCGATAAACCTTTTGAATAAGGTACAAATCCTTCTAACCCTAATCTCTTTGCTTAGTAATTGTATTGTAGAACATTGTATGTCTGTCTTTCTACATCAGTATGTTGGTAGTCTCTCCCTTGCTATAGGATACTTTCCCTAACAACACTATGGACTAATTATAAAGAACCCTCTCTTGAATATTTTTATGATACTTTGATTAGGGAGCAACATAATCTTTTACATCTTGGATTAATCAGCACTATATGTACATCTAGTAAAGCCTTGGTGGCACAACAAAAAGATAAAAATCAAGCATCCCAAGAAGAAACATCCTCGCAATAATAAGAAAAACAAGGGTCTAAAACCCTCTCATCCAACTTATTCTTCCAATGGTGACAAGGGAACCTTGATTCTTCTTCTAACTCTACTTCTCATGGATAGGCACTTTCTACTTCTATTTTTTCCTGCAATGCATCTTCTTCTTCTTCTTCTTCTAATGAGTGGCTCATTGATTCTATAGCATATTATCATATGGCTAAGGATAAATCCATTTTTCTAGTCTAAATGAATGTAACAAAAAACAAATATTTGGTGGTGATGATAGATCTCTTAATTCTATAGGATATGGAACAGTTTAGCTACATGATGGTCAGTTCAAGATGTATTATTTTGTCCAAGTCTTTCCCGCACTTTGTTGTTAGTCTATCAGATTACTCATTCTAGTGAAGGTAAGACTATAGAAATTTACACCTCACCAAATTGTAATCGGGGATTTCAAATATCCTAAGCATGTCCTAACAACCAAAATTATTGATTATGTTACTGGGTTGTACAAATTCAACAACTTTGTTTCATCACCTTTTCCCTTAGTTTTTATTGCTCAAGAGATGAGTTGAGAAAAATTTGGCATAAATGATTTGGTCATTTAAATTGTCGCTCATTGCAGCAACTATGTAATCAAAAAATGGTGACTGGTCTTCCTCTCATTTATTGTAGAGATGGTGTTTGTCTCAGGTGTGTTCTCTCTGAACATCATTGGGATAGTTTTGACAAGCATGCCTCTTGGCATGCCTCGACACCCTTGTAGCTTGTTCACAGTTATTTGTGTGGTCCGCTTCCTTCTACTTATTTCTCTGGTTTCAAGTGCTTATTAAATTTCATTAATGACTTCTCCAAACACACTTGGATTTACTTCTTAAAACTTAAGAGTGAATTTTTGACATATTTTTGGCCTACAAGGCCCTTGTACAAAAACAATTTGGACATCAAATACAAAAGTTAAGAATAGATAATGGAGGCGATTATGTAAACAATAAAATTACAAATTACTGCACTACACAGGGAATTCAGATGCAACATATTGTTCCATATACACCACATCAAAATAGTGTTTCTGAGAAAAAGAATCACAAATTAAAGGAAATGGCTAATTGTACGATCCAAGCTAAGGGATTAAGTCTTCAATTTTGGTTTGAAGCCATTAATTTTGGAAATTACATAGTTAATCACACTCCTACCAAGGCTTTAAAATATATAACACTAAAAGAATCATGGAGTAACATTAAATCAGATGTAATCCACTTTCTTGTGATTGGTAGTGAAGGATGGGGTTGGTGAAACATGGAAATCCTTACAGCCAATGCATTTTTGTTGGATATTATGAAAATTTAGATGTAAAAGGTTATAGACTTATTCAACCAAAATTGTAATACCCCCAGTTTTTACCCTTAGAATGTATTGGCTTCATATGTAAATGTTGTGCATACACGATGTATGAATTCCTAGTGTGGAGCTCAAGGCTAAGGCCCCGCTAGTGAATACTCGGATTTAAAAGGAAAGTATTTCATAGTTGTGAGCCATGTGCTAGTAAACCATGGTAAATTGTAAAAACATGTAAATATTTATAATGCAAATAAAATTCCAAGAGTTGGCTATGGAAGCAACTAAAATGAGGGGGTTCTATGTATCCACTAGGGATATGTGAGGGGTTGGGGGATTGAATCCTTTGTTTCCAAATGTCCTCTTGAGAAATCATCTTGACTAGATATGATAACATTTAATTATGTTGTAAGAGGCAGCTGAGAAATCAACCCATGAATTTAATGGAGCATGGGTAAACTCAGAAATTCATATGGATGGGTATGGGTTCAGTTTACTTGACCCATAAGTTAATTTCCTCATGGGAATTCATTTTCCATCATCCCCTTTCCATTGTTGAACAACTAGACATCAATTCTCAGCCATTATGCATTCCCAGCACTGAAAAATTGCAGAAATCGCAACCAGGAAAGAAGCCATGATTTACAGTGTCAAAAATGGCCAAAATTTGATGTGAGCAGTGAAATCCATAGACATAAACCTTAGGTAGAATTTGAGAGTGTCAAATTCCCAAAAAGCCATAGGAAGAATCAGATTTGGAAACCCGAAAGTTGAATTTCGTGATTGAGGGTTTTTGTAATCTAAGGAATTACATGAAATATAAATAACATCAACATAGAAGATAAGGAATTCGGATCATCATACACAAGAAGATACCAAAGTGATGGGAACAACAACAACACTTATATTATATTAGAGCCAGATTATATATATAGTAATGGTTGTTCTCTTGAATCACAACTCACCAGCCTATATATACTATTTTACAATCAGTTATTCAATTACAAAAGTGGTTATGTCGGCTTAACCGACTGACTTCTTTTATACGACCGAACCGACGGTGATCGGTCAGAGTACCTAGTCGGTCATTCAACTAGGATCCTCCAACATCTCCCCCACCAAAAAAACTTTCCTTCATCTTGAAGATACAGGGAGATGAATAGAAGATAGATCAAAATTGTAAATTGTTGCTATTTAGGGTTGTGAAATGGTGGTATCAACTGATGGAACTGGAGGGATGCATGCTTCAATGATGGCTGGAGCTGAAAGGGAGAGTCGTCACTTAAATTCTTCCCATGTATGATTAACTAATTGATAACATAATATGGTACAGAACAACATCTAGGCACTGAGTCTGGTACTGAACAACATTGAACGGCCCGTTGATCCTATGAATGAGCAACAAAACAGACTGTTGTTTTTTCATAGAATAAAAGCGTCCAAGAAAATAGTTACTTGGAGCGCTTTAAGCTCCATGCTCACTCAAACTTGCAAATAATTCGGCAATGAAAATTCGGGCCTCGCAAATGTGATTGGTGGAAAGGAACTGAGTAACAACTCCTGGTCTTGGCATGTCAAGAATTCTCTAAATGCTCATATATAATGGATTGTAGGGAACTTTCCACTAGTAGGGAGTTGAAATGATCATATATCACGAAAAGGGATGTGGAATGATCAATCAAGTGTAGTAGATTGGATTCATAATACTCGAGCATTTCTGGTAGAATAACAAGGGGAAGGGCACAGGAGTGGGGGAAGAAAACGCCATGGATTCCCCCCCAGATTTCACAATGGTGGCATATGAGTATGAACAGCCTTTTATAGTTGAATTTATGAATGGGAAGCAATATTTTGAAATGATGGAGATGGGACTTATGGGAAGACGACAAATGTCTAAGTATGGAGTGAGGATTGCCATGAATCTTTCGTTGTAGAATTTCTTTAATAATCGTACGTGTGTCAGGAGAGCGATGCCTTGGAACTGGAATGTATCCTGATATGGGGACGAATCTAATGATGATACCTCTAGTGTAGACAGCTTTGGCCGCACTCGTGGTAATGATATCTTGTGTAATTCATATGAAGAATATTTGAATTCATGTTGTAGTCGATAGTCTTCATAACATAGCTGATGTGGTTGATCGATGGGACATGCAACAGTTGGTGTGTGTTTTACTAATCGACTTATTCTATGTGGAGCCGACTGGTTGGTTAAATTCCAACTAATCAATACTTCTCGTCGATGTGATTGGGGTGGTGTGTAACGAAGGTTTCACATATTGTGTTCTGACTCGTTCTCTTCTTTCCAGTATACAGTCATTACGCTAATCGTTCTTGCCATCAATCATCTCTAATAGTCTTCTTTTATAGTATTATGATTAGGTATATAACCATTTTTTTTCAAATTTAATAGCTTATAAACAAAATCATATGCAAACCTGGGGTACGACAATCGACCAAAGGGTACTACTACCAATGGTCATGTCGCATTTGTTCTATAATCTATATCTTTTTACTCGAGTGACATTGACAAGTTTGGAAAAAACTCATCCTTGTAAAGTTTTAAGTTGAACTGACCCATTACTATTCAATTATTCAATAATATAAGGTCTGAGCCAAGCAATGTGTAGTTTATTAGGTTTTCCTTTAATCTAACTGTCATATAATAGTGCAAGATCACCAACTGCTAAACTATTCCTTCTTATGTTTCGGGCATGCCAATCTTTATGTTGTTCCTTTTGGACCTCTTGATGATGAATTGTAATTCGTCGATGCTCTTCCAGTTTGTTTAGTTCAAAATTTGGATTCCCTTTTTCTTTAGTGATGTCGAGATAAAGTACTTCTGCTATAATTGGGGCTTGTTGCTTGAAATATAGTGGTACAACAACTTATTTCCCATAGACCAGTTTAAAAGGTGTCTATCGCATCGATATTTTATATGTTGTACGATAGGCCCATAAAATAGCAGATATTTTATCATCCCAATCGTCTTTATCAATGTTGTATATTTTGGTCAATCCCTTGGTCATCATTTTATTGAAATATTCAATTGCTCCATTCGGCTGCGAGTGATAAGTCGTACTTTTATGATGGTCGATTTTGAATTATTTTAATAGCACCTCTATAGTTTTATTGATAAAATGTGTGCCTATGTCACTTATTAAAGTAAGGGGGCATCCAAATCTTGTGATTATTACTACAAGGAAAAGGCCATATAGTAGAGGTTATAGCGGAAGCCAATTGAAAAAGAGGCTGAAAATCAAGTTACAGCGGAGGTTTCTAGCGGAAGTGAGTGGCCGGAGGTTTTAGCGGATATTTTTTAATCAATGCGTTTACATAAAATCGCACCGGTGCGAGTACATATTATACCGCACTGTAACAGAGAAAAATTTAATTCAAAGAAAATTTAATTTAAAAATCATATTATTTTAATCACTCTTAATCGATGCATTTATATAGAGCACTCACACCAGAACATGATACTATAAACGTCCCAGTGCGTTTAATACATATAAATGCCCCATTTTTTCAATTTATATTTTTAATAATAAATCTAATACTGATGCACACCTTAACCTTAAACACACTGGTGCGCGTTTAATGCAAAAACACGTCGCATTCTACTACAAAGAATTTGTTTCTGAAATTCGTTTAAATTGCATTTACAAACCATACTTGACGGTGCATCTCTGTAATATATGCACCGGTGCGGGTACATATTATACCGCACCGCAACAGAGAAAAATAGAAGTCAAGGAAAATTTAATTTAAAAAATTGTATTATTTTAATCAAATTTAGTCAGTGCGTTTATATAGAACACTCGCACCGGGATGTGATACTATAAATGTACTGGTGTGTTTCATACATATAAATGCACTATTTTTCAATTTATATTTTTAATAATCAATCTTATATCGACGCACACATAAAACTTAAACGCATCGATGCTTTTATAATGAATAAACTCACCACATCAGTGCTCGTCTAATGAATAAGTGCAATGCACCGCACCAGTGCTCGTCTAATGAATAAAACCTAAACTCATGGTGCGTATCTTTAATATATGCACTAGTGCGTTGGTGTTTTTCAAATGCACCGGTTTCCATCGTTGAAAAATAATAAATGAAAATCCATTATTATTTTTAAAAACCCTATTTTCGGTGCATTAACTTGACCTCCTGTACCGGTGCTCTTTACCCTAAACCACATCGGAACAGGGTTTAATTAAAACACCGTGAGGTAAAATTCATTTTTACCACCTCACAATGATTTTTCTCCCAATTGTACCGATGCAAAACCTCACCCACTTGGACGCCCTGACATCCATGGTCCACGTGGACACATTCTTCATCCTTGTTGGCTGCTACTGTTAGTTTGAATTATGACAAATGGTGGTCAAATTTTCAAAAATTCCATACATCACCAAGATGCCTCCCCAAAGGGTCGTTCCGCAAGTAAGTTGTTTGTTACCTCATAATTTAATTTTTTAATGGATTAATTTTTTAAATTAAGCTTTAATTTTTTATATTTTAAAAAAAAATCAAAAATTATGCACGGTGCGTTCGAGTCGTTCAGCTCGCACCAGTCCATGGTGCACCCTGTAAATTATTACAAGTCGCATCGTAACGATGCGAGCCGAACGGATGGAACGTATCGGTTCCCGAAAAAATATAATAAAAAAAATTCAGTTTCTTAACGGTGTGTTCAATGATTTATAGCACCGGTATTCTGGTTCCCTCTAAATCATCAGACACACCATGAAACATAAATAATAAAAACAATTAAATTTTTCAGTGCGCCAACGGACATGTCACTGCTCCATTACCGGTGCTTTGGTGTGTCCATGGAACACCAACAAGATACGTGCTGGAACATAACAAACGCACCAGTAAACATTACATAATAAAAGAATAAATAAATTATATGGTGCTCCTATGGAATGTAAGAGCACTTTAGTCGGTGCACTTGCGTTCAATCAGCGCACCGTTAATTAAATTGTAGTAACGGTTTTTAATAAATGGTGCGGTTGGTTGAAGTAAACGCACTATTTGCATTGCGCTTACTTGAACTTAACACACCAAAAATTAATTATTAAACATTTTACAAAATTCTATTTCTAGTGTGGCCATTCCACGTCAGTACACCGGTGTCGGTGCTCTTATGTGGAATGGACGCACCGGAATTACACTTTTGAAAAATGTATACGGTGCGTTCTATGAATTGAACGCACCAGTGTGCTAATATGATTTTATCGCACCGTTAATTAAATTTTATTGATCGTACTGATGCGTTATATTTTTTATGCACCGTTTACATTAATTTTAAATAAAAAATAATTCGGTGCAGTAGGATCGTTATAGCGCACCGTAACCAGTGCATTTGTAACATTAAAGCACCATGTACGGTGCGCTTGTATTATTCTGTCGCACCGATTGTAACAATTTATTTTTTTCATAAAAATTTATTATTGATGTTAGTAAATATTATTTTAACTCTGTGAAATATGTGAAATAGAAACATGAGCGACGACATGCTGCTCAATAGGAGCATGCTCAAATTGAGCAATATACCATGGTCAAACAATAGGAGTCTAGGGAGAGGGAGAGTGATTTGTATTGTCTCCCCATTACTTATCAGACTACAGAGCTCTTAAGGATTTTTGGCCTCTGGAAGTTCTATCAGGAGGCTAAATCCCGTAAGGGCCACTCTACATTATTATGTCAGCTCATCCGACATTGGGATCATCAAAGACAGGCATTTCATGTTGGTGGCGGTCATTGGTTCCATCCCGATGAGGAGGATATTTATTTCATCACTGGGATATCTAGGAGAGGGGAGGATTTACCCTAGTTCCCTGATGTCCTAGCTAGTGCTGCAATAGAGATTCAGCTAGCTTACTCTGTGAGATATATCAGTGATGTGGTCGTCCATCTGTCTGATTTTTAGGTGGGTAGCTTCGGATCTCTGCTTTTGGTAGATACTAGGTTATATGCCTCTCTCTTTTGATTATGACATTGGCGCACTACACTATTGATGGACATTGCATTAGTTTCCCCTTATTGTATTATGTTCACTCTTTAGTGCAGAGACCTAGATGCATTCGATGGTCTACCATTTTTTTGCGACAGTTTTATTATGCTTTGGATAGATGTCGTGTAGTCATTGATGGGAGGTCCAACTTCCCTTTCGGTTCAGATAATTTTTGTTTTTTTTAGAGGTTTTTGTCCACCAGGCCATCATTTGAGCGCCTAGCTGTTAGGCCGATGACTAAGGTGCATATGCACATGTGGTGGGAGATGATTCCCAAGAGGGGAAAACCTGAGTTCCCAGCTAGGATCACCTCATATGTGTTGGAGATGTTGGCTAGTGAGGACAACCATGCACTTGACATGGTTCCATATCCATATGCAGGCTTCGACTAGAGAGGGTGCCCAGAGATCTTCTTCACACCGAATGAGCCACCTGATGTGAGAGGTAATATCAATGTTATGTTTAAATTACTATACGTATATTTTATTCTCTTTATACTTAATGAAAATGAAATGTGTTATAAATATGTTTATTTTTAATGAAATTGTCTAATTATTATTATGTACTATATATTTTGCAGATATTGGCAGCTTTGATGCATAGGTCGGGTCACCTCCTCCCACTCATGACGATCAAGATATGGAGGAGTAGGATCCGGCTGCCCCATAGTTGGTTGGTAGACATCCTGGTCACCGTCCACATAGGCCCCATGATAGGTATATTCAGGATTTGGCAGACAAGTTGGCCATATTGTTGGCAGATGTAGGTGTTCAACTTGTGCGGTTGCATGACATTCATGATGACCTTGAGCTTATGGATATATGGAGGATTATTCCTCATCATATGAGGTTGTTGATGCAGCATATTGTCAGTGCATGCTTTCAGTTGGCTTACCATCAGCCTCATCCACCTCCACCCCCTACTCCATCAGCTTCGACATCTGCTAATCCACCTCCTCCTCCATCATCTTCATCGACATCTCATCTACCTCCTCCTCCACCACCTTCAACGTCTCATCCACCTCCTCCTCCACCACCTTCAATGTCTCATCCACCTCCTCCTCCACCGTGTCCTCCTCCTCCACCTCCATCATCATCTAGTCCTCTACTCCTAGTCGACCTTCCTCCTGATCCTACATCATCATTTGATCCTCTACTCCTGCTCGATCGACCCTTCAATCCTACTCATCGGCCCGACCATCCACCAGTTCCTACTTCAGACGTTGTTTCTATTTTAGAGGCGCTCAAAGAGGGTCGTACACTTCGTCTTGATGGACATATCCCTCTTTCTCTCAGATCTCTTTTTCCTTTTGGTATTATAGGTATTGGTGCCTTTGCCTCTACTGGAAGAGGTGCTAATACTTCCTCTGGCTCTATTGCTGGAGTGATGATGCATCTAGCTCAAGTCGAAGACATACTGATGATGCCTCTACTAGCGGAGGTGGAGCAAATATGTCATATCATTTATTGCACTAGAGATATTTTATATTTGGTTTTATGTTAATGATAGTATGATGGTATATATGATGGTGTTTATTTTTATTTTTGTTAGATGTTGGGTATGATTATAATAAAGGTATGTTTATAGGAATGTTGTGAAAATGATGATGATGCATTTAAGATTTTGTTAAAAATTATGGTTATGTTTATGTTAGTATGGTGATGATTATGTTTATGATGGCATGATCATGATGTTTATGTTTGTTAGGTGTTTAAAATGATGATGATCGTATATTTATGTACTAAAAGAACTTTGCATTATTGAAAATCATGTGGGTTTTTAAATCACTAAGTATTAATTTAGTCGACAAAAACATCACAATTTGCACTGTAAATTATGGATGAAGTTGTGGAAACTCTATGATTTATGCATGATTGTTGTATAATAAGGAAATAAACTCTTCATTGTATAATTTTGTGTATAAATTAATTATATGTTCAAATGATAAACATAAATGAATCTTGTTTAATTTATAAGTGTAATTGCCAAACATCATAAAAACAAGTGAAATTAGCAGCAAAGTTGCTTATACTTGCCTCTTAGAAATGTTTCAATGTAATAATTGTACATAATTGAAAACTTAAGTTAAAATAATTATGGAGCATTTTAACAATATATTGTGTATAGTTTAAAAGCAAAAGAAAAGTGGCATATCTTACTGCATGCCTTTAAAAGTTGAAATAGAGTTGGAGAGATGTACAAGTGTTAGCAACTATTGATAAAGTATTGATGATGGCATATTAGCCCTATCCATAACAATATAGAGTACAAGTGAATTAGTACAATAATGCTATATAATGTCATTTGACCAATAATTGAAAACTATTATAACACATCAAGTTATTATTTGCATTGTAAGAGTTATTACTATGTCACTCTTTATAGAAGATAAATGTAAATGCTAATTTTGATGCAAACAAAAAATCATATAAATACATAATTAAAATTGGATTAACAAACTCCACAACACTTTTTCTTTTATATAGAAAATGTTAAGTATTTATTAAATAATTTCAACTCTTTTCAACATAATTTTCAACTTTATTGTATAACTTGATTTTATAGTTCTACTCGTAACAACTAAAAATAATAAAACATATCAACCTTTCTTATATTATTAAATATAATTTAACAATTTAAAAACTACCAAATACAAATTTTAATAAAATTGTAATGAGAAATTAAAAAATTAAAAAATATTAAAAAAATCTAAAAATATTAAATCTTTGAAAAAAAAAATCATTATAAACTATAACAAATTATATATATTAAATTATTTTTTAAACCATTTTAAATTAATACTTAACCAACATTTTATAAAATGAGAAATAAAGTTATCTAGTAACTAAATAGCTACGTTGTTAGTATGATTTCAAAATATCCCAGCCAAAGAAATTATATTTTAATCTCTACAAAAGTGACAAAATAAATATCCAAGTGCACATATTTTGTTTTTTTTACTATTTTTTTTATCATTCAAAGTAGATTGGTTATATTATTTTGCAGGCATATAATATGTTAAAGTTTACTATTGTAGTTATAAGGTTGATGGTCCATATCTTAATTGGACAAACTAATGACCTATGTTAATTAAAAATAAATAATCTAGGGGGAGCTAATATAAAGGCAATATGAGAGAGACAGGAAATACGTGGAATTAGTTTTTTCCCTTGAATTTGGTGGAGTTACAAAGTTTAATAATTGGTATTCATTCACACAAGAGGGGTGTACAAATGTCATCTTCAAAAACATGATCGATGTCGTTAATTTGACCGCCCCCTCATTCAGGATTTGTCAAGTGTCAACCTAAAACAACCAATAGTAAAAAAAAAAAACCTTCATGTTCTGACAGGAATAAGATCTAAAATAGTCATATCAATATCATCTCACAGATACAGCCAATGAATTAAAAGATAAATAGATTATTAAAAAATAAAAAAAATTAAGTTACAAAGTTAGAATAAGTTTTTTAATTGAGTTTGTCAGGTAATAACTCTTTGATGTATTATTTCATGCATCAAGCATTATATTTATACAAATTATCTATAACCTTTGGCATTCATATTCCCACAGGTCCGTTAGAGTTTCCTAGACTCTATGTCTTCCAAAACGGAAGTATTATTTATTAACAATTACCCTAAGGATTCTAACATTCCCCCCCTTAATCCGAAGGGGTGTTTGTAATTCCAAGCATGGTTCTAAATCTTTCAAAATTTTCTCGTCCAAGTGCTTTGGTGAAGATATCTGCAGTTTGATCATTAGTGGAACAATGACGTAAATGAATTGTCTTGGCCTCTACATGATGTCGAGTCAGATGATACTTTGTGTTGATATGTTTGGTTCGATCATGGAATCTAGGATTCTTGGCCAACTTGATTGCAAAAGTGTTTTCAATCAAAAGTGGAGTGGAGTCTTCTTATTTCTCCTACAAATATTCAAGTATCTTCATGAGCCACACAATCTCTTTGGTTGCTTCTGCAACTGCTACATATTATGCCTCTGTTGTTGAATCTGTTGGAATTAATTGTTTGCGTGATCTCTAGAAGATAGTTGTTGATCCAAGACTCATTGTGTATCCAGAAGTGGATACCCCTGTTTCTTTGTCACCATCGAAGCCTGAATCAGAGTACCCAATAAGTCTGAATTCATCCACCTTAGAGTATCTAAGTCCAAATTCTTGAGTCCCTTTCAAGTATCTTAGAACTCTCTTTATTGCAGACAATGTCCTTCACAAGGTTTCTGCATGAACCATGAAAGAATGCTAACAACATAAGAAATATTTGGTCTTGTGGTAGTAAGGTAGATTAAGCTTCCTACAAGCTGTCAGTACTTGGTTTCATCCTCGAGTTCTTTTCCTTCAATTGATGTGAGCTTTAGCTTTTGTTCCATTGGATTTGAGAGCGGATTGCAATCTGTGATCCCAAATTTGTTCAACAGTTATCCCATATACTTTTTCTGAGAAATGAAAATGTACTTAGTATGTTGAGTCACTTCAATTCCTAAGCAGTAGTGAAGATGTCCCAGATTAGTAATTTCAAAGCCTTTCCTTAAGTCTTTCTTTATGGATTCTATATAACTTTCATTGTTCCCTGTCATCAAAAGATCATCCACATATACTACAAGAAACACAGCAGATCTTCCAACTTTGTTTACAAATAGTGTTGCGTCGTCAAGATTGTAATGTTTTAAATTCATCTTTAGAAGATGCTCGGTTAGCTTTTCATACAATGCTCGATGTGCTTGTTTTAGGACATACAAGGACTTGACAAGTTTGCATACCTTTTGTTCTTGTCCCTTCACAACAAAACCTTCGGGTTGAGACATGAAGACATTTTCTTGCAAGTATCCATTCAAGAATGCAGTCTTTACATCCATCTAATGAACTTTCCAACCATTTTGTGCAGCTAAGGAAAGTATAGTGCAGATGGTGCCCCATTTTTTTGTGGGAGAGAACGTTTCTTCATATTCAATTCTTTCTTTCTGTGCATAGAAATTTTCCACGAGCCTTGCTTTATGTTTGTTAAGTGAGCCATTTGATTTGAATTTGTTCTTGTACACCCACTTTCTTCCAATTGTTTTGGTTCTGACTGGAGGATCAACCAACTTCCAAGTTCCATTCTTTATGGGTGCATCATACTCATTCTGCATGGATTCTTTCCACTCATCACGAGTAGTAGCCTCTTCAAATGAATTTGGTTCAACGTTAGCAGCAAAATTCAATTCACAATCAAATGAGACATCCATGTCATCACATGAGTTCTCTGCATTTCCTCCATCTTCTTGTCTAGTTGAGTTTCGTGTTCCCGTATTTCCTACTTCATCTGCGCGGACACTTTCAAGTGTCTTTGTGGCCCATTTCGGAATCTTTTTTGATGGTCCAAGTTGATCAGTTGGTGGTGCATTATTCTCTTCTAGGTTCAATCTTGCAATCCTCTCAATTACATCATCTAGGGTAGTCTCTTGTTCATTTGAAGTGGCAGGAACTTATTCTTCATCATTCTCTTCATGAGGAGTTGGTGGTGCTGCTTCAAATGGAAATTCCATGGATTGATCCAAGATAGGGATCCCCCCTTCAATATGTGAAATTTCATTATCACATTCATAATATGTCTTTAGATGAGCAAACATTTCCAGACAATCAAGTTGTCTTTGAATAGACTTGTCATTTTTATTAGTTTCAAGAAAAATGACATCTCTGGAAATAACAAACTTTTGTTTACCTCATCATAAAGATGATATGCCTTGTATGTTTCTGAGTACCCCAAGAAAATACATCTTCTACTTCTATCACCAAGCTTGTTTCTTTGCTCCTTTGGTATTAAGTCATAGCAGGTGGAACCAAAAATTATGAGATGCCTAACCGAAGGAAGGTGACCAAACCACATTTCATGTGGAGTCTTATCTTCTAGAACATGAGAAGGACTTTTATTTATAAAGTATGTGGCGCATACGATTGCATCACCCCAAAAAATTAGCTTCACGTTCTTGAAAAACACCATTGATCGTGTTGTATTCATTAAGGTTCTATTCATCCTTTCTGCTACATCGTTTTGTTGGGGATGGTAGGGAACTATAGTTTGATGTGTAATTCCATGTTTGCAAAGATAGTCTTCAAATTCCTTAAATGTGTATTCTTTACCATTATTATATCTGGATGTACCAATACGTACTTGTGCTTGATTTTCTATCAATGCATGAAACTTCGTGAAAGTTTGAAATGCTTCATATTTTTTTTCAACAAATACACCCAACACATTCTAATATAATCATCAACAAATGTCATAATGTACCTATTACCATTTGCAGAAGGAATAGGCATGGGGCCACATAAGTCAGAATGAACTAGTTCTAACTTTCTACATGCTCTGAATTTAGACTCTGGAAATGGTTGCTTACTATGTTTTCCTAGTATGCATGCATCGCATTTGTTCCTTTGCTTAGGAATGGTGGGAAAACCAAATACACCATTCTTTCTTAACAATCTAAGACTGTTATAATTCAGATGACCAAATCTAACATGCCATAATAAACTGGATGACATATTACCTTCTTCATGCTGAGAGATATAGGCAAAGTTCTGAATTCTTGCAGAAGAGCCTCTCAAATTTAATAGTTGTCCACCTTCATAACCAGTCATGATGACCTTGTTGTCAGAGGTTTTTCTTATCTCCACAATCCCATCAAACATGTGGATGGAATGGCCTTGTTGTCAAATCTGCACCAAGGCCAGCAAGCTTCTCTGCAACTAAGGAAGATAGAGAACATTCTTTAATATGAAATCAGGGAATATAGGCAACTTTATCCTGATTGAGCCAATTCCCTGTGGTTTGAGGATAAATTTATCTGCAAAATATACTATGCCATTCACAATGGCATTCAGTTCTACAAAGCAATCTTTTCTAAAATTCATATGAGATGTTGCACCAGTATCAAGCAGCCAACAATCTTTATAAGGTGAAACAGAAGTCATTTCATTAATTCCAATATTACAATGTGCAACAATACAATGAGAAGAATCAGGAGTTTTACCACCCTCTTGGTTTTTATTCGTATCTTCTTTATTCTATCTACCGTTGATGGAGTTCCAAGATGCCTAGCATTGATCTGCTTCATGTCCATTCTTTCTGCAGTGTGTGCACTTCACATCTGATGTTTTGCTTGAGTTGTTTCTTCCATGTCTTCCTCTGAAATTTTTTCTTCCTCTGCCTCTTTTGCTACTATCTCCCCTGAAAGAGTCTTTAGGCTTGTTCTTTGCTTTCTGAGCAAAGCAAAGAGATTATGTGGTACTTTCACTTTTCTTCTTCCCAAAATCTCTCTCTATCTGCAATATTTTCTACCAGAATTTCAAAGGTGAGGTATTTGAACTTGTCACTTGCTTGCAAGGATTCAAGGTAGTTTGAATGAGTGGGATACAAATATTTTACAAATGTTGCAAGTGGAAGGTCTGGTTTCATACCATAAGCTTGAATCTTGTGCATGATGGCTTTTATTTCAGATGCGACCAGCATCGGTTTATTATATCTTTTACTTCAAGTCTGAATAATTTTAACATTAATTGAATGATTCCCATTTCAGAGTGTGAATCATACAAATCTTTTAGAGTTTTTAAGGCTTCATAACATGTCTTCGCAGGAATAATATGTTGGCTCACCTCTTCACTGACAGTAGCAGAAATCATAGCCAATGCTTTCTTGTCTCTGGACTTCCAAATATCAAGTTCTTTCTCTGTTGAAGGGGGATTTGGAGGTGAAGAGATGACGGTGCCTTCGCCGGTGATGGTGTTTTTTCCTTCACAAATGGCGTCCCATAAATCGTTGTAGACATACGCAGCTTTGATCTTTCTCCACCATTCTGGAAAGGTATATTTTTCGGTGAGTGTAGCACCAACAACATATGCTATAGAATACATCTTGAACCTGCAAATTACACAATGCTTGAACAAAATATGGGATGCAGGTTTAAATTCCTGGTCCTTTGTTTACAGATTACAATATTTTGCAGCTGTCAAAAGTCTGTAGCACTATTACAAATTTACTTCTCTCGAATATAGTGATTTTCACAAATACATAGAGTCTCTCCCTCTCAGAATGATTTTCATTAATTACAATGATACATGCGTAGCAATATCAATTCTCAAAGAACCTTCGGCAATTAACATAGCTCAAATCTTTACAAAGTATAGAATCTTTTAATGAATGTAGTGTTAATCTCCACTTAAGATAGGGTTTGTATTACAATTTCCAAAATTATTACCTCTGGATATTTAAATTTTAGTTCTTGCTCGTGGTCGAGGTGGTATTTCCTTCACAGATTATCATGATGCGCAGAAGGGAAACGAGCACAGCTTCAGTGACGATGATGTGCAGATCGTTCCAATGCAGATGGCTCAACGCCCACAACTCTGTATTTACGAGCAGGATTTTCCAATGCAGATGGATCAACGCAGTGGTCGCAGTCTTCGAGCAGCACTTCACGATGGCAGCAAGGTCGCAGGTCTGGAGGTCGAGCAGCACTTCAATCCAGGTCTCAAATCCACACGGCGCTGACACGAATCTCGTCAGCTGAAATTAAGATACTAACAAGACAAACAATTCTAGTCTCTCGGTTCATCTTCCCCAACGTAGCACTCATCAAACAGTTACTCAATTGATGCACAAATAGCTTTAGGTTTCTGATTGTGGAACTCGCTCAAAGAGAGGCCTTACTACTATGTTGGAACGTTAAATTACAGAAAAAGATAGAAAATAAATTATGCCTTCCTCTTTCAAGCAGGAACTAGGAACTCAACACTTCACCACGCAGAACAACATGCAGAAGCTGGAACTTGGAAGCCCGCAGCACTTCTTCACGTGGAGGTCGCAGTCTTCCAAACACGCAGATGGCAGCTCTTCACTTATGCAGAATATGACGTCGCAGGTCACAAAACTCTTTCCACGGGATGGCCCAACGAGCAGGTTGCAGCCTTCACGTGAGAGGAGAGCCTTCACGAACATGTAGCACAGGATTCTGAGTCTTCACACATAATGGAGATCCAAGCTACCAAACGCAGCTCCACACTCAACGTAGATATGGAGGCACAGTCCACCAGATTTTAGGGTTTATGCTAGAATAGCCAACGATCTCAGTTGTAAGGTCAGCTCAACACTCGTCACGGATTAGGGTTTGTGTATGACGGGTAGCGTGAGGGAAAGCAAGAGGGCAGAGAGGGCAGGAAATAGTAGAAACGTTCTCAGAAATTTCATGAGAAGGCGCAGATATCAGAAAACTTGCAGAGGGAAAAACTGACCAGCACATGAGCTATTGGCGAACTGACCAGCTCAGGAGCACAGGATTTATGGCAGAGCTCTGATACATGTCAGGTAATAACTCCCGGAATAATTATTTCATGCGTCAAGCATTATATTTATACAAATTATCTCTGACCTTTGGCATTCATATTCCCACATGTCCCCGTTATAGTTTCCTAGACTCTACCTCTTCCAAAACGGAATTATTATTTATTTACAATTTCCCTAAGGATTATAACAGAGTTGATTAATTGAAATTCAAAAATTTTTGACATATTGTCGATTACAATATTTTTTTTTCAACCGAAAAAAAACGTACTATTGCTATTCCTCGAAATCAAATAGTACAAAGATTTTCTCCTTTTCAAAAAAGGAAAATCCAAACTGTTCATATGTCACAAAGACCATATACTGTCACCATCATAGGTTTGTCGAAACAAAATTACATCAAAAGATCAAAAATTACAGATCCACATATATTCTTTTCTCTATCATTTTAGTAAAAACGAACTTCTCCACGCTCCAACAAAATGGAGTCCATCCATCCCTCCCAAACCAATATACCTTCAGCACCAAGTAATGCCTGTTTAGATAGATCATCAGCTTGACTGTTATGTTCACGGAATATATGTGAAAAGGAGATATGTTCCTGCAAATCAATCTCTGCACGAGCACGTCTACACCAGGGAGATAGAGCAATAACATTCAGATCATAATCTTTTGTTGCCCACTTTATAATAACACATGAATCACCAAAAACCAAAAGATTTACCAATCCAAAGCTATTGGCACACTTCAGCGAACACCACAGAGCTAGAAGCTCTGCTTTCATATTGCTGCCAGTTCCACAATTTAGACGCAGAGTAAAATAATGACTCTCATTTAAATAAATGACACCCCCTGCTGCACAAATTCCATACTGCGCTGCCCCATCAAAGAAAATAGTAGGTTGATTCACAGTAAAAGAAAACTGACCACATCTCCTCTTCTCAACCAAATTTGTAATAGCAGGATAGTATTGGAATAAGTTTAATACAATATGACTGCAAGCCCCAACATCAGGTTCTTTGTCTTGAAAAGTGACCATGTTGCGGAAATACCAAATAGCCCAAGATATAAGAATAGGTACCTGCATATTCTCCTTTGAAGACCGAAACCAATTCAGCATAGACTCACCAAATGTACTTGAATCCCAAACCTTTGTAATTGTCAATTTCGAATAGCAGAAATCCCATACATTTTTCCCAAAGGAGCAAGCCACAAACAAATGGTTGATGGATTCAGATTCCTTTTTGCATAAAATACACCAATTTGGACCACACCAACCACGCTTTAAAAGATTATCCCAAGTTTTCAAAGAACCTTGCAAAGCATGCCATAAAAACACTTATGTTTTAGAGCAATATTCCACTTCCAAATCTGTTTGAACCACCAGTGTTGAGGAAAAATATACTTCTCCTGCATGATTCTGTCATAGGCTGTCTTGGCAGAAACCACACCAGTTTTCTCATTACCAGTCCACACCAACTTATCCGCCTGGTTAGACAAAGACATACCAGCCGAGCCAAGTGCACGAACAAAGGAATCCCAAGATAAAGCATCATCTCCAACTAAACCTAGATCATATGAACTCAGCCAACCAGAATCACGTGATACTATATAAAGAAGAAAGTCCATAAATTTTTAAATAATCCAAAATCCTATTTGGAATACGAACAGTACCATCAATGCCCAGAATATTATCTTCCCCAATTCTTATATCTTTACCATTACCCACCTGCCACCTCAAATCACCCAGGATCCAGCCAGAAACCTTAAGAAGTCCACGACATAAAGGAGAACATCCAGAAAACATAGGCATATGCATTCTGATCCAAGCCAGCCGATCCCCTCTGATATACTTCACATAAGAAATCTTTATTATTGTTAAAAATACATCTCCACAGGCTTTTTTCCCTCAGGGCCATACTAAAAGATTTAATATCCTTTATACCCCAACCCCCGAATCTTTCAGGCCTGGAGATTGTTTCCCACCCAGTCATGACCAAAGAGGCTCTTTCCAAACCACCGGACCACAGAAAATTGAAAATCAATTTTCTGATAACATTAATAATAAAGACAGGTATCTCAAGAAGAGACAACCAATATACAGGTAGTCCCATCAAAACAGCTTTGATCAACGTAAGTTTTCCACCCACAGATAGAAATCTATAAGCCCAGTGAGAGATTCGAGCTTCAAATTTCCTTACAAGCCACCACCAATCCTTGATCTGGTAGTTATTGGGTCTCAAGTAAAAGCCCAAATATTTTAGCCCATCAACTAAAGGATGACAGCTATAGGGCATGAAAGCAGAAATCTCCTATCTGATAGCCAAACCCACATTATGAAAAAAGAAACTAGATTTTGCAGTGCTAATCTTCATTCCAGAAACACGGCAGAAACAATTAAGAATATTTCTGAAAACTCCCCATTCTGCAAGATTCCCCAAACCGGCCAGTAAAACATCATCAACAAAAATCAGGTGAGATATAACACAGTCCAATCCCAATTCTATGCCCTTTAACAAACCTTCTTGCTTGGCAAAGTTTATCATTCTACTGAGAGCATCAATAATCAAAAGAAACAGTAAAGGAGACAGTGGGCATCCTTGCCGAATTGTTAGATTTAAACCAAATAGACAAACAAGATCTCTGAAAGAAACATAATCACAAGATAGACACACAATATACCCTGGGAAACCCTCATGGGGTAGAAAACCCAGCAAAGCTTTCCTCAATAAGATGATCAACCAAAATACAAGATGTGCTCCTTCTCCTTGACTCCTTAGCAGATCTCCTCAACTAGTGCGCACTCTTCCACAAGTGAGTGAATGAACTAATGAGGAGTTCACCTCCTCTATTTATACTTGACTTCCAACTGACTAAAAGACTTATGGGGCCGACCTCACCTGGAGAAGTCTAATAACCCCTAAAATATAACTACAGGGCCGACCCACACATGGTGGGTCTAATAACCCTAGTTAATACAATCCCTTGGAGGAATAACCATCTCCAGATACATGATAGGGTTACCTCGGAGGAATGAAACATCTCCGGAATAATAAAGTACAAATATAATATTCTTTGAAGTTACAATATTCAACACTCCCCCTTAACGAGAAGGATATTATAACAACATCTGCAACGGCAAGGAGTCATCATACATGATACATCTATAAATCATCGGAAGCTTTCTTCAATTCATCTTCGTCAGTAACTCAACCAGTTACTGGAACATCAATGTCAATAGTGTCGATATCAATCCGATCATCGGCACCGTCATCAGCATCGTCATCATACGATCATCAGAGTCGTCATCAGCATCGTCATCACACGATCATCAGCATCGTCATCACACGATCATCAGCATCGTCATCAGCATCGTCATCACACGATCATCAGCATCGTCATCACACGATCATCAGCATCGTCATCAGCATCGTCATCACACGATCATCAGCATTGTCATTACACGATCATCAGCATCGTCATCACACGATCATCAGCATCGTCATCAGCATCGTCATCTCACGATCATCAGCATCGTCATCACACGATCATCAGCATCGTCATCAGCATCGTCATCACACGATCATCAGCATCGTCATCAGCATCGTCATCACACGATCATCAGCATCGTCATCACACGATCATCAGCATCGTCATCAGCATCGTCATCACACGATCATCAGCATCGTCATCATACGATCATCAGCATCGTCATCACATGATCATATTCCTAGGATGATCAATCCTGCTCCTTTTAGGACATAGGTCCAAGGATGATACAATCCAATCTTTAGTTCTCGGAGACTTCAGTCTACGGATCAATTCTGGGACCTCAGTCTGGGGACGATGCAATCCCCTGCCTGTTCATTCAGGACTTCAATTTTCGAAGACCCAGTCTACGGTTCTATTCTGGGACCTTAGTCCGGGGATGATACAATCCCCTACCTGTTCATTCAGGACTTCATTATCGGAGACCCAGTCTACGGTTCTATTCTGGGACCTCAGTCCGGGGACGATACAATCCCCTACCTGTTCATTCAGGACTTCATTATCGGAGACCCAGTCTACGGTTCTATTCTGGGACCTCAGTCCGGGGACGATACAATCCCCTACCTGTTGATTCAGGACTTCATTATCGGAGACCCAGTCTACGGTTCTATTCTGGGACCTCAGTCCGGGGATGATACAATCCCCTACCTGTTCATTCAGGACTTCATTATCGGAGACCCAGTCTACGGTTCTATTCTGGGACCTCAGTCCGGGGACGATACAATCCCCTACCTGTTCATTCAGGACTTCATTATCGGAGACCCAGTCTACGGTTCTATTCTGGGACCTCAGTCCGGGGACGATACAATCCCCTACCTGTTCATTCAGGACTTCATTATCGGAGACCTTACGTCTACGGCTCTCTTCAGGACTGAAAGTCCAGGGATGATCCAATCCCCTCAACTGTCCACTAAGGACTTCATTCTCGGAGACCTTACGTCTACGGCTCTCTTCAGGACTGAAAGTCCAGGGATGATCCAATCCCCTCAACTGTCCACTAAGGACTTCATTCTCGGAGACCTTACGTCTACGGCTCTCTTCAGGACTGAAAGTCCAGGGATGATCCAATCCCCTCAACTGTCCACTAAGGACTTCATTCTCGGAGACCTTACGTCTACGGCTCTCTTCAGGACTGAAAGTCCAGGGATGATCCAATCCCCTCAACTGTCCACTAAGGACTTCATTCTCGGAGACCTTACGACTACGGCTCTCTTTAGGACTGAAAGTCCAGGGATGATTCAATCCCCTCAACTGTCCACTAAGGACTTCATTCTCGGAGACCTTACGTCTACGGCTCTCTTTAGGACTGAAAGTCCAGGGATGATCCAATCCCCTCAATCTGTATTCTCATCAATACAAGTACAAGTATCTTCATCCATACAAGTACATAATCAGCATCAACAGCATGTATACATCATACAATCATAAGCATGTATTCTTACTAATAAATCTAAAAGCATGTATACATCTGTCATCAAAAGCATGTATTCTCACTAATACATCTATCATCAAATCATGTATACATCTAACATCAAAAGCATGTATACATCTAGCATGTATTCTCACTAATACATCTATCATCAAAATCATGTATACATCTAACATCAAAAGCATGTATACATCTGTCATCAAAAGCATGTATTCTCACTAATACATCTATCATCAAATTATGTATACATCTAACATCAAAAGCATGTATACATCTAGCATGTATTCTCACTAATACATCTATCATCAAAATCATGTATACATCTAACATCAAAAGCATGTATACATCTAGCATGTATTCTCACTAATACATCTATCATCAAAATCATGTATACATCTAACATCAAAAGCATGTATACATCTAGCATGTATTCTCACTAATACATCCATCATCAAAAATCATGTATAAGTAAAAGTGAATGAAAATAAAATAGTCCTAAATCTAACTATTTCTAAGTGATTAGGTGAAGTCTCATTTTTGATGAGACTTGCTTGCCATCAGGAAACATCCTACTCCCCCTTTCTAGGAGAGTCCTTCTGAACTACACCAAGCTTGTCTCGAAAGTATTCGAATTTCACACGAGACAGTGGTTTGGTCAGGATATCAGCAATTTGATCTTCAGTGCTCACGTATTCAAGCTTGATAGCTCCTTTCTGCACCATATCTCGAATATAGAAGTATCGGATCTCTATGTGTTTTGACTTATCATGAAACACAGGATTTTCTGTCATCTTGATGCAGCTTTGATTATCACACATAATCATAGTGGGATCCATTTCTAAATCAAACACTCCAGATAACAGTTTCCGAAGCCATACAGCTTCACAGCTAGCAGAGCAAGCAGCTATGTATTCTGCCTCAGCAGAGCTGAGGGCCACACTGGATTGTTTCTTGCTGAACCAAGAGATCATGGCAAATCCAAGGCTATAACATCCACCTAAAGTACTTTTTCTGTCTGAGACACTGCCTGCCCAATCAGAGTCTGAGTAACCATGCAACTTGAGTTCATGACTTCCATCATAGAGTAGACCAAAATCTAATGTACCTTTTAAGTACCTCATTACATGCTTTGCAGCTATTAGATGAACCTTTCTGGGTTCTACTAGATACTGACTTAGGGTATTTATAGCAAAGCATATATCTGGCCTAGTATTTGTCAAGTACATTAGTGATCCAATGATCTGTCTATATAAGGTTAGGTCCACTAATTCTGATGAGTCATTAACCAAAATCTTTAAGTTGGAGTCCATGGGAGTGGCCATGGGTTTACATTCCAACATATCAAATCTTTTCAGAATTTCCACAGTATACTTACCTTGATTCAGAAAGATTCCTTTTGGTTCTTGCCACACTTCTAGGCCTAGGAAGTAGTGCATCAATCCGAGATCTTTCATCTCGAATTCTGAAGAAAGCTTCTTCTTGCTTTCAATAATTTGTTTCTCATTTCCAGTTAGAAACAGATCATCTACATATAGTAAAAGTATAACTGGTTCATCATCCAATACCTTGAGATAAAGGTTTGGGTCAGCTTTACTTTTGGTAAAGCCCATGCTAGTTAAGAAATTGTCAATCCTTCCGTACCAAGCTCTGGGAGCTTGTTTCAACCCATATAATGCCTTCTTCAGTTTGCATACATGAGTCCTTCCGTCATTTACCTCAAATCCTTGTGGTTGCTCTATGTATACTTCTTCTTCAATTACACCATTCAGAAAAGCTGTCTTAACATCCATTTGATGTAGCTTCCACTTTATCATGGATGCAAGAGCCATGATAGTTCTAATTGAAGTATACCTAGCAACTGGTGCAAATGTTTCTTCATAGTCAATTCCCTCCTTCTGAGAGAACCCTCTGGCTACAAATCTTGCTTTGTATTTTTCAATACTTCCATCCGCAGCATGTTTTATTTTAAAGATCCATTTGGAAGAAACCACACTTTTGTCTTTTGGTTTGGGAACTATATCCCAAACATCATTTTTCATTATTGACTGATATTCTTCAGTCATTGCTTCTACCCATTCTTTCTTTTGAGCTGCCTCTTCATAGCTGGTAGGTAGTTGATCCACAAGATCACACATCAGGGCCATATAGTTGGATACTAGCTTTGGTTTCTTCCTTTCTCTAGTGGAGCCTTCAGGAGCACCATATCTTTCTTCTCCTTGAATAATATCTCTAGCCCATGCTGGTCTTCTTTTCCTGGATAATTCTGCAACAGGAGGTTCTTGTGGTTCCAGCATGTCATGATCCTCTGGTATGTCTTCTTCAGGAATGTGAGCATTCTCTGAGATTCTGGGAGATGTATCTTCTTCATAAACTTCTTCAAGTTGACACTTTCTGGATTTCTTGAGGGCTGCTTCCTCATCGAAGGTAACATCTCTACTTATTTCTATATGATGGAAACCTGGTATGTAGATTCTGAAGGCTTTGGAAGTTTCACAATAACCAACAAATATTCCCTTCTTACCTGAGGGATCCAATTTGGATCTCTTCTCTTTTGGAATATGGATGTACACAGGACACCCAAATATTTTGAGATGACTTACCTCAGGCTTCTTTCCTGTAAAGACTTCCTCTGGAGTTTTGAAGTCAAGAGCACTATGAGATAGTCTATTTTGAACATATACTGCTGTCTTGGCTGCTTCAGCCCACAGATACATGGGAAGGTCTTGATCATGTATCATAGTCTTTACAGCTTCCATGATGGTTCTATTTTTCCTCTCAGCTACCCCATTCTGTTGGGGGTTGTAAGGAGTGGTTAGCTCCCTTTTGATTCCAGCTTCTTTACAGAATTCTTCAAATTCCTTTGAAGTGTATTCTCCACCATTATCTGTTCTGAGAATCTTGATTTTCTTGTCTGAGAGGTTTTCTATTAGAGCCTTGAACTCTTTGAATTTTCCAAAGACTTCATTCTTACCCTTTAGGAAGTATATCCAAGTTTTTCTTGAATAATCATCAATGAAGGAGAGATAGTATTCAAACCCACTTAGAGATGTGGTAGGCATGGGTCCACATACATCTGAGTGTATTAGTTCTAGAGAACTCTTAGTCTTTGTTTCACTTTTCGGAAAGGGATTCTTGATATTCTTCCCTTTCTTACATCCTTTACATGAGCCATCATGATCAACCTTCAAGTTTGGCAAGCCTATAACCATCTTACTCACATATGGTAAAGCTTTATAGTTAATGTGGGCTAGTCTTCTGTGCCATAGCTCACTGGGACTAGAGACTTCATGAGCAAGGGCAGATTCTGGGTGACCCTTGAGTTTATAAAGTCCTCCTTCTTCTTCACCAATGACAATTGCATCTTTGATTGATTTTCCTTTGGTCCACATGAGTACTTGACCATCTATGAAGGCTACTCTAAAGCCTTTCTTGTCTAGAGCTGAGATAGAGAGTAGATTCTTCTTTAACCCTGGAACATATAATATTTCTTTCATCTTCAAAGGTGTTCCTGAGTCAAGCTTGTAGCTTGCTTCACCAATTCCCTTGATGGGATATTGATAATCATCTCCTAGTGATACCTTCTGGGGTGAAGACTTCTCTTCAATCTTGGAGAGAGTTTCCTTGTGACCTGTCATGTGCTTTGAAGCACCACTGTCAATGAGCCAAGTGTCTTCACCAGGAGACACAGATCCAGAGAGAGCAGAAAATAGTACATATTCTTCTGGTTCTTCTTTCTTTACTTTAGATCTTTTCTTTTGAGGCCTTTCCTCTACTTCTTCTTCTTCTTCTTCTTCTTCTTCTTCACTGTCATCTTCTGCCATATGAGCATGATGTCTTTTGTGAACAAATCTTTTCTTCTTCTTCTCTGGTAGGGTACAGTCTCTGGCATAGTGTCCTAGCTTGAGACAATTGAAGCATTGGACTGTGGAGATGTCTCCCCCTTTCTTTTTGAATCTATGAGAGGGTTGAGGCCTCTTGTGGTTTACCTTCTTGAAGTAGCCTCTCTTTCCTCTTTTGGTGTGGGTGGCCAAAGCTTGGTCATCCTCTTTGAGAAGTGCTTCTCTGTTGGCAACCCTAGCCTCCTCTTGAACACAATCTTCCCATACTACATCAAACTTCATACTTTCTTTTCTGGCACACATAGTTTGAATGAATGACTCCCATGGTCTAGTGAGACCATTTAGAGCTGTCATCACAAGTTCATCTTCATCAAGAGTATCACCAATGGCATCTAGTTGTTCTTTGATTAGAGAGACTCTTGAGAAGTAGTCTTGAATGGATTCTCCTTTGTGCATCTTGGTACTTTTCAATTGAGTCCTTAGATTCATCTTTCTGTTGATGTTCTTTCCTTCATACATTCTTCCTAGGGCATCATACATTTCCTTTGGAGTCTTCTTGGAAGACACTTGGGGAATCAAGTGATCTTTAATGGAATCAGCTATGATTCTCTTTGCCCTAATCAGATCCTTCCTGTGTTTTTCTTTGGCTTCCTCTTCTTCTGGTTCTGCAACTTCCTCCTTGATATAATGAGCAAGATCATTCTCCTCAAGAATGAGACCAATTCTGTATTTCCATGCTCGGAAATTCTCTATGCCTTCTAGCTTGTCTTCAAGCTTAGTATTTGGAGCCATCTTCTCTTGGGGGAGTCCAAGAGACAGAGTAGACTTACCTGGGAAGTTACTTTTCACTTTTCCGGAAACTGGAACAGAAATTTATCGCACTTTTGGTAGAATTAGGGTTTGACTTTCCCGGAGTTCTACCCAACCAAAAAGTTCGATCTATAGCTCAAAAGAATGCTCTTGAGAAGGGCTATCCAGTCATGTAATCAGAAATCAAAAATTACAACTTTTTTCTGAAACCAAAATCTGACGTATCGCACTTTTGGTAGAATTAGGGTTTGACTTTCCCGAAGTTCTACCCAACCAAAAAGTTCGATCTATATCTCAAAAGAATGCTCTTGAGAAGGGATATCCAGTCATGTAATCAGAAATCAAAAATTACAACTTTTTTCTGAAACCAAAATCTGACGTATCGCACTTTTGGTAGAATTAGGGTTTGACTTTCCCGAAGTTCTACCCAACCAAAAAGTTCGATCTATAGCTCAAAAGAAAGCTCTTGAAGAGGGCTATCCAGCCATGCAACCAAAAATCAAAAATACCAACTTTGGGCTGAAAACCCTAACTTCACCAAAGAGAGAGAAAGAGGTATTCTTACCTTGTGAAAGATGTCCTATTCAGTCTAGCTCTGATACCATGTTAGATTTAAACCAAATAGACAAACAAGATCTCTGAAAGAAACATAATCACAAGATAGACACACAATATACCCTGGGAAACCCTCATGGGGTAGAAAACCCAGCAAAGCTTTCCTCAATAAGATGATCAACCAAAATACAAGATGTGCTCCTTCTCCTTGACTCCTTAGCAGATCTCCTCAACTAGTGCGCACTCTTCCACAAGTGAGTGAATGAACTAATGAGGAGTTCACCTCCTCTATTTATACTTGACTTCCAACTGACTAAAAGACTTATGGGGCCGACCTCACCTGGAGAAGTCTAATAACCCCTAAAATATAACTACAGGGCCGACCCACACATGGTGGGTCTAATAACCCTAGTTAATACAATCCCTTGGAGGAATAACCATCTCCAGATACATGATAGGGTTACCTCGGAGGAATGAAACATCTCCGGAATAATAAAGTACAAATATAATATTCTTTGAAGTTACAATATTCAACATGAATACCCCTCGAGCATCCAAAAAAGACGATGGTGCACCATTGATCAGAATAGCAATGCTAGCCGTGGAAACACAAGACATTATCCAATTAAGTACCAGTGGGGGCACCCCAATTTGGATCAATATGAGCCTTAAAAAAGTCCAATTCACCCTATCATACGCCTTCTCCAAGTCCAATTTAAGAAGCATAGCACTGAATTTGCGACTCTTAATAGAGTGGAGAAGTTCCTGTGATGCCCCAATGGCATCATGAATCTGGCGATTATGCAGAAAGCCAAACTGTTCCTCAGTGATATGAGAAGAGAGAGCCGATTTAATCCTTTGAGCAATGATCTTGGAAACCAGTTTGTAAGCCAAATTACAGAGAGCTATTGGCCTATAATCGCCAAAATTTCCAGGATTTCTCTTCTTTGGAATCAGCGTCAAAAATGAAGAATTTAATGCACCTGAGGTGAAGCCATGCAGCCGGGTATGTTCCACCATACTCAGCAACTCAGGGCCCATAACCTCAAAGAAGTGAGAAAAAATCTCAATCGGCCACCCGTCAGGTCCCCGGCTTTTCTCATGAGCAAAGAGATGCAAAGTATTCTCCACCTCTTCAATAGTAACCTCTCTGCCAAGGGCTACAGCCTCCTCATCAGTGAAGAACCTGGGGAACAATTCCGCAATCCTAATTTGTTCCATCAAATTACCAGAGCCATCATCTTTGTAAATATTCCCAAAATGATTCACGGCTTCAAGCTTCAGCGCCTCGTTTCCGGAGCAGCGATTACCACCAGCATCTTTCAGTTCCCAAATTGAATTTTGATTACGACGAGTCGAAGCAAAGGAGTGAAAAAACTTTGTGTTATGATCTCCAAATTTTACCCACAGAGCCCTGCTCTTTAACCTCCATTCCATCTCCTCCTTTAAGAGAATGTCATCTCTTCTTTTCTCAAGTAACTTGACAACCTCAAAATCTTCCTTTGACAGCTTTTCAACAAAATTCTCCTTATATAACATATGAATATCTTCTTCTAGAGATACCAGATCTCTCTTATCATTTTCCTTTTTTATCTTGATCCATTCAATCACAACTCTTTTAAGGTCCCTCATTTTATTACAGAAAATATCTAAAGGGTTATCCCCAACCACCACAGCAGAAGCCCAGAAATCACGAACCACCTTACAGAAATCTTCATCCAACAACCAAGAACTGTTAAATTTAAAAGGAACACATGATTTCACCCCAATATCATCGAACTGAAATAGGATGGGCCAGTGATCAGAGAATTTTGACCATGAACCCAGGAGCGGTATCTATGAAACTTTCCCAGCAAAGGAGCCTTAACCAAGAAACGGTCAAGACGTTTATGTACACCAGCATCACCCCCTCTGCCATTGCTCCAAGTAGGGCATAATTTAGAAGGCATGACATCAATTAAATCATGTTTACTCAGAAAATTCCTGAAAAAATCCGCCCAGGGATCCAGTCTAGATTTTTTCCCCCAAATTTCCGAGGGAGATACAGTAAAATTTAAATCTCCTGCGAAAATGAGATTCTCATCATTTAAAAGACCTGAATCAGAGAGTGAATCCCAAAAGATCAGCCGATTTACATAGGGAGCATAACAGTTGAAAACCGATAAACTTATGTTTAGCCCAACACAATGACCTTTTAGAAGAATCCCCCACTGTGTCCTGAAAGCTTTGAAAATAAATAGCTGAGGGTCCCAAGCGATGACTAAACCCCCCGATAGTCCGGAAGCATCCACCGCAGAGACCTACCAATGAGGTAACAGACTTCCAATCTTAAAAACCGCATCCAAACAAGAGCACATTGTTTCTTGGATAAATATTATACCCGGACTAGTAGCATGTAAAAGGTTGGAGAGGGCCCTAGCCCGCAAAACCCCACCCAACCCACGAGCATTCAGGGAAATAAAAGACATTAAGAAACCCCCAAATTGGGACTCTGTGCTCTAAGACCCAATACATCACCTCCATCAAAAACCCCAACACCTTCCGAGGAATTAGCAGACTGTAAAGACTCAAGTAACGGAGTCTTATTCTTCTTTTTCCCTTTTCTTATCGTCACATTCTGAAATCTAGGATTAATAAGCATCACTTCAGCATCACTTGACGGATTTTTAGAAAAAATATCCAAAGGTACTAATCCTAAATCCCCCTTGGCAACATTATCCCCCAAGAAATCAGAAACCACAGCTTCCATAGGTTTATCAGACATTAAACCAGCCTTATCATCCCCAGAAATAGCAGATGGAGAGGGTGCGGATCTATCAGAGACCAAGGAAAATCCTCCAGAAAGAGGAACTACCAAAGGGGATCTCGGACACATATTTGGGCAAGAAGAAACCCCATTGACAAGAGCAGGACCCGTATCAACTAAGACAGACCCCGAACAAGACACCGGAGAGGATAAACCATGTCTCAGCTTAACAACCCCCAAAGAGATCCTCCTATCCAAATCAACCTCCTTAGCAGAAATAAAATCAAGCTCTTCCTTAGTAAGATCCGAGTATGCAGAATCCGGAGGGACAAAAAACTTACTAGGCAAGGAAGTCTTCATGGATACCATCTTCGGAGAAGCCAATGCAGGTGGAGGAGTTGACATAGTATCCCGACGACACAAAACCTTCTGAACAGTTCGAAATTTTGGACATTTTGCCTGCACATGCCCTACCTCCCGAAAATGAAAACAACGAAATGGAATCCGGAAGAAATCCAGCCGCTGTGTCCAGCTGCGTTCGCCCCACACAACTTCAATATCAGCCGGCAAACCAAGGCTAAGGTCAATTTCCACAATCACCTTTGCATACCGCCTATCGATGCCAAATATAGAGTTTTTATCAACCCTAATGCACCTTCCCACCGAATTAGCCAGCCCAACTACCGTCTCCTCTGTCCAAACTTCAATTGGAAGCCCAGGGACAAGCATCCAAAGGTGGCGGATACCCTGTCGATCATGCACAGGATCAAAGGCGATATGCCATCGCTTGAGGTTTAGGGAACCGTTTTTAAACAGCCAAGTCCCCTCCAAAATACGAGCCAAAGCCTCCGACGATGGGAAAATGAACAGAATCCAACGGTTAACCAGCAAATTCACCCGAGGAGTGTTACCCAACAACGGTGACCAATTTTCCTTAACCCACTTGACTATCTCAACCTTTGAACCAGAAGCAAACTCTAAACGGCCCACCAGCGCTCGCTCCGCCAGCATTTCAACTCTGTCCAGGTGAGCACCCGCAGGAATAACAAACCGATCCACCAGTTCTCTAGCCTTTAGGGTTTTCGTCCTTCGTCTACCTTTAGCGCTCTTACTAGACAAGTTAGGGTTTTCGCCATGGCCATGACCAGAGGGATGGGCAGACGGCTCTCCAGCCACACAGCCGAGAAAATGGGGCGAAAGGGGACGATACCCCCCATCAAGTGAACACATAACCCCGAGACCGGCCTAGCCGGTGACAACAACCTGTCCGATGAAAAAAGGTGACAGTGACACCACACTCGGTGGGTTCCAGCTGTCCCAACCCTCCAAAAAAATGCCAAAAAGGCCAGCAGACTGAAAAGACCTCAAATCGTCCAAACCAAGACATCTCCGCCAATTCCCCAGCCAAAAACAGCAAAGAAACCAGACCTTACCTGCGAAACCCTAGCTGACACCTCCATCGCCCAACGATTACAAGATTACCTACATTTTAGTATTACCTGCATTTTCGGCAGGTATAAAAAGTGAAGTAGTATTACCATATTATAATAATATTATAATATATGAATATTAACATCACATAAAAAAAAATTATGAACATGATCAATATGACCTATTAATGATGTATCATTCAAAATTTTAAATTTTTTTTTGGCAATAACTTACTTTACAATGAAAAATATCAAAGCTCTATTGGAAAGAAATACAAATACTTAATTAAAATAACAACATTTTCTCTCAATCCCACTTAATTAATGCAATTATTATTCTTAGCATTATAATTTATAACAAAAAAATCAAGAAATACAAACATTCAAATTTTGGTCATGGAGAAATTAGACACCACCTTAAATTTTCTTGTAAATTTCATTGTTATCAAGCCCATAAATATTAAAGTCATTGTAGAGCACCTTAACTCTTTTTGTAAATTACATTGTTATCAAGGCCATTAATTTATTCATTATTATTAAGGCCATAAATTAATTGAACTTGATCGAATCATTTAATAAAAAAAACATTACATTAATCTACTAGAAATGTCATAAAGTAATGCAATTATAATTGTTATCATTATTCCCGGATGCGAGTGATCACGCTACACCATCCTGAGCCGTCACGCTAGAGAGGACGCCACCACACCACCCCGTATGCGACGACAGAGGTTGCATGCAACAGTAGGTTCCAGCTACGTGTGAAGGACAGGGCAGCCACCTAGACACGCCATCTCCCCCATCTCCAGCTCCTAGGTTGGCCTCCATCCAAGATGACAATTAATGCTAAGCATGATCCCCTCCTAGCTGGTTATTTCACATGCTCAAACTGACTCTGCTCACATGGCTTGGTGGGTGGCATTAATGTCGGATCAATTCCCTACGTCCTCTACCCCCTGTTGGTTTCATTTCACCATTACTCTGTCCCGTGTGAAGCTTTTCCCTCCCAAACGCCCCCTCCAGGATATGAAGCGCCCGGTCCATCCTCCTGCGTTCATTCCACACTTCCGGTTCTCACCGCCTACGTCTTTTGTTGAAAGCTCGGCCCCTGTGCATCGCTCCTGTAATTTCTCCAACACGGCCATGAAGCGTACAAGGGGCACTTCCAGGCGTGGCTCCACGCAAAGCACTGGAAAATCTGCGTCAGCCGAAAAGGAAATCCCTACAAACATTGGATACAAGGATAATGTTTCGATGCCGGTCTGACGCCTGGTGGACGACTGGGAATCACGAAATGTGGCTGAAATCCTGGCTTTTGGCAGCCCAGGCACACAGGTGAATCACTACTGGTTGCTCAAGAACTTGATCGGCACGCTGGTAGAAGAAATGCTGACCCATTGGCATTTGGCCAAGATGTCCATAACGGACACCAGGTCCACCATGGCTCATCTGGACGGCATTCTTGTGGCGCTGGAAGCCAATCTCACAAATCGCCACCTCTACTCGTTATTTCCTCAGCCGGCGCAGCCCATTGGTTTTGGACCGGAAGGTCCTGTTGCAGGTTTCGGGAAGGAGAGCATTGCTCTCAAAAAAGGCACTAGCTCTCAAGTGACAGCGCAGGCAACTGGCAGCTCTCTTCATGACTCCATGGCAGCACCTATTCCTGGACATGCCTCTGGCCTAGACTCTCCTGTGGCGGTTGTGGTGCAAGGAGTGTCTCCTGGGACCTCCTTTTTGGTTCCATCCACAATCGCGGTCACCCAGTACAAACACACTCATAAGGACGGATTTGAAGAAATTGTCCCACACAAAATGGAACCCCTGCCCGCCAAGCTCCCAAAACAATAATGGACAGATGATTTCTTCGATCCTTGTCCCATTTCTGCTGATATCCAAGACTCCAAGGGAACAGAAGCCAGCTCTTGAATAGGCTTGTCTAGTTTTTTTGTTTTTGTCTATATGTATTACAGAGTCTCACTCTGTTTTCTGTCTTTCATAATCGGTGTCTATTTAGTTTACTACTCTAGGTTTTTCTATACTTCTCTGTAATATGGGCACTAAGAGCGGCACCAGAATGACATATTCAACCTCTCCTGATGATTGTACTCTTTTTTGTATTATAATATAATCTTTCTATGCAGCTTACAAAAAAAAAAATTGTTATCATTATTTATAACAAAAACATCATAAAATACAATCATTATTGAAATATTAATATAGAAATTAGAGGACACCTTCAAGTTCATAAAAATATGTTATCCTTTACTTTCACAAAAATAAAATTGAATCATGTAAGTTGTTTTCATGGTGTATTTATATATATACACAAGACATGATTTCCACCATCATAAGACGAGAAATTAACAATATAATTAGACAATCAAAGATAACAGTAACAAAATGATATCACAATATGTAAATGACAAAATAAAACATGTACATATCACTCTCTGTTGCCATCACCCTCATTATCTTCCTCAGTTGGCATGATAGCATTGTTGTTCTTAGAAACATGTTTAGTTATAGGGTCGTGTCTTAATATGAACCACCAATCTCTATCCAACACATCCGGGTGAAAGAACACTTGGTTGCATGTGTTTTGGGAAAACATAGGGCTCCTTACTTTCATCCCACATCTTTCTAGAGTTGATACATATCAACCCACTATCACGATCTTACTTTACATTATTCCTATTGAATGTGTCCCACCACCTTCACCTAAAAATAACACATTGGAAAGATGAGAAGTCCACGTGAATGATCTCTTGTATCTTTCGTACATAACTCAACATCCCTCCTACTGAGTTTCGATCTCAGTGGCTAGCATGACTAGATTGGTTGAACTCAACTTCCACTCCACAGTCTTGTGTAACATGCCCATTATCAGCATCCTTTGTGCAAAAATGATGTCCATAACCCCACATAGATGGGAACGAATGCACCTATAAGAAAAGTTAACAAATGATGATGTCATATGTTTTTTAACCCAACCATTAATATATTAAACATAAATGTCATAATTCAAAGTTGCATTATAAAGTTAGAAATTATGTACATAAATATTTTATTACCCAGTTGTTGCACCCGATGCCAATGTTTAGCACATCCTCCTCTTCAGGAGGGTAACGACCGGATGCACCATATTTCTCTCTAACTTGGTTTGCAACCCAACTATTGGGACAGATCATTGGCATATTTTCTTTTAAATGATCTGGAAAAGGCATGCTTCTACCATGCAACCGTCTGAATTCTTTTATGTCAATGTCCTATTTCCTCCTCTTCTCTTCATACAATGCGACCCATGGATGTGTTTCCTCTGCGTTTCAAAGAATGAATTTATTGATTGCATCAATTTCTGAATTTTTTGTTGTATTCATGGAAAAAAAAACATATTCAGTACGTATGGGGTCAAATATATAATTTGACGTTTGTTGTGAATATAAGTTACTATGTGTAAAATTGAAGATCGAAAGATAAGTGAATTACTCTTTATCATGCACATTTTTCCATTTGTTTCCAGTACCTCCCTTTCTCTTCTGCCTTCATCATGCTCATCATCCCAAATCATTATGCCTAGTGTGTCGTCGATTTTATTGATGTACTCATTAGCATAATAGAACAACTCATATACTATGTACCCCTCTGCCATAGACCCCTCGGGTTTTTCCCTTTGTCGAACAAATCCCTTCACTTTTTTCATGAACCTCTATGAGAAGAACATCCAGTAACAGGAGACCACCCCGACTAATTTAACCTCATCAACTAGGTGAATTAGAAGATGAATTTGCAAGTCCACGAAACTCGGTGGCAGTTCCTTCTCAAACATACAAACAATATCAGCTATCTCTTCACACCACCGTGGAATGCTAGCAATGTAAATCTCCCTTGATGTGATCCACTGTACAAATGTAGATAGTCTAGATATGGCATGCCGTAGGTCATTGGGAAAGTCATGGTTCACACACCCATGCACGAACAACGGATAATGACACTACAAAGTAAACACAAAAATTTAAGTGCATTTTAACTTTTGTGGAAAAATATATAAACAAATAGTAATAACAATTTTTTGGCATTATACATACCCTCAGAAGGTTGATATGGTCATGTGATTTCAAACCCAACAACTTTTCATCTAACGTATTGAAGCAGCGCCATAGAGTAGACCCATAAAAATAAGGTGCCTTCACGCCCAATATAAATTATTTTGCCAAATTAATATCATATTTCTTCAAAATCCGTGGGACATCGCCTTTTTTAAATTAAAAAGAGGGGCCAGCCTCTCCTCTATTTTCTTGTCTTGGCCAATGCTTCTTTTCATATTTGAAGCAATATGGTCTTTCCTGACTTTCATCTTGTCACTTTTTTTGGATGATATGTGATGCCACAAAGAAGATGAAACATTTTTAAATATATCCATGGGATCTAGTAAGTGGGAAATCTTAAGATGCTCCCAATATGGGATCTCATAAAATATCGATTTCCTTTTCATCCCTGTGGGAATTTTCTCAACATGGGTGTCGAAGAAATCAATATCATCGATTGCAGGATGCACATTTGAATCGAACATCTTTGTGTATTCCTTCTCCTTCTCTCTGTCATATTCCCTAAGCCAGTCAACCGGTGTCATTATTTCAGGCCTTTGGGTTCTCTCTCGTTTACCATTGAAAGCATAGTTTGATCTTCTATAAGACTGGTTTTCTGGGAGGAATACCCTAGAGAAGTCGTACACTAAATTTTGTAGGTCTTTGGACCACCTAGCTTTCATAGAAGGTCCACAACATTTACATCCATAATAACCTCTTGTTACAAGACATGTGATTTTATAGTAAAGAGATCACGTTAGTGTTGAGGATGAAGACAGTCACACCGAATTAAATATGTCAAAAATTATTGATTTGAATATAATAAGAAAATCAAACAACATATTTACCTGAAAAAACTCCTAACCCTAGATAATCATGTGTGGTGTATGCACATATGCCATACATTGTAAAACTCCTCTTTGATGGGATGGGTCTCGACACATCATATACCTGTATCCCTTCCCATGATTCCTTGAATTCATCGATCAATGGTTGTAGGTGAACATCCATATTCTTCACTTGTTTTTTACCGAGGACTATAAGAGCCAACATAAGATGTTCATTCTTCACGGAAAACCATGGGGGGTGTTGTTATTGATCACTACTATAGGCCAAATAGTATAGATGTTGTTTGGTTGGGAATATGGGTTGATTCACATAAAGCAGACGCACCAATGTAAACACACCGTTAAAGAATATGTGTAACCAATGTAAACACATCGTTAAAGAATATCCGCAAAATCCCCCGCGGTGGAAAACATCCGCTACATTTGGTAGAGGATATTTCTACATGCATTTTCACAAAAAAATTCGTTCTAGTGTGTTTAATACTATTGGCAGGCGGTTTGGATGAGTCAGTTACGCAGCATCGCGGATGCTGTGAAGGGTCAAAGATGTCGCGCAAGTTGATTAGTTTATGTAATTTTGGGTCAATTGGACCGCATTATGTGGGTTTTGGGTCATTTGGACCGCATTATGTGGGTTTTGGGTTAGTCTTTTTGTAAATTGTGTTAAGAAGTATTTAGATGATTGCCTAAGTGGACTGCAAATGTAAAGGCACTAGCCTATAAATAGACATAGCATTGTAAGTATTGATATACCATTGGGAGACAACAATTGATCAAGTGACGGATGATTTTGCTTGTTATTGTCTGTTAATCTAGGTTTGCGACAGAAGGATTGTATTGCCATATCTATGAGTTATTGAAGATTAATATGATATGACATAGTTTTGAGCAGAACCATTTTGTCTTTCTCGTTTCCTTGCAACAAATGCATTATGCGATATGAATCTGTGAATGATGCGATGTTTCCTTGCTGCAATTAATGTTTTACTATTATATCTATTATGCATTTATGGTTCTGTCAATAATGAGATATGTTGAATGATGTTGTCATTATGTTTAATTCCTGAGTTGAATGGTTAGATCTGTTATACAATGCTACAATAAGTTGATTAGTGGTTGCACAAAATCCTCCTTCATTCGACGGAAACGTGGTTCCGTCAGCTCTCTAGATCGCGGTGGTTTGGGTGTCGACAGTGTGAGGAACCCCTATCGACTGGGTTTGTGTCAACAAATGGTTCCGTTTCCGGGACCATAGCTCGAAGTGAAAGGAGGAAATGTTGTGGCATCCGACGAGACCGAAAATTCAAGATTGGTTTGACCTAAAGTTGCGAGAGTTCGCTGAAAAAGAAAATCAGAACCCTGGGTTGTCAACGAATTGGTGGTTGGAAAAACATATACACGACGGTCCACATGAATATTTTTTCTGCAATTGACCTTTCAGAAGCGGAACTTTCAGGGTGGTGAGCCGACATCTTGGACCCCAGAATTGATCCAGGTGCTGCAAGAGGTAGACAACAAAGCATCGCGGGCTGTTGATGTCTAGGTCAACAGTATACTGGAAGGCTATATCACCGAGTTTGCGGTTGTTACGACAAAGTATTAAAGCGAAGCTGAAAGAGAATTTTTCAACGAACCAAGAGGTAGGTTTATTTTATCGCTACAGTTTTCCATTAAGATGCTCATCTACAAAAAGGGCATACTGAAGATGCACCTCGATCAGTAGAAAACTGGTGGGCGGAGGCTGTGGATACTGCGACAGCAGGGGGCGGTACATGGAATGATATGGGGTAGATGGGTGCAAGCTATGATGAGATTGTGAAGGAAGCCGAGGAAGAGAGTGGTCTTACGAGGGGAGGAGTAAGGTTTCGACAAGAGAAGATAGGAGAAGGTCCTGCAGAGGATAGGAGAAGGTCCTGCTACGATCGAAACGCAAAGCCACGAAGGAAGACCACACAAGATGAGGCGACCTCACAGTGCCGACAAGGACAACCGGGCTACACCTAGGATAGAGGAAGGACCAACCTCGAGTAGCAATGTACCCACACCTCCGCTCACTATCTCACAACTAGGAAGGAATACAACTTTGACACCACCTTGTTCATCGTGTCAACTGAACTTTATTGCTAGCAGCTCAGCGACTGTAGGAAGGAATCCCAAGATGGCGGGTGAAGATGCAAAGTTAGCATTGTTCCATGGGAATGGCACTGACAACCCAGATCAATATTGGTTCTTATGTGAAGCAGTATGGACTGTTAAGCAAATTACGGATGATGATGCCAAGAAGGGCCAATTGGAAACTTCTCTTCGGGTTCGTGCATTAGACTGGTTTATGAAGTATATACAAGTTCCTACAGGCACTCCAGAGAAGACGCTGGATGAGGTTAGAAAAGGATTGATTGCAGAGTTACGAAAACCCAAGTCTGAAGAGCAGTATATTACAGAACTAAAAGAGATTAAGCAGTATCCAAATGAAACTGTGTGGGATTTTGACCAACAGTTCAAAACACTGATGGAAAGGGTTGGCTTTTATATGAGTGAGGTCCAACACATGGAATGGTTCATCGCAGCTTTTCTACCTCATATTCGACTCACGTTGATGCAACAGAACATTACAACAACGAGTGAGGCTCTAGAGATTGCTATGCGGTTAGAAGCTTCGCTGATTAGTGAGAATGCAGCTGGCATGTTGCAGATTCAGACACAGCTGGCCAACTTGACAATACAGTGCAAGACCTTAAGAAGGGGAAGGAACATCGTGAAGAGGCTTGGTGTACGCGATGTCGTGCAAAGGGGAATACTAAGGATAACTGCCCAGATTTCCGCAAATATCTGGTATCTAGATCACCGAACCCATTGAATGGCGGAGATATGCCATGGTGCCGCATCTGTCAGGTATATGGGCATCGACATGAGGAGTGTAAATATATGCAGAAGATGGTCACAAAGCCGATGAATTTGTATTGTACATTCTGCAAGTCCGTGGGACATGAAGATAAGAATTTTCGTGCATATGGCTTACTTCAGGAAAGAATGCATGACGCATTCTATGTGAAGGACGACCTACATGCAGTATAGAAACCGTAACTACAGCCATAGGTGGTGCAACCGCTCCCTCAACCGCAGATGCAGTTTGTACCGCGGCCACAACCACAACAACAGTTTATGCCACAGTATACTCCAATGCAGATGGCTCCACAGTAGCCACAGTATGTTTAGCAGTCGCAGTACGTTCAGCCAGCACTATGTGTTCAGCCAGGGCAGTGTGTTCATCTGCAACCGAACCCCATGCAACAACAGTTTAATCCACTGCAATATCAGTAGCAAGGGGGATTTTACGGAGGATGCGGTGGAGGATTTGGTCATGGAGGAGGACGAGGTCGCAGACCTGTCCAATGTTATAATTGCGGAGTGTTGGGACACTACCAAAGAGATTTCCCACAATTTCACACACAGTGTACTTTTTGTTTTGTTGCTGATCACACTGTTGAAAACTGTCCACGGTTGATTGCACGATGGCAGGCAGGAAATATACCGCAGTTATAGAATCAGAACGAGTTGCCAAATCAGAATCCTCCACAAAACCAGAACCAACGTCCTAATCAGAACACCAACCAGAATGTGAATCAACCTACGAACCCATTACCGAACCAGAATCAGGGACCAACTGTTGCGACAATTTCAGCAGAGCCGAGGACACAAGATGTTGCTGTTATCACTCACGAAGGTGCAGCGATAGGTGAAGATGGTCCGCATCCTCTAATCCAGATGGCTGGGAAGAAGAAGGCACGGTTTGATATTGATGTCGAATGGGATACATTCTTTCAAGCACATAATGTGATGGAAAAATATCGCGGTAAGTCAATTGTTTATGACATGTCTTCGACTTTTGACTCAACTTCAGAAGCAGGCCCATTGCATCAGTATGGTACTCTACAAAACTTCTTTGAAAGTTGTTTATCACTGGCACGCGATCCTGATGCACTTGCTGAGATTTAGTGTTTGTTGCATCAACCGACTAAGGGATGGAGGGAGTCCGCGATGAACTCTTTATAGAGAAAGAAGACAGGAAAAGAAATGCGCATGAATGTCCAGATTGCGAATTACGACGTCAATTAAGTTATTCTGGATCTAGGCTATGATGTTAACATATTGACAAAGCAGGCATGGCATAATATGGGGAGCCCAACGCTGAGTAGGTATCCTATACAGCTGCGATTGGCTAATCAGGCCAAAGTCACACCAATTGGGAGAGTTCCATGCCTTGTTGTGGATATCGAGGGAATGAAAACCTATGCAAATTTTGATGTCATTGAGGTTGTCGAAGGTGGAAGTTCCTATCCTGCGTTGCTGGGGATTGGATGGGATAATGACAGTATGGCAGTGATCAATTTCAAGAAGCGGGTGATGACCTTTGAAAATCGGGATCTCTGCATCATTGCTCCATTGAATCCGGCGGAAGGGTGACGATACATTGAACCTGTCGAGGATGAGGTTGCGAGAGGATGGGATCATGCATATAATATTTTAGAAGACTACATCCATCCAATTGCTAGTGGAGAACTTGGTTGGTGCAGCTCCAGCTCTACGTCTTCTGACTCGAATGATGCTTTAGAGAATTGGCAGAATCGCCTACATGAGGTATCATTCTGAAAGCATGGGTTGATCACACAGCCACTGCGTCGTGTTGCGACTGAGACTATTGATTTTCTGGTATACGAAGGACTGCCTGGATTGTCTAAATTTCTAGTCGCATTTGAATCTAAGGTGTCAGAACCGAAGCGTTTGCTGGCATTGGAGGAGGCGCTAAAGGCTACTCTAGCACGATGATGGGTGACCCATAAGAATTCGATTACTGGTTGGTCGCAGTGTCGAAGGTTGATGAAAGTTCACTTTGGTGACACAGAAATATACCACACGTGTAGGTATGATGGGCAGAATGACCCTGGAAGTCATCTGATGTTATACTTTTTGGGCCTCGCGACCCACTCGCGACCAAGGGATGAATGGGTCCATTCTTTTATCCATACTCTGGATGAAATGCCGCAATCATGGTATGCTTCAGCTGAGTTATGAGGGGATATTACCACTTGGTTAGAGTTGACAGTTTGCTTTACTTATACCTTCAGCTTCGCGGATACCAATCCAGATGTTCACAATGCTCTGCAGCTCATCCGCGATGTCATTTTGAACGTAGTTCCAGTGGCATATCCTATGGATCCTCATACGCACTGTAAGATCCAGTCGATGATGGAATGTTAAAATATCACTGGTGGGCCAGAGGATGGTGATGACTCGCAGAATGTCAATATTCCTGAATCAGAAGGAATTCGAAATGTTGTAGCACCTGACATGCCAACAAATCTGATTAGTCAGCCGCTGACGCTACGGAAGGTCAACATTGGGACAGAAGAGAACCCAAAGTTTGTGAATGTTGGCGACAACTAGGATGAAGACATGATGGCGAAGGTCACCGACCTGTTGCATGAGTTCCAAGATTTGTTCCCTACTGTTGGCTTGGTTTTGCAACCAAGCTTAGTGCAATGGGCACCTGCTAACTAGTAGCAACAGTTTCAATAGAAATAAATAACAAACTAATCTAAACTATATTAATCATGGATCTATGTGAAGTAAATAAGCAAATAATGGAAATATTATAGAAAGCAAAAACAATTGAATATGTAAAATAAACGATTTTGTATTAAGAATAAGGGCAAGCAAGTGCTTGCAATGGTAATACCTCCAAGTGGTGAAGATTGTTGAGTAGCTCCAAACTCCAAAGGTCCCTTCTCCAAGGTAGCTACAATGGCCAAAAGCTCATGGGATATTTTGACAGCATGAGGATAGGATGATGGATGGATGGAAAGTGAGGAGCCCCTACCACCTTTTTATAGTTTGTGGTGGTGGGGAATACCATTATGGTTTTGAGGAAACCAATGGTATTGACCAACATGGTTTAGGTACATTTTCCCTCCTTTTTCCTTTTTTGAATATTTTTAATATTTGTATTCCCTTTTTAATATTTTTGGGAATTTTGGACCCTTTTTGAGGGTTTTTTATGCTTTTTGAGGAAAAATAATCATTTTGAGTGGAAAAATGGGTGTATTAAGAACTTTTGGTGACCTTTTGGTGGCTTTAGAGGCTCAAATGGTGGAAAAGTGGACAAATGGGTCATGTGAATAAGGAAATGAGCTAGTGAGCACTTTTTAGGTGTTAACAGATTGCCCCCTGATGTGTGAGGACAGGAGCTCATCGTATGGTCGATAGACATCATAGTTCTTTTGTCTTTTTTCTGGGGTTTGAGAAAGAGAAGAGACCGATTGGAGACTGGATCCACGGCCCTTGGAAGCTGCAAAAAACAAAAAATATTACATGGCCTCAATATGAATGAGGAATAATCTCTGATAATGGACGAGGTGGGCATACCCATGCTCGTGTCAAGACATATACATAACAAATAGTCCCAAGAATGGGGGACCTGAAAAATACATAAAAAAATATACTGGTACATCATAATGGTCCAGAGGGGACATTATTTTGGGGTGTACTCATGATCATAACATGACTGATCTCAATAACTGATACACTGGAATAACTGATGAACTGCTGAAACTGAAGGTGTCCAACATCTGTAGGGACGCAATGATTGTGAGCCATCTCTGGGAAGTATATGTAACTGTATACTCGAGGGAATATAAAACTAGGGTACATCTTAATACTGTCGCCATGCGCAACCCGGATATCAATAGAAAAAATGTAACTGGTTGTTTCCATAAGTAGACTCTCGAATGTGGAAGAGTCAGGTGGTATCCAGGGTCTTCGACTAATAACTGAAAGGACCAATACCCTATGCGAGTCTCAACGATGCGATCAAGGTGTTGAAGTCGAGCATGTGAGAAGCAACCATTTGGAGACGCACTGAGGACTCTTCTCGAAATGATTCGTAGGCACTCATCGTAAATGGTGATGAATCCAAGACACAGGGACCTCTAGGTCTATCCTCTGAAATAAATTTGGTTGTCGTCGACAGAGGGAGACCAGCAACTAACAAGGCAATGATGTTTCCTTGATAGGAACGCGAGGTGTAGAAATGAAGTGTGGTAGTACTGATGGTAGGACTGACGTACTTGTGGGGATGGGAAGTAACTGGGGTCATATAGTGGGTAGACTCAAACTTCCTTTGTTCAGAGCATGATGACATGGTTGACCTTGCAGCGTAGGGAACTAACTTGTAGGTGTGGGTATCATTGCTTTTAAGGACTGAAAGGTATGTATTAGCTCGGGGGGGGGGACGGGCTGATGGGTGCTGTCGAGGGATTCTCACGGTGACATACTGCAGAATACTCTGAACAAAGGCGACCAAAATGGGGAAGCTGCCATATGAGTAGACATGATCTGTTCTGGCGCCGAGAAGCACCATTGGGTCCTTCTTTGTAGTTTTAATGAGCTCCAAGAAGGGATTAAAAGTGTGCTCTGAAATGGTACTGTCCTGTGGATTTTGCGAGCCCAGGACTGTTTGTGCTCATGTGTGCTTTCATTTTTAAGGAGTCTGAAAACGATAAGAAGACTCTGCAGTGGTTGTGAGTACCGTCCTGTGGATTTTTACAAGCCCAGGATGGTGATTGCTCGTGGTTGCTTTCATGTTTAGAGAGTCTGAAAGCGGTAAGTGGACTCCATTGGTGTTCTTTTTCGTAAGTTAGTCTCCAAGGCTCGAAAAAGCATAAAATGATGCAAATGGAGAACTCTTCTAGTCGATGTGACTAGAGTATTCCTTTTTCGTAATTAGTCTACAAGGTCCGGAAAAGGGGTAAACTTATACCAGGTAGACGCCCTTTCAGATACGTTTAGCGAGCATGAAAGGAAGCAAGGTTGCTCGGCAATCTTTTCATTGTTTTAGGAGTCAGAAAATAGCTTAACAGAAACTCCCTAAGTGCCTTTTTCGTGAAAGGGATTGCTCGGCCCCGAAAAAGGGGTAAAACTATACCGAACAAAAAAAGGGATTGATGAGAGCGAGAAAAGGTCCCAAGCACCATCATGAGTGCGGAAAACTGGTTCTGGTGACATAAAGATTGTCAAAAGGGGGCCACGGCCAATGTGGCACGCAAACCGAGGCGATGAGAGGGCATTTTGAAAAAGTGCCCAAAAAATATGGGCGTGAGAGCGAGAAATGATCTCAAGCATCATCACGAGCGCAGAAAACTGAATCCGGCGATATAAGATTCGTCAAAAATGGACGACGGCCGATGTGGCACGCAAACCGAGGCGATGAGGTGGCATGGGAAAAATGCCCAAAAAATCTGGGCGTGAGAGCGAGAAATGATCTCAAGCATCATCATGAGCACGGAAAACTGAATCCGGTGATATAAGATTCGTCAAAAATGGACGACGGCTGATGTGACACGCAAACCGAGGCGACGAGGGGGCATGGAAAAAATGCCCAAAAAATCTAGGCATGAGAGCGAGAAATGATCGCAAGCATCATCACGAGCGCGGAAAACTGAATCCGGCGATATAAGATTCGTCAAAAATGAACGACGGCCGATGTGGCACGCAAACCGAGGCGACGAGGGGGCATGGAAAAAATGCCCAAAAAATCTGGGCATGAGAGCGAGAAATGATCTCAAGCATCATCACAAGCGCGGAAAACTGAATCCGGTGATATAAGATTCGTCAAAAACGGACGACGGCTGATGTGGCACACAAACCGAGGCGATGAGGGGGCATGGAAAAAATTCCCAAAAAATCTGGGCGTGAGAGCGAGAAATGATCTCAAGCATCATCACAAGCGTGGAAAACTGAATCCGACGATATAAGATTCATAAAAAATGGACGACGGCCGATGTGGCACGCAAGCCGAGGCGACGAGGGGGCATGGAAAAAATGCCCAAAAAATCTGGGCGTGAGAGCGAGAAATGAATGAAGATTTGATGGTCCGGATTCGGACTGATCAGCAGGTCCGGCAGGTTCTGGCAGAGAGTGGACTCTTGAAGTTCGCTCAGATCCCACCAATGCGTTCAGTAGGACCGCTACTGAACAAATTGGTGAGTTGGTGGGTACTTGCAGAGGGTGCCTTCGTTGTTAGGGGTGAGAGGTTGGAGATCACCCTCACAGATGTTTATTTTCTTACTGGGTTACCTCGCTTAGGGGAGGTGGGGGATCTTCTGTCGAGGATCCCGGCAGGTGTTGACATGGAGGATCTCCTGGAGACTTTCTGTGTCGCTGGGGCGATTGTGCAGAACAGTGCGCTGAGTCTGAGATCACTGCGAGAGTGGGACATGCGGGCTGTTGGGGCTTGTGTTCTGCGGGTGTTGGGTGCCGCGGTGCCACATCGTTTGTCAGGGGGACAAACGATGATGGTGGATTCTGTGTTGAGGGGGACCTATTATGCATGGGGTCAGATGTTTTTAGCTGGTGTCCGGAGAGATCTGGACAAGGTCATTTGGGAGGGGGAAGAGTTCTGTTATGCCTCCTTTCTGTGTTCTTTTTTCTTTGAGCGGGTACCGACTTTACGACCACGGGTGCCCATTCGTGATGGTTTGGTGAGCGAGCCGTGGATGGTGCGGTGGGGGCAGATGATGCCTCGCGGTGGTGGTGGTATCCGCGAGTTCTTCTCGCAGGAGATGTACGAGCAATGGGAGCAGATCCCCCTGCTGATTGAGGACTATCCATATGCTGGTATGGATTACCGAGGAGATCCGGAGATGCCTCGAGCCCAGGGACAGGCCTGGGGTTTAGATGGTATGTTTTTTGTTTTGTTCTCTACTATAGCATGTGTTTCTAGATTTATTGGTTATGATTATAGTTAGATATGTATATGATGGTTTATTTGCATTGTGCAGATGTTGGTCCTGTTCCTCCGGCTGACTATGTGGCTCGCAGGGGACGGGGAATGGTGGTTGCTCCACCTCCGGCAGCTGTACTACCTCCACATGGTCAAGGATTTGGGGCTCGTGGTCGAGGGGCTAGCCCTCGAGATGATGCTGTCACTGGTGTCCGAGAGACACTGGATATGATTCTAGCAGGATTCCCAGAGGATGGGTGGAGAGACTTAGATCGGGACATCGTCGAGCGATGTTTCGATGCGCCACATGAGTGGCGCTCGATCCTGCTGAGGGCAGCGTTGCTAGCGGCCGAGTACAGGGATGGTGGTCGGGATGATTCGGCAGGGCCGGCGGAGAGGAGGATTCGTCTACGAGATGATCCAGCGGGGCCGGCAGAGCAGAGAGTTCGGGCTCGGCATGATCCAACGGGGCCGGCGGAGGAGGCGCCAGAGGAATATGACCTCACTTTCAAAACTCCACTTTTCCACCATTTCAGCCTCTAAAGCCACCAAAAGGTCACCAAAAGACCTTAATACACCCCTTTTTCCACTCAAAATGATTATTTTTCCTCAAAAAGCATAAAAAACCCTCAAAAAGGGTCCAAAATTCCCAAAAATATTAAAAAGGGAATAGAAATATTCAAAATATTCAAAAAAGAAAAAAGGAGGGAAAATGTACCTAAACCATGTTGTTCAATACCATTGGTTTCCTCAAAACCATAATGGTATTCCCCACCACCAAAAACTATAAAAAGGTGGTAGGGGCTCCTCACTTTCCATCCATCCATCATCCTATCCTCATGCTGTCAAAATCTCCCATGAGCTTTTGGCCATTGTAGCTACCTTGGAGAAGGGACCTTTGGAGTTTGGAGTTGCTCACCCTTGGAGCTACTCAACAATCTTCACCACGTGGAGGTATTACCATTGCAAGCACTTGCTTGCCCTTATTCTTAATACAAAATCGTTTATTTTACATATTCAATTGTTTTTTGCTTTCTATAATATTTCCATTATTTCTTTATTTACTTCACATAGATCCATGATTAATATAGTTTAGATTAGTTTGTTATTTATTTCTATTGAAACTGCTGCTACTAGTTAGCAGGTGCCCATTGCACTAAGCTTGGTTGCAAAACCAAGCCAACAGTTTTTGGCGACTCCGCTGGCTTCGAATTCTTAGATCTCAATTTTAAGCTTTAGATCTTAGTTTTTGTTCTTTTTAGTCAGTTTAATTCATAGATCTTCCATCCTAGACAGCAGATCCATTGCTATTCTAGATTTTGCCCCTTTTTATTGCCATTAACAGCCCGAAATTACCATTTTTGGGTTCGTTTTTCGGCGTCCGTGTACGGCTTTCGCCTCGCGGATTTTTGCTCAACAGTTGCGTAGCTCATCGCAACTTCGCGGCTCCTTTCCGCACGGCTCGCCGCGGCTTCGCGACCAATTTGTGCGTTGCACATCGCGGCTTCGCGGCCATTTTCCGCACTGCACATCGCGACTGTGTGACGAAATCCCGCGCTGCACTTCGTGGCGGAAACCCGCGCTGCCCATCGCGACTATGTGACAGGAACCCGCGCAGTCCATCGCGGTTGTTCTGCCAAAACCCACGATGCAAGTTTTTTCAATTCGGCCAATCCGTTAAAAAAGTAATTTTTTGCTGTATTTTCTGCCCATTTAGATATTTTACAGTATTAAAATTCCTGCATTATTACAGCCATATAAATCTTTTTACTATTTAGAATGCACCTTTAAAAAAAAAAAAAGTCTTTTTACAAAATTTTCAGAAATTGAAAGAAGGATTGATTTGCATTTTATCTAGATAAAAATTTTACTGTTTACTTCCTTGATATTTTGCCCATAGCAAATTTTAAAAGAAATCCATTTATTTCTTGAAGTATTCATATTATTTGCTTTCCTATTTCAAAGATCCTTTGTTTTTGAATAGTTTTTGCAAAGCATTTACATTTTCAATTTCAGTTTAAAATACCACACGTGCACCCACTCAAACACATAATTTAAACTGAGCCTTAAAATTTACCCTAACTTCAACCAACTTTTAAACCCACTTGGGGAGCACTTAAAATAACTTTGTAGCGAGGTAGAATTGAGGGGATAGGTGTTCCAATAACACCCCTCAGTTATTACATTTGAGACATAGCTGTTGTCCATTAGGGAACCAAAATCTCCTAGTATTTTTTGGCACGGTCACAACCAGTTTATCAGAAGGCCTCTCCCCTAGGAGGGTTGAAGTCGCGAGGATGGTTCCGGAAGCCTGAGTGGAATACCGAAATCCATTCAGTAACCGAAGGCTACCATTCGCAGTTCTCGGGATATCCCTGTATAGGGGTATTGCGGTAAAAGGACCAAACGGCAGATTCACCTTTTCTGAACATGTCATGAACGGAGTATCCTAGTTGCCATTCTTTAGGATTCATTACCCGGTGTCCCTCCCGGTAGGGGGATATCTAGCCGTTGATTCAACACTCAATATTGTCTGACTTGGATTTCATCACCTTGCATAGAATATCATTTGTTGACTCACAATACTTCTAGTTAGGTGTTTGCATGATACAATCCACCTTTGGTCTAGTAGCACCTCTTTTTTCTAGAAGCTGTTTGACTGTTGGTATTCTGACCATTTTTGTTGCATCCCTCCACTTATTATAGCACAGCTGCTATAATAAGTGCTTTTTGAGGTTGATTTTTTTGCCTGAGAGCCTTTATTTTCACTCCCCTTTTTTGCACCCTTGGTTGCATTAGGGTTTCGAGTTTTTTATACATCACCATCTTACACTGAAAATTTTTTACAAAACATATTTCTTACCATTGAGAATTTTAGACGATCTCGTTGTCTTCAAGGTGAACCCCTCAGTTCAGTCTACTTGGCTCTCCACGTCACCGACGTCGAGCCTTATCCCTTGACTCGACACGTCATCGACCAAACATACAGTCATCCGATTCTGACACGCCTCACTTCACATCTGATTCTGAGGCTGAATCTGAAAACCCTACTAAATTATTACCAACCAACCTCATGGCTGGAACACAATTTGACCCACTTTTTACCAGTACTATAGAAGATACATCCACAAACCCTTCTACTGAGGTGCCATCCATGGCAACAACCACCCCCTAGGTATGCCTAATATGGGGGACACTACACCTTTAGGAATTCCCAACACAGGACTACCTCCTATTATGGGTATGCCAAACATAGGGATCACACCCCCTCTCATTACCACAACCCAGATCCCAGGAATTCCTACTACTATTCCTAACCCCGGTGTAACCCATGTTGCACTTGGAAACGCTGGCCCATAACAAACCACAATTGTTGGAGGACACATACCTTCAATACCTAGCATACCCTTACGGGCTACTGGACCACTACATCATGCCACCATTAATAGTCATGTCCCAGTCACTACGCCACACCCATCTGCTAGTTTACCTTACATGGCTAGTCTGAACTTACCAGACTTAGCCAGGCTAACCAATGATCCTATCCGGCACAACCCTACATGGCCACCCATGCCTACGAAGCTCCCCTCGGACATACCCAAGTTTGAAGGCAAACCTGGGGAGGACCCTCAAAACCACATAATGTCTTTTCACCTATGGTGTTCATCTAACTCCATAGTGGATGACTCCATTCGTCTTAGACTATTGCAACGAACGTTCACTGGCTCTGCAGCCAAGTGGTACATCGAACAACCACATGGGACCCACCATACTTTTACGTCCCTTGCCTCCACTTTCCTTCAGTTTTTTCAGCTACCTGTACATTACGATGCAGGGGTTGAAATACTGTTGTCTTGCAGACAAAACACAGCTACCCACATCACGGACCACATCCATGAGTGGCACAAGCGTCGCAGCCTCTGTAAGATTAAACTGGATGACCGTATATTTTTGGACTGGTTTCTTAAATCGCTCCTACCCCTCATAGCAAAATATGTAGCCTCCGAACAAGCCCAGACAGAGGAAGAAGCTATCCTAAAAGCTCAGCAATTCGACCTAATCTATGCCCAATTAGGCTATCTCTACACCATCATACCGGACGCCCCATGAGGCGATTCTTCACACGGTGATGCGCCGGGGGCATCACATGCCGCTGATGGTATTATTGGCCAAGTCACATCGCAAATTAAATCTTTTAGCATGGTGAGCACCATAAATGCCCCAGACCTCTCTAGGGCTACATCTAATTCTGGAGCGACAACTTCGTACGCTCCAACGAATCAGACTCAACACACTCATGGACCCTCTTGTCCACAACATTGCTATGGTCAAGCGCCATCGACATATGTACCACCCACATACTTTAACCAACCTGCCACCCAGAACCCGATTCAGTTCCCGCCACAACCAATGTATTACCCACAGCAAGCTGCAACAGCTAACCCAACACCTCCAATAGCTCAGGGTTACCAACAACCCCAGCAGGTAACTGGACCACCCCCAGCCCCACCAGCTTATTATCCACCGCAACCTGCTCCCGCACCTGCGGCAAACCAAAATCCTCCCGCTGCTCAAGGGCAAGTGTACACACAACACAATCAGCCCCAACATCAAAACAACCAACGCAACCAGGGTGGACAACAAAACCGTGGAAGAGGACGTAACCGCGGCAACAATCAACAGCATAATCAAGGTCCACCACCTCCCAATCCCCCAAATAACAACAATGTTGCTCCTCCCAACCAGAATCCGGATCGTCATCCCAGGCAGCCCAAAAACAATAACCTCAGAACAAACCATCCTTGTTCTATTTGCGGGGTCTATGGCCATTACACACATGCTTGCCCACATTTAGAGCGAGCTCAGAAACTCTGGACTGATGATGCCCATCGTCAAGGGCAAGCGGATCCTCAGGCACCACCCAACCCTCCACCACCTCAACATCAACCTTTGGTGCTGCAAAACCTTTCCAACCCAAGGCATAGTGAACACTCAGCCGTTAGCTCCCCCTCAGGGCAACGCACCACCACAACAACAAATCACTTATGCCGCTCCTGATCAACCCATGTTCAATTCAGATACCCACCACTTGTTAATGATGTCATCTGCAGATGCCAACCTCCAAACCCGCCGGAACCAATATGGCTCCACCCCTGAATCCCTTCCCACCGACAAGAACACTAACGTTCATCCCACGGATCAGACGTTACGTATACCTCCGGCTCCACTCGATGGCGCTTCTAAAGCTCCTCGTTTCCCACTTTGTCGCATCAACAATAATCCCAATGCTCGCGCTGCGTCGCATTACAGCATTGTAGATGAATTAGCCTAGTATCCCGCAACCATGTCTGCTTTAGAAGTCTTAAAAAACTATCCTTCACAGCACAAGACTTTGCTCTCTGCCATTGGCTCTATTGACCCCAATGATTCACAACTGATGGCATTCGATTCAGACCAATCCGAACCACGCCTACCTTCCACTTTAGCATTCCAAGTTTCTGTTTCCGTTCGGAATCTTGTCATCCATCGGTGCATTATTGATGAAGGTGCCTCTACATGCGTTATGTCCACATTCATTTAGCAGAAGTTGGGATCTCCTACTCTCCAGCAGACCACCACTACGTTGCGAGCCTACGACGGCCGTTCGGCTCAACCCCAAGGTCTCTTAGCTAATGTCCCCATCCAGCTGGCTGGTAAAACCGTGCTCATTGACATAGAGGTCATCAATGCCCAACTTGACTATAACCTCTTACTTGACCGCAGCTACATGTATGCCATGCGGGCTATTGCCTCATTCGTTTTTCATACCATGATGTTCCCTCATGACGGACGCGTGGTCAAGGTCGACCAACTCACCTATTACGATCCCAAGTCCCCCGATGCACCTGAAAATGTTCTCCCTATGGTTGAACAACCTATTTGTGGTGCAACTACCTTGTTTGTTTCCTCCATGGGACCCTGACTTTACTCCGATGCGCCGATGACTTCTACATTCCAATCCATTCCACCACCGTCACTGGAGACCCACGTCGCTGACCTCTGTACTCTTTCACACAATACACAAACACCCAACAATCAACCAGCCTTGTTACCTAAACCACCATTGGTCCCTAGTCACATTGGTGTTACACCCATCCACACAATCCCCTTTATATTTCCTCCCTCAGGCGTAGTAAGCTCTCCAGTTATGGCTACCCTTAGTCTCCACGGGTTAACATTGGGATTACCCGTGTGGTATATTTCGCCTCCCGTTCCCCTGCCGACACCAAATGTCATCCTGCAACCGGTGCAACCCATTGTCACTTCTACTCAACCACCTCCCGGTATCACTACCCCTTCGTCATCTAAGAATCCCCCTCCTCTCATCAAGCCCACTGGGGGCAGAGGCCCACAACCATACACTGCGGTACCCCCACCCAAAGTAGTTAAACCTCCCCCTGTGTTCCGTGCTCCTCCTAAATGCTCGTTGTGTGATGAGTTAGGCCATCCAACTCATCAATGTCCACAGCTACCTGCATTACAGGAACACATGCAAATGCTTGACGACGACCCCAACATCCCGGTTGTCAAAATAGACTCAAACCCCAAGCCTCGTGATAAATCACTGCGTACCAACCACCCTTGTGCGATATGCGGTATTTACAGCCATTACTCACATCACTGTCCTGATATCCCATATTACAGAGCAGCTCTCTACGAGATGAATAATTTGGACCTTGAGACGGCACCCCCTACAATTGAGGAGATCTACCCTCCGAAATCATCTGCTTCGGAAGAAATCAATACCATCTATATGCTTTCAACCACTTTCAAACTAGAACCCCTTGATTTATGGTCTGACTACTTCCATACTGATGAGAAAATTTTGGAAATACTCACTGCACCCGACTACCCTTGGGACGATATGCATCATTGCTCATACTTCCTCCCAGAGGCGTCTACATCCACCGCATCTAATCAGCTATCGGTCGAATCAAAAGATTTCATACCCACTAAGGTCGATTGGTTCAAAGACCCCATCCCAGCACCGGATGCCTTCGAAGAAGGGAACATGACAAACATTTCCCCCATTATACAAATCGACATTTCCACCACACCTGGGAAACCTGAGCTCATCTCGTTGGGCGCATCTTGCACTCAAGCGGAAACTCAGGCATACAAAAAAAATTTCCAAGAATTCCGTGATGTCTTTGCCTGGTCCTATACCGAAATGCCTGGTCTTGACCCCGCCATTATAGAGCACCACATTGACACATGGCCTGATGTCCCCCCTGTTCGTCAGAAACAGTGACCCATTCATCCTTCCAAGCTCCCCGCCGTTAAATCCGACGTTGAGAAACTTCGCAAAGCAGGATTCATTTATCCTATTGCTTATACCACCTGGGTTTCAAACCCCATTCTCGTCAACAAAAAACAAGGCACCCTTAGAGTATGCACTGACTTCCATGATTTAAACCGCGCTTGTCCCAAAGACAATTTCCCCACGCCATTCATTGACCAACTCATTGATGCGTGTGCGGGACATGAAGTCCTATCTTTCATGGACGGTTTTTCCGGATACAACCAGATTCAGATCCGTAAGGAGGATCAGTACAAGACTGCCTTTACCACCCCATGGGGCACCTTTTCCTATCGTGTCATGCCTTTCGGCCTCAAAAATGTTGGTGCCACCTTCCAGCGGGCCATGACCTATTGTTTTCACGACTTGGTCCATATCCTGCTGGTCTATCTTGATGACCTTACAGCTCGTTCTCGGAAACGATCAGACCACCTTAACGACCTCCGGCAAGTTTTACTGCATTGTCGCAAATATAAAATCCACTTGAACCCACACAAGTGTGTCTTTTGCGTTCCGGTAGGCCGGTTGTTGGGCTTCATTGTTTCCCATAATGGAATTACTGTTGATCCCCTGAAAGTCAAAGCCATCTTAGACCTTCCCTCTCCGCGCACGCTTCGGCAACTCCAGAGTCTGCAGGGGTGGTTCAATTTCCTTCGTCGCTTCCTTCCTGATTACGCCACCAAATTTCATGGATTCTTACGCCTACTTCGTACCCACATACCCTTTGTTTGGGATGAGCAAGCAGACACGGCATTCGACGCCCTCAAGAAATCTCTCACACAAGCCCCCTTGATCTCCCCTCCGGATTTCTCCCAGGACTTCATCCTTTACGTCTCGGCATCCAAACATGCCGTGTCTGGAGTCTTGGTCCAAGAAGATGCCTCTCACAAAGAGCATGTCATTTATTACATCAGCCAGACCTTGTCTGGCCCACCCCTACGTTACCCATACGAGGAAAGATTAGCCCTAGCTGTAGTCTTTTCCGTCCAAAAATTGTGAAACTACATTATGCTCAGTCATACCACAGTTGTCGCCGACTCCAACCCTATGGTCTATCTCCTAAACCGGCGGCTCCTACAAGGCCGTGTTGCTAAATGGGTCATTATCCTCCAGGAATATGAAGGGAATCTTGGGGGATCTAGGGGAGATGAAGATTTCGTTGAAACCAGATGCGAAACCGATACTGCAGTGACCGTATCACCGGAATCCACGACATAAGGAACGGGTCAAAGTTGAACTTGATCGTATGCTAGATGCTGGCATCATTGAACCAGTCGAAGAATTGAAATGGATCAATCCTATGGTGGTGCAGGATAAGAAGACAGGTGAAGTACGGATTTGTGTTGACTTGCAAAAGTTGAATGACGAATGCATGCATGATCCATTTCCGACACCTTTCACTGATTAGGTGCTGGAAGGAGTGGGCGGTCAAGAGATGTATTCTTTCACAAATGGTTTCTCTGGCTATCATCATATCAGGATTGCGAAAGAGGATCGCCACAAGACGACATTTGTGACTGAATGGGGTTGTTTTCAATATACGGTGATGTCGTTTGGGATTAAGAATGCACCTGCAGTCTTCTCTCGAGTTGTTGTTGCTGCCTTCAGAGATTTTATTCAGAATTTTTTTCAAGTTTATATGGATGACTGGACAATGTATGGATTGATTAGAGATCATCTAGAAAACCTGCGACTGATGTTGGAGCACTGTCGATAGCATCAGATATCGCTGAACTTGAAGAAATGCATTTTCTGTGCACCATTTGGGATATTGTTGGGTCACATTGTTTGCAAGCAGGGATTGTTGGTCCACCCAGCAAAGATTGCGCTCATTCTGAGCTTAACACCGCCTACCACTGTCAAGCAGTTGAGAGTGACGTTGGGGCATACCAGGTACTATCGCAAGTTTATCCGAGGTTATGCAGTGATCACGGACCCTATGGAGAAATTGTTAAAGAAGGATGCAGTATTCTTGTGGAGTCTTGAATGTTAAGTCAGTTTCGAGACGTTGAAGGCTAAGATGGCTTCTGCTCCGATATTGGTATTTCCTGACTAGAGCAAGGAATTCCATGTCCATGTAGATGCATCATCGATTGCGCTGGGAGTAGTGCTCACGCAACCAGGGGAAGGAGATCTGGATCACCCAATTGCTTTCGCGAGTCGAAAGTTATCATCTGCGGAGCAAAATTATACCACTACAAAGAGGGAAGGCTTGGCGATGGTATATGCGCTACAGAATTTTAGGCATTGCCTGTTGGGGGGCCACTTCAATATGTTCACAGATCACTTTGCTCTGAAATACCTGGTCAATAAGCCTGTATTGGGGGGGAAGATATGTCGCTGGTTACTTTTTTTTCAGGATTTTGATTTTGAGGTGATTGTGAAGCTCGGTCACTTGAATGCGGGGCCCGATCACTTGTCACAAATTACGACAGGGGAGGAACCAACCAACATTGAAGATGGGTTTCCAGATGCGCAACTATTCAGGTTTGATGTAGCTAATGACTACTACGATGAAATAATTTAGTTTATGGCGACAGGAACTGCACCAGTGGAGTTTACCACCAGTCAAAAGAAGCAGTTGGTGGTTAAGGCTACAGACTTCCAGTTGATTTTTGGACAAGTATATAAACTAGGAACAGACAATCTCTTAAGGTGTTGTGTCCTGCCTCATGAGTAGGGGCAGATATTGTCAGAAGCACATGCAGGAGTGGCTGTTGGGAACTATGGCGATCGTACGACTGCCCAGGAAGGTGCTTTGCGCAGGGCGTTGGTGGCCCACTCTTCACAATGATGCGACGGATTATGCGCGGACCTACGATGTCTAGCAGAGAACTGGTAAACTCTACAGCAGGGATGAGATGCCACTGATACCTCAAGTGGCACTGCATCCATTTGATAAATGGGTTGTCGATTTCGTGGAACCTATCAACCCCCCTAGGAAGCGCACTGGTGCACGATGCATAATCACAGCGACAGATTATTTGACGAGATGGGCGGAGGCCGCACCAGTTGTGGATTGTACCACTGCAATAGCAACGCGTTTCTTATTCAACAATATTGTCACTTGGTTTGGCTACCCGAAGATATTGATGAGTGATTAGGGGAGTCACTTCATTAATCACACCGTCAGCGCATTGACTGCAGAGCTTCAGATACAACATAAGAAGAGTACGCCATATCATCTGCAGGCAAATGGCACTATGGAGGCTTTCAACAAAGTGTTGGAGCATGCACTTACGAAGGTTTGTAATGCGAACCGTGATGACTAGGATTTCAAGATTCCAATAGTCTTGTGGGCATATCGCACCACTTGTAAAAGGTTGACGGGACAGACACCGTTCAAATTGGTGTATGGGCAAGAGGCAGTTATGCCTATGGAGTACATTGTTCCAAGCTTGCACATAGCGGCAGCGATAGGAATGAATGATGAGGAATCATTGGCAGAGCGACTGGAGCAACTGGTATAGCTTGAGGAAGACCGCTTTATCATTGGTTTTCACCAGCGCGTGAAAAAGGATCGACAAAAATCTTGGCACGATCGCCATATCAAAAATAAACAGTTTCAACAGGGTGACTTGGTGTTGTTGTATGACAGCAAGTTCATCAAGCATCCAGGGAAGTTACAGATGCAATAGCTCGGTCCATATCGCATCAGTGGCATAACTTCAGGAAGCGCAGTACAGCTGCAGCAGTTGGATGGAGCGATGCTCCCAAAGTTGGTGAATGGTAGTAAGTTGAAGCCCTACAGGATGGGCTCGGAGCAGCGCGATGCCTAAATCACATCGGAAAAAAAAAAGTGCAGGATTCTAGGTGGCAGGATGGCACACCAGCAGGGACAGAATGCGTAAGTCGGAGGACTTGTATCGTAGTTTGGGAGCCGTGTTGCGACAACTACAGGGTCGCAACACAGTCAAATCAGTAATCATTACAAATTGTTGGAAGTCGGGACTTTTTCATATGATAGGTATTTTTCGCAAGTATGATCGTTAGATGGCCCGGATTGGCGCTAGAGCCAGGCACGTACAGCACATGGAACAGAAGGTGACAGCATGGGCGATGGCACCAGGGTTAATGCCTCGCATGTTTTGGCACGAATGACAACCGGTGGAAGCATGGTCGCTAATCCGCACATACAAAGTTCGGTCTAAACACGCGTGCTATGGATCCACCTCACCAGCAGACGGAAGAATGATCTGATGACAAGATTGGAGCCTTATGTGAATGGATTTGCAAATTATTTCTGAGGCAGGCATCCAGGATGACAAAAATGCATAAATACAGGCACCAGAGGTTAGCGGAGCAATGAAGTATCTATCAGACGAGAGGAATTCATGTTGCGAGTAGGTCAAGAAGCTAGATAAGTTAGGAATTCCAAGGAGGCTGTGGAAATGATCCATTTCATTTCGTGCGGTAGCACACCAGGTGTGCTGAGGGCCCGAAGGACGAGTGTGCATGAGCACCTAGAACAGGAAGCGACGTGAACACTCGGGTGTAGCCGAGATGTCTAGGTATGTGGTGGTAGTTCGAAGATTCGTGGTCCCTATGACCACCAGAATGATAGGGGTTGCAGGCCCCTAGTCCCAATAGTGGGTGATCCCCAGTGCGAAACAGATGTGCCAGTGCAGTTGGCCTGTTTCGCACCTCGGCGTTTTTCATCAACTTTTCCTCAATCTGCACCAGGTTTCCAGAGACTGGAGGATGAGTTTGAGAAGTACATGATAGTGATCCAGAGATCACCATAACAATCTGAGCAGTACACAACAGCATGCTCCAGACAGCAAGAACAGTGACAGAGGAATACTCCAGCGACAGACGAGAACAAGTACACCATGTCCAGCTGGCGTGGCTTGAGGGTGAGCCACAAGATTGTGTTGGGGGCCTATTGGCAGGAAGTTTGGATGAGTCAACTGCGCAGCATCGCGAATGCTGCGAAGGGTCAAATATGTCGCGCAAGAAGGAAAACAATGCGCAAGTTGATTAGTTTATGTAGTTTTGGGTCATTTGGACCGCATTATGTAGGTTTTGGGTTAGTCTTTTTGTAAAGTTTATTTAGTACTAGTTAAACGGTTGCCTAAGTGGAACGCAAATGTAAAGGTGTTAGCCCATAAATAGACATAGCATTGTAAGTATTGATATACCGATGGGAGACAAGAATTGATCAAGTGACGAATGATTTTTGCTTGTTATTGTCTATTAATCTGGGTTTGCGGCAGAAAGATTGTATTGTCGTATCTATGGGTTATTGAAGATTAATATGATATGACAGAGTTTTGAGAAGAACCATTGTGTCTTTCCTGTTTCCTTGCGATAAATGCATTATGCGATATGAATCTGTGAATGATGCGATGTTTCCTTGCTGCAATTAATGTCTTACTGTTATATCTATTACGCATTTATGGTTCTGTCAATAATGAGATATGTTGAATGATGCTGTCATTATGTTTAATGCCTGAGTTGAATGGTTAGATCTGTTATACAATGCTACAATAAGTTGATTAGTGTATGCACAAATTCCTCCTCCATTCGGCGAAAACGTGCTTCCGTCAACTCTCCCTTGAACATCTCGGGTGAGACCTCATCTACTGCGTAGGTGTTGTTGGATAGGGTAAAACTTGTCTAGGCCGGTGCTTAGGGAGATCGCAGTGGTTTGGGTGTCGATAGTGTGAGGAACGCCTGTTGACTGGGTTTGTGTCAACAACTACATATAAGCACACTGGTGTGGCATAGAATTATACACACCATCATATGGGTTTTAAAGACGGTGTGTTTTACGTATGTATGCATCGGTGCGACTTAACAAAAGGTGCACCAGAAATGCCGAAAATCTTTTTTTTTTTAAAATCACATGAACCCTCTTTTCCCTAAATTAAAAAAAAGGCAGCAATTTTAAGCTCGAAAAGTAAATCTAAATAGTCTTTAAAAGCCAAAAACCTAAACAGTAACTCACTATTTTGCTGAAATTTTCAGGGGAGAGTTCTGGAAGAGAGACTTACATGGAAGGAGTTTGGAGAAACTGGAAGGAGTTCTAAGAGTCAAAATTTCTTAATTATAGTGAATCAAACCAAAACCTGCATGATAGAAATTTCAAGCATGTATGTATTATTGTATATCTTATAACCTTATTTAGAGTTTAACTAGATTTACAACAACAACAAAAACTTCATACTTACCTTCAATGTTGCAATCGTTATTTTCTCCCTGCTTCTTTTTGTTTTGTGGCTGCAAAATTCTTCATTAGGGTTTAAATCCCTCTATTGTTATACAGAATTATGATTTCACCTTTTAGGGATTTTGGATTTATTGAGCTTGTTATTATATATAGAAAGTGTAGGGTGATATGGGTCCACTTTCTTGGTCGAATTCATAACCATGTCGGCCCTATCAAGTTTTGGTTTTTTTAATTAAAAAAGGCATGCGTCAAAATCGGTGCGTTTGTATTGTGGGAATGCACCGCTGCGTTCATCTAAATAACGCATCAAGTTGAAACCGTGTCGCATCGTTTTTAATTATTTTATAAAAATGTAAAAGTCATTTTTCATGTCTCGGTTCGATGTTCCCAGTGCGTCGCATTTACTGTAACGCGCCAGATTTACTATAACACGTCATTTTTTATTATTTTACAAAAACGAAAAAACCCGATTTTAGTATTTCGATTCTCTGTCACTGGTGCGAAATATTGGAATTAACACACCAGGGCATTTATTGTATACAAGCACACTGAAATCAGATTTATTCTTTTTAATATTATTATTTTCGTATTTTGAATGTTTGTAATTTGTTTGTATAATATATTGATAGCTTATGTATTTAATGGTACAGGTTGTTTATTGACAGAAAATGCATGCTATGAGTTCAATGAACGACAAATTTAATCAACATGATGGGAGCACATCAAGAATTACGAAGAAGGAAAGTGCTTTTAATTAATTTCTATATTTAAATTATAATTTGTTTGAATTATTTGTAAAGTTAACTAATATGTATTGGTTAATGTGTGACATGCACTGCCAAAAAAATGAGGAAGCTCGATAAGATTCTTACCAAACTAACTCCAGAAGAACGTAAAACGTTGATGGAAAATTTGTAGATGGATGAATCAGGTCAATAAAAAATAAGTCAATATGAATTATTTATTGAAATTTGAGTAATAATCTACTTAATTAAGAATATTCACTAATATGTTTCAAATAACGTAATTTACATATGATGAATGTTATGCAGTTACTGATAGCAACAGAAGTCAATGTCATCATAAGAAGAAAAAAATATGGAAGATGCAAATGATGATCAATTGGTCCTTAGCTCATATGGAGTGGTGCTGGAAGTTAATATAAGGGGCAAAGAATTTTATAATACTATGAGGGATTTAGTGGAAATAACGTACAGACATACTTTTCACTTATAATACAGAAACCAATCAAATGATTCAAAGAAGTAGGTCATATGTAAACTACAAGAGGCATTCCCAGAGCAATGGTCAATGAGACATGTCAAGATTCAATAGCAAAAACATACAACAACAAAAAAGAATAATTCAAAATGTACTATTCCGAAACATGTCTATGTAGAATATGTATCTAAAACTATTACAAAGCATCATTCATTCAATAATTTTAATTCTATCATAATTATTTTTCATATCAATAGAAAATAGTTTAATGTCATTTTAGATTTTCAGGAAGATTATGAGAATCCCAAAGGATGAACGAGGTGATAAGAGAAATGTGCTAGTAGGGATGTCCGAGAAAGTGTACAAGGAGATGGTCAAGTAAATGGACATAATTGCATCACATGAAGAACCATCTCAACAAAAATGTGCTTCAAATGTATAAAACCATTGGCATTTAGGTTTATCTTATACATTTAATTAATTAGTTCGACATTAAATATTAATTTTCAATTGTTTTGTTGCAGAAAGAAAAGAAAATGGAACCCAGTCAGCACACAAGACAGGACGACAAGGAAAAAAGGGATTGATAGCAAAGTTTGTGAGTATTTTTTATTTCTTTGTAAGAAATCAACATTTCGTAGTAGTTGTGATTGGTATATTTAAATTTTTTTAATTTGTTTTCATTGAAAATCCTTGCATGCCTTAAAACAGGTGTTAACATACAAAGAGGATCCATCAGAAGAATTGATTGGAATTGGGTTAAGCAAGGGTTGTGAGTATATGTTGGCGTATCAAAAATTAATTGTGGATTTTGTAAGTCTCTATGTTTTTTTACGTCTCTCATTTTATAATTAATAAAACAACAATAAACTTTTATATTAAATCTATGATTTGTGACGGGGCATAACACTTGTAGGAAACAAAGTATGGAGTGGAGCCAACATAAGACTTGTTGATAGAAGGAATGATGTTTGGTTTTGAGAGAATGTATATCATTCATGAGTCGATTATTTCTATCGTATGTCGCTTTTCAATTTACATTAGTGTATACTATATATTTATTTAATGTATATACACTCAGTATACGTTGTTTTTATGTTTACAAATGAAGCTAAAGAAGAGGAAGACAATCGAGCCAATCAACAAAACATTCTACCAAATAACCCAATTGATGCAAGTGGCTCGAGCACCAATAATAGTTCCAATGAAGAATGATGCTCCGTATTTAATTTTAATGTTAATGCAAGTTTTTGTAGCTTGTTGTATATTTTGAAATAATTGTTTCTGAAAATCATGCATTTTGTATAATAATGTACTGGACATAGTGTTTGAATTCGAAGACGAGTTACCAATAAGTGTAACAATAATTACACACATATTGACATTTTGATTATTGTTGTCTCTATGTTGTCGTATTTTGAATGACAAAGGAACTCTTATTGATATATATAAAATAAATTTTGTATTCTATTGCATTCTTCAATATTATTGTCAAATGGAACATGTGAAATGGTACATTGGTAATTTTTTTCCAATAAAAAAATGCAATGGAGAAAAAATAAAGTATTCATTTCCACACAACACTCATAAATGGTAAATCAGTAATTAAATGTATGGTTGATTAAATATTACAATAGATTCTTGCATCTATTATATAAGAAATTAATCCAAATAAACAATTTCAATAATTAAAATTGAAATGAATTTTACTATAAACAAATATTTCAATTTTAGATCAATAATGGAGTTAAAAAAATATAAAATATAATATATATATTTGAATGAAATATCAATAGCCATTCTTAAAATAATCATATTTGGTGCTTTTATTAATATATGTCGCACTGAGGCTCCTTTACTAACATTGTGCACCGGTGCGTATAGACGAATATTGTGCACCTGTGCGTTCACATAATTGAGCACCGATGTGTTTACATAAATGAGCACGGGTTCGTTTATCATATTGTCCACCGGTGTGTTTTATTATATTAATCGTACTAGTGCATGTATATTGCTTATGCGCATTGAGAACGATCACAACTTATGCCAACCAATTTTTAGTTTTTAAACTTGGCGGTGCGTTCCATGTGTTTAAATGCATCGGGCAAGGTTGATATTTTGTAAGCACTGATGCGTTCTACTATTAAATGCATTGGTGCATTCGTGTTTGAAATGCACCGGTGCGGCTAGATAAATGTACGACGTCGTTAAATCTAAATGTAATGAAAAAATGTACAGAGCGTATGATATCAAATATCGCACCGGTGCTTTTATTTTGTACAGACGCCCCAGTGCGTATTTAATATACTCAAGCACTGGTGCGGCATTGCAATTTTATTCCTTCTGGTGCTTTTTCTAGTTGAGTGCACCAGTGCATCTTTTCTAAGTATACAGCATCGGTGCGTAATAGATGAAAATGCCCCGGAGCACTTAATGTCTGTTGTGCGCACTGGTAAACTAACCTCCGCTAAAACCTCTGGCTGTCGATTATTTTTTAATTATAAATTGTATCTGTTATCACCTCCGTAAAAACATCCGCTACCAATGGCGGAGGTCGTAGCGGAGGTTATTTGACAATTTTTTCCAATCTTGTAACACTAAAAACCTCCGCTATGACCTCCACTGCAGGGCCTTTTCCTTGTAGTGTATGTTTTCATAAATAAACTTAGCTGCTACCCCCGATGGAGAAATTTTGAATTGGTTCAGATTTGGCCCATTTAGTGACATATTCGATGGTCGTAATGATGTACCGGGATCTCGTTCTATGACCAGGAACTAAGAAAGGTCTGACAAAGTCAATAGCCCATATTTCAAAATTCATACTAGGATTGATAGATATTAGGGGCATTTCATTTCTTGGTAGCGGTCGGCCCATCCTTTGGAATTTATCACATTTTCTCACATACGTACGAAAATCTTTATGAAGTGTTGGACACCATAGTCCTGATTGAATAATTTTTCATGCAGTGGTAGCAGCATGGTGTTATAGGTCAAATCAACAATTCTCCATCCGTGATCACATTTCCTTGTCAATCACACAAAAGGACACTATGGATGGAAGATCTATATTGACCTTAGATGACTTAGTGCTGAGATTCCACATCTTCAGTTGAAAACCTTATTTTTTCTACATATTTCATTGGAAAACCACGACTCTAATAGTTGACATCTAGCGGTTCATGCGTGGGTTCCAATATTGAAAACCCACGCACATCACTTAAATGTTGTATGCACGAGTTGCTAAGAGAACTAGCCACGCACCATGCGCCTATTCCCTAGTGTCATACTCACAGGTATCTTAACATGAAATTGAAAAATATATTAAGAATACGAATTGGGATTAGTTGAGTTTGGTATTGTAACTCCCCCAACTTCCCAATTAAACTTCCTCGCAAATCTAACTTCCTTCCTTGGCCATAAATACAAGGGGAAGCCATGAGGAAGAGGCCAATTTGGAGAGAAAGCTATTGTTATGCTGGAGGAATTTCAATCCAAGAGAGGAGGAGGAGCCCAGAACTTGGTTGCAAAAGTGCTTGAAGCAAGATCAAGTATATCAATTGTATTTTGCTGCATTTCTTTGACAATAAATATCGAGATATTCTTCCCGTCCCAATAAAATGTCAATTCTATTGGATTTTTTATTATAATTAATGTTATATTGTTCTTTTCAATATCATTATATGTTTAGAGTCAAATCGTTTTGAGGAAAGTTTGTAGGTTTTGCAGGTATATTGTTGTGGAGATCAGGAGAAAGCTAGCACCAGCCGCCATAAATAAGGTACTCTTTCCTAAATCCTAATCTCATTTGTTTACAGTAATTAGTGTGAAACCCTATATATCTATCTATCAGCCCCATGTGCGTTGTTAGCATCCGTCCCCTTCTATATGGTATTTTCCCTAACAACACATGGTAATGTCCTCCTGCAGGTCCACTATGGGCTTCGTCAATGATGTCTTGTCTTTCATGTTCTAACACACATCTTCATAGTATTTCATCTATTCCCATCTTGTATAAAAATCCATTTATTATAGTATATGGCGCAGCTTTCATTGCTAAGATATTTTTCTTTTCTGACATGCCTTCTGGTGCATACCCTTTTTGTAAATATTGTGCAATGTATACCAAATCCATCGATATAGCTTTGAATTGAAATAAGTGTGCGTCAGGTAAATCATCATCGATCTCGACGAGATCTTATCCTGTTTCAATTATGGATAAATGGTCAAGTCCGACATTGGACTTTCCTGGTTGGACGATTATTTCAAGTTTGAATTCTTGAAACAATAGGAGCCATCAACATATCCGGCCTTGATGAAGAGGTTTGTTCAATAAGTATTTCAACGCTTGATGGTATGTGTAGAATATGAATGGATTATCCAGTAGGTAGTGTCTATATTTTTGCAATGCAAAAATCATACCGAGGGCTTCTCGTTCTGTGGTCGAATAATTTTTTCAGATTTATTCAATTTCCAACTAGAATATGCATTGGGGTAATCCATTCCATCGTCTCCAGGTTGGGTGAGGATCGTGTCGACTGCTACACCCAATGCGTCGATATGAACATGAAATTTTATCGACCAATTTGGAAACCGAAGGATGGGGGATTCGACTAGTTTCCTCTTAAGCAATTCAAATGATGTCTCACACTATTGCGACCATTAGAATTCTTATTTTCTTTTAGTAGTTCCTCCAATATATATGTGGTATCAGAGTAATGTATAATAAATTTTCAATAATATCATGTATGGACTAGAAGTATTCTTACCTATTTCGGGTTCACTGGAGGCTTGAGATTAAGTATAACTTTATTTTTTTCAAAATCAACTTGTATTCTTTCTTTACAGACAACATGACCCAAGAGGATTCTGATCGGCATTGCAAATATACATTTTTTTAGTTGAATCTATCGACAACATTCTAACATTAGTCGAAGGAACTGAATGTTATCCCGGATTAAAGAGTATATCATCCAATCGTCAAAGTAGACTGCCATCATTTTATATATGTATTATTGGAATGATTTTAGGATGATTCTCGAAAATACAGTTGGAGCATTCTTCAGACTGAAGGGAATAACTCTATAAGCAAATGACCCAAATTCGCAGACAAATGTATGTTGATCCTCCTTTGCAATATCAACTTGATTATAACCATAGAATCCATCTGTGAACGAATAACATTCATGTCCAGCGACTTCATCAATAATCTCATCAGCAAAAGGTGTAGGAAAGGGGTCAGTTAGAGTAACTTTATTCAATCCCCTGAATTCGACGCATATACACAGTTTCATCGGGTCATGTTTCTTGGGATGAACGACCATAGGACTATCCCATTCGGACTGATTGATCGGATAGATGATACCAGCTGCCAACATATTATATATTTATTTCTTAACTATATCCTTATATTTATGAGCCAAATTATATGGATTTTTTTCACTGTTTTATCTTTGGGCTTGATATTGATTTTCATTTCTCCCATTTCTTGCACTAAGCCCTTAAAGTCTTTATAATATCTTGAAAAAATGTCTTGATATTCTTTTAATAGACTAGTAATTTCTGTAATTTGTTGCTCGGTCCAATAGTCTCCAATTTTCGTCATTTTTGGTTGGTCATCATTTGATATATCGACTTATTTGATTTTGATCTGAGTGTCCATCCATTCCAGTGCTTTTGCTTCATTGATTGTTCGATATCCTTCTTTCAATTCTATGAAAGAGGGTGGAAAATATTTTTCTGTGAGTCTTTATGGTTCAACTTTGTCTTCTAAGGCGACTTGCATAACATATTTTATGGGTTTTCTTGTTGACGGGTGGTCTATTTCCCAACGAAAAGTTTTACCAATAGTTGTCACGTTTTCAAGTTCTATTCTTGTCGACCATTGAGTTGGTTGGGTCGAAATGTTCTTACAGGATGAATCATGTCGATGTCCCTTAGTCGATGTAGCGGTATTTGGTGGCTCTATAAATTTGTTGATTTCTTTGATTTCCTCCTTTACACTTCTACCGGGGAGAAAGAAAAGTCTCTTATAAAATTTTCTTTTAATTCTTGCCAAGTAAAAGTTCCACCTCTTTCTTCTTCCACTTTATACCATTTTTCAGGTAGATCTTCTAATGTACTTGGAGAGAAATGAGGCCATAGTTTCTCATCTTTATAACCCAGTATCCTTCATTCTTTTTTACATCTTTCAATGTGGGAAAATAGGTCCATGCCTTGTTCGAATTTCAGAATTTGGGATTCTGCTGTGAACTTCTTCCCTCCAAATATTTCAATGAATTATGTTGAAGAAGTCGTTCATGTGTACATTCGTGACCGGTATGTTTTTTTGGAATATTCTCACCATCATATCTTGGATTTGCATGCATTTCATGCAGCACTCCATGCATCCATACATCAGTAGTGGAGTCTCCTAGCACCAAGTCCCTATTTTGGGCTCCCTGGAGCTTGTTGTTTTCCATCATTATCCCTCCTAGCCACTCATGCGCCTTGTTTCCATCACTGGAGTTACAAATGCACCCTCATGTACATATTTAGGAGATATATCAGTCAGTTCCATGATTTAGGGAACCTTGTCTCCTTGATTGCTCAGTTAAATGACTGCAGCTCCTATTTGACTCCTCCTGAGTGTAGGAGATCCCTCCTTGACCATTTATAGCTATTTATGTGCCCCTTTGGAGTCTCCTTCCCTATTTTGTTTCCCACATGTTTCAGTTATTCTCAGTCCTACTCCGGTTTACTGATTATTCACCATCAGTGGCCACTAGACCTTAGCAGGAGATGGTTCCAATGCAAACTAAGCCATGACTTGAGGAGAATTTGAATCCTCCAAGGAGTATCAAATTCATTCTATTGTATTATCATATTTTTTCCAGTTTACAGCTGATGAATGTATCAACAGTAGTGTCTCATATCTTTTGAGTTTCATGAGTGAATTTGAGCATACTTCTTTCTAATTCTTCTATGCAATCAACACTGTGAAATTGTGAGGTTTTTCAAGCTTAATGATCTACCCCTGTGGAATTTCACATGGTATCATAGCTTGTGAGAGATTTTTGTGTTGCAGCAGTTGTAGGATTTTATAAATCAGTTTCTTTTCAGTATAGCACCAGAAGCTTCTGGATTTCCACAGCAAATCTTAGTGCCATTGCATTGAATTCATTGGAGAAATACTTTAAGGTCTATCCAGGTGTGAAGGATCTGGATAAAAGTTCCTAATGTCCTAAATCAATGTTCAATAGATTCTGTAACAATCCTCCAGATAAATTTCATTTTTTTTGCAGTTTATTCCATCATCATAAGCGCATTTAGTTAGCTACTATGGATCTCACCTTGATTCCTAAACTCACTTCTTTCAACTTATTTGAATGGAAGGGACAAATAGAGATCTTCATGTTCGACATAGGTCTCTTCATAATGTTACATGGAACTGAGGTCAAACCAAATGGTGTTACAGAAAAATCCAAGTATCTAAATAAACTTGATGGAGCAATTGGATTGCTATTCCTCAGCATTTCCAAAGATCTAATCTTTCATCTCACCGGTCTGAAAAATCCCAAGGATGTTTGGACAAAGATTGAATCCTTATTTGGGTAACATGATGATTTGAGAGGACATCAATTGGAAAATGAGTTGATATCACTAAGCCCCAGCAATTTCGAATCCATCACAGATTTCTTCACAAGGTTCAAGAACTTGGTTGTGTAGCTAAAACTATGTGGAATTGCGAAAGATGACAAGTAGTTGATTCTTGCTATTCTTTCAAAACTGGGACTAGACTATTCAGTGTTTGTTTCCACCTTCCAAACAATAAATATTTTCATCCCAAATTGGAAAATTCCCACTCTAGATGCATTCATCCTCTCTCTCACAAGGGAGCGGGATAAATTGGTGCCGATGGGAGTAATAAAACCAAAGAGGGATCAAGCTCTTGTTGCAGGTGAAGGAAAGAATGTGAATGGAAAAGGGAAGCAGAAGGGTAAGGAAAAGAAACCTTACAAGCATGAAAAGAAACCTTACAAGTAGAAGTCAAGGGAGACTCCGAAATAGCCAGAAGGGACCTCGAATCCAAAGAGAGGCCAGAAAATACAGAAGGAGAAGACCAAATGTCCATACTATAAAAGAGGTATTCATCCTGAAAGTGCTTGCATGAAGAAAACCATTGATCTCATGGTCCATCTTCTAGAGAAAAATAATCTTCCAGTACCTGCAAATGCTAGAAGAAAAGAAGTTGATCCTAAATCGGAGGAAAAAGAGAGGGGTCATGCACTCATGGCTAGCACTTCGAATGAATCCTCCTTCATCATAGATTCTAGAGAATCCAGACACATGTCTGATTCCAAGGATCTATTCTCTGAATTTAAACCCACAGTTGGGCCTTCTATTATGATGGGATATGATTCTGAAGTTTTTTCAAAATGGATTGGAAGGATCAATCTGGATCATGGGTACTTCAATGATATACTCTATGTGCCTACTCTTGCAGCTAACCTCCTTTCTGTTTACCAAATGACCCATACAGATTTTCCCAAGAGGGTAATATTTACTCCTAATGTGGTTGAAATCCAAGAGATCTCATCTGGGAATATCATTGCACAAGGCATTGCAGATCACCATTCTAAAATCTATGAGTTTTCTCACTTCTTTCCTTACTCAAAACATGATGCACTTCTTACTCGTGCAAATGAAGTGAGAAGAATTTGGCATGAGATATTTGGGCACCTCAACTACAAATATTTGCAAGAACTGCAGAATCAGAAAATGTTTGAAGGGCTTCTGAACATCAGATTTGCTAAAGGCACCTATAAAGGTTGCTTGATTGGTAAGCATCTCGAGCAGAAGTTTGAGAAAGGAAAGGCAAAGAGAGCCTCATGTCCTCTTGAGTTGATTCACAGTGACATATAAGGACTGCTTCCTAACCTATATTTGAATAATGCAAGATACATCTAACATTCATAGATGATTATTCTAGATTCAGTTGGGTATATTTTCTTAAGTTGAAGTCAGAATTCTTTGGATACTTCAAATTTTTTAAAGCTTTTGTAGAAAAGTTCACTGATAAGAATATCAAGGCCCTTCATACTGATAATGGAGGAGAGTATGTGAATAATGAGTTTCAGTTATTTTTTGCAAATGAGGGTATTGATATGCAGCACATTGTTCCTTACACACCACGGCAGAATGGTGTAGTAGAGAGAAAGAACAGAAATTTGAAAGAGATGGCAACTTGCATGCTTGAGTCTAAAGCATTGTCTCCTAGACTTTGGGTAGAAGCTGTCAACTGTGTTGCTTACCTCCAAAATAGATTTCCTCACAAAGGCCTACAAGGAAAAACTCCTTTCGAAGAATGGATGGGATACAAGCCAGATGTCTCTCATCTAAGAGTCTTTGGATCCAAAGCTTGGGCAAGAATTCCTTCCGAGAAGAGGAGAACCTTAGAGCCACAAAGCAAAGAGTGTATACCGGTTGGTTATCCACTGAGTGCAAAGGCCTACAAACAGCTATATCTATCTACCATGCATACCTTTCTTGAAAGAAGTGTTTATTTTGAGGAATGGCCGTTGCATGATTCCCACCATGTCGATTAAGACAGCTTGCCAACTACTCCACCACAGCATATTGAACAAGATAGTGAAGCATCCTCTCATGAAAGTTCATATTTTGACTTTGAAAGTGAAGATGAGTGAATGCTAGATCCAGATACACAAGAACCTAAATATATGGCACCTGAAGATCCACCTCCTCTTCCAAGATGGGATTCCAAGACCCTTGAATCTGCCGATGATCTTGTTGGAGATCCACAAGATCCAAGAAGAACTAGATCTGAGTTTCACAATGCAAGGTTTGCACTCTCTAATACAGATCCATTTCTTTCTGATAGATGTTTTCTTATGAATCTTCAGATCCAAAAAAATTCTTTGATGCCTCCCAAGATCTGATATGGATATCAACTATGGATGAAGAGTACCAAACTCTTCAATGAAATGAGACTTTGGAGCTTGTTTCTCTTCCTCCTGGAAGGAAGCTTGTTCAATGTAAGTGGGTATACATAACCAAGATGGACTTAGATGGAGTCACAAGAAATTAAAAGGCTTGCTTGGCTGTTAAATTTTTATCAAAAGTTCAAGGGGTTGACTATTCAGAGACCTTCACTCATATTGCAAAGATGGACTCCATCTGTCTTGTTCTAGATCTTGCTGCATCCATGCACCCGGAATTGCATCACATGGATGTCAAGAGTGTTTTTATTCATGGATATTGTTAACACCCAAAAAGTGCTCACTAGCTCATTCCCTTATTCACATGACCCATTTGTCCACTTTTCCACCATCTAAGCCTCTGAAACCAACAAAAGGTCACCAAAAGACCTTAGTACACCCCTTTTTCCCACTCAAAAAGATTATTTTTCCTGAAAAGCACAAAAAACCCTCAAAAAGGGTCCAAATTCCCAAAAATATTAAAAAGGGAATTAAAATATTAATTTTATTCAAAAAAGGAAAAAGGAGGGAAAAGTACCTAAACCATGTTGGTTAATACCATTTGGTTTCCACAAAACCACAAATGGTATTCCCCACCACCAAAACCTATAAAAAGGTGGTAGGGGCTCCTCATTTCACATCCATCCATTATCTCATCCTCATGCTGCCGAAATCTTCCTTGAGCATTTTGGCCATTGTAAGCAACCTTGGAGAAGGAGACCTCTTGGAGCTTGGAGCTACTCATCTTGGGAGTTGCTCAACATCAACCTTCACCATTGAAGGTATTATCGCAAGCACTTGCTTGCCCCCCATTTTTCAATACAAATTCATTCTTTAATATTTTATTGTTCTTGTTTTTTAAATGTTTACATTATTTGCTTATATTCTTGCATAGATCCATGATTAGTTTTTTTTAGATTAGTTTCTTGTTTAATTCTATTGAAACTGCTGCTACTAGTTAGCAGGTGCCCATAGCACTAAGCCTGGTTGCAAAACCGGGCCAACAGTTTTTGGCGACTCTGCTGGCTTTGAACAATAGATCTCAAGTTTTGCTTTCAATATTAATTTTTTATTAGTTTTTAGCCTTTAGATCCATAGATCTGCCATTCTAGACAGCAGATCCATTGCTGCTCTAGTTTTTGGCCCCATCTATTGCCATTAACAGCCCAGAATTATCAATTTTCGGGTTCATTTTTCGCAATCCGTGCAAGGCTTTCGCCTCGCGGTTTTTAGCCTGACAGTCGCACGGTCCATCGCGACTTTTCGGCCTTTTTCCACGCGGTCCCCCGCGGCTTCGCGGTTTTTTTGCGCGCTGCATTTCGCGGTCACTTACCGCGCTGCACATCGCGACTACGCGGCCCTTTTTCCGCGCCGTCCCCCGCGGCTTCGCGGCTTTTTTGCGCGCTGCACATCGCGGCTTCGCGGTCATTTACCACGCTGCACATCGCGACTGCGCGGCCCTTTTCCGCGAGGTTCCCCACGGCTTCGCGGCTTATTTGCGCGCTGCACAGCGCGGCTTCGCGGACATTTTCCACGCGGTCCATTGCGACAGTACGTCGAAATCCCGCGTGGTCCATCGCGACTGTCCGACAGAAACCCGCACGGTCCATCGCAGCTTTTCTGTCAGAACCCGCGGTGCTAATTTTTTCATTCAGCCGAATTGCTTAAAAAATTAATTTCTTACTGTACTTTTTGCCCATATAGCACATTTTCCAGTATTATTAAATTCTGCATATTTTACAGCCATAGAAAAAATTTTACTATTTAAATGCACATCTAGAAGTCTTTTTAAAAAATTTCAAGAAAGTGAAAGAAAGTCTTATTTTGCAGTTTATCTAGGTTAAAAAAATTTCCTATTTACTTCTTTAAAAATCTTTCCCTTAGCAATTTCCTTGAAAAGAAAACCATTTATTTATTTAAAGAAGTCTATTATTGAAAACGAAATCCATTTATTTCGAAACAAAGTTATATTATTTGATTTCTTGTTTAAAAAATCCTCTGTTTTTCGAATAGTTGAAAAGCATTTAATTTCCATTTATTGAAAAAGTCATCAAATTTGTTTTTGTTTTCGAAAGATCCTTTGTTTTTTGAATACTTAGCATTTACTTTTTTCAATTTTCAGTTTAAAATACCACACGTGCACCCAATCGAACACTAATTTTAAATTGAGCCTTAAAACTTACCCTAATTTCAACTCACTTTTAACCCCACTTGGGGAACACTAAAAGAACTTTGTAGCTAGGTAGTATTGAGGGGATAGGTGTTCCAATAACACCCCTCATTTATTACATCTGAGACATAGTTGTTGCCCTTTAGGGAGCTAAAACCTCTTAGTATTTATTGGCCCGGTCACAACCAGTTTGTGGGAAGGCCTCTCCCCTAGGAGGGTTGAAGTCGCAAGGATGGTTTCGGAAGCCTGAGTGGAATACCGAAATCCATTCAGTAACCGAAGGGCTACCATTCGCAGTTCTCGGGATATCCCTGTATTGGGATATTGCGATCAAAGGACCAAACGGCAGATTTACCTTTTCTCGACGCGTCATGAACGGAGTATCCTAGTAGCCTTTCTTTAGGATTGATTACCCGGTGTCCCTCCCAGTAGGGGGATATCTAGCCGTTGTCTCAACACTCATATTGTCTGACTTGGATTTCATCACCTTGCAGAGGATATCGTTTGTTGATTCACAATACTTTTAGTTAGGTGTTTGCATGATTCAACCCACCTTTGGTCTAGTTACACCTATTTTTTCTAGGAGCTGTTTGCATGTTGGTATTCTGACCATTTGTTGTATCCCTCCACTTATTGTAGCACAGCTGCTAGAATAAGTGCCTTTTTTTAGGTTATTTTTTGGCCTGAGAGCCTTCATTTTCACTCCCCTTCTTGCACCCTTGGTTGCATTAGGGTTTTGAGTTTTTTATACATTACCATTTTACACATACAGATTTTTTCCACAAAAACTTATTTTCTCACCATTGAGAATTTTAGACGCTCTCGTCGTCTACAGGGCGAACTCCCAGAGTTCAGTCTACTTGGCTCGCCACGTCACCGACGCCGAGCCTTATTCCTTGATTCGACACATCGTCAGTCAACTAGACGGTCATCCGATTCTGACACGCCTCAATTCACATCTGATTCTGAGGCAGAATCCGAAAACTTCGTTGTATTACCACCAACCACCATTATGGCTGGAACACCATTTGACCCACTATTTACCAGCACCATAGGTGAGACATCCACAGCCCCTTCTGCTGCGGTGCCATCCATGGCAACAACCACCCCCCTGGGTATGCCCAATATGGGAAACACTCCACATTTAGGAATGCCCAACACAGGGCCACCACCTGTTATGAGTATGCCCAACATAGGGGTCACACCCCCTCTGGTTTCCACAAATCCTATCCCAGGAATCCCTACTGCTATTCCTAACCCAAGTGTAACCCAGGTTGCACTTGGAGGCGCTGGCCCATACCAGACCACACCTATCGGAGGGCACATACCCTCCATACCTAGCGTACCTTTAGGCACTACTGGACCCCTACATCATACCACAATGACTAGGCTTATCCCAGTTCCAGTCATTACATCTGCCAGCTTACCGTACATGGCAAGTCTGAACCTACCAGACTTAGCTAGGCTCACCAATGACCCCATCAGACATGATCCTGCGTGGCCTCACATGCCCACCAAACTCCCCTCTAACATCCCTAAGTTTGAGGGCAAGGCAGGTGAGGACCCCCAGAACCATATCATGTCCTTCCATTTATGGTGTTCCTCCAACTCCATAGTGGACGACTCTATCCTCCTCCGGCTTTTACAGTGCACCTTCACTGGCTTTGCAGCTAAGTGGTGTATCAAGCAGCCCCATGGGACGCATGCCACCTTTACCTCCCTTGCCTCGACTTTCCTGCAGTTTTTCTAGTTACCTATCCGCTATGATGCGGGCGTCGAGATCCTACTGTCTTGCAGACAGAACACGGCCACCCACATCACTGACCACATTCATGAGTGGCGTCGACGCCGAAGCCTCTGCAAAATCAAGTTAGACGACCGTATCTTCTTAGATTGGTTTCTAAAATCCCTCCTCCCTCTTATTACGAAGGACGTGGCATCCGAAAGACCCCAGTCTGAAGAAGAGGCCATCCTCAAAGCCCAACAGTTTGATCTCATTTACGCCCAGTTGGGTTATCTATACACCATCATACCGGACGCCCCACGATGCGACTCTTCACGCAGTGACGCGTCGGGGGCATCTCATGCCGCCGATGGCATTATTGGCCAAATCACCCCACAAGCTAAACCTTTTAGCATGGTGAGCACCATGCCTACCCCGGACCTCTCTAGGGATACATTCAGTTCCGGAGCGACAACTTCTTACGCTCCAACAAACCAGACCCATCACATTCATGGACCCTCTTACCCACAACATTGCTATGGGCAAGCGCCATCAGCATATGTACCTCCTACATACCATAACCAACCTGTTACACAGAACCCCATTTAGTTCTCGCCACAATAGATGCAGTACCCACAGCAAGCTGCACCAGCTAATCCAACACATCCAATAGCTCAGGGGTACCAACAACCCCAACAGGCAACTGGACCACCGCCAGCTCCACCTGCATATTACCCACCGCAACCTGCTCCCACACTTGCGGCTCCCCAGAATCCCCCCAATCCTCAAGGGCATGTGTACGCACAACAACATCAGCCCCAATACCAAAATAACCAACGCAACCAGGGTGGGCAATCAAACCGTGGTAGAGGTTGTAACCGTGGTAATAACCAACAACATCAGCAAGGTCCTCCACCTCACAATCCTCCACAGAATAACAATGCTGCTCCTCCCAACCGCAATCCGGATCGGAATCCTAAGCAGCCTAGAAATAATAACCTCAGAACAAACCACCCTTGTTCTATTTGCGGGGTCTATGGTCATTACACGCATTCTTGCCCACATTTGGAGCGAGCTCGGCAACTCTGGACAGACGATGCCCATCGTCAAGGGCAAACGGCTCCTCAGCCTCCACCCAACTCTCCACCACCGCAACATCAACCTTTGGTGCTGCAAAACCTATTTCCAAACCAGGGTGTAGTGAACACTCAGCCGTTATCCCCCCCTCAGGGCAACGTGCCACCACAGCAGATCACTTATGCAGCCCCTGATCAACCCATGTTCGATTCAGGTACTCACCATTTGTTGATGATGTCGACTGCCGATGCCAACCTCCAAACCCGAAGGAACCAATATGGCTCCACGTCTGAAGCCCCCCTCCCCGACAAGAACACTAACATTAATCCCACAGATCAAACGTTACGTATACCTCCGGCTCCACTTGATGGTGCTTCCAAAGCGCCTTGCTTCCCACTTCGTCGCATCAACAGTAATCCCAATGCTCGCGTTGCGTCGAATTACAACATCGTAGACGACTTAGCCCAGTCTCCTGCAGCCATGTCTGCTTTAGAAGTCTTGAAAAACTGTCCTTCACAGCGCAAGACTTTACTCTCTGCCATTGGCACCATTGAACCCAATGATTCACAGCTGATCGCATTCGATTCAGACAAGTATGAACCACGCCTGCCTTCCTCTTTAGCATTCCAAGTTTCCGTTTCTGTTCGAAATCTTGTTATCCATCGGTGCATTATCGATGAAGGGGCCTCTACATGCGTCATGTCCACATTCGTTTGGCAGAAGTTGGGATCCCCTACTCTCCAGCAGTCCACCACTGCGTTGCGAGCCTATAACGGCCGTTCGGCTCAACCCCAAGGTCTTTTAGCCAATGTCCCTGTCCAGCTGGCGGGTAAAACCGTGCTCATTGACATTGAGGTCATCAATGCACAACTAGACTATAACCTTTTACTTGGTCGCAGCTACATGTATGCCATGCGGGCTGTTGCCTCATCCGTATTTCGCACCATGCAGTTCCCCCACGAGGGACGCGTGGTCAAGGTCGACCAGCTCACCTATTATGATCCCAAGGCCCTCGCCACACCTGAAAATGTTCTCCCCATGGTTGAACAACCTGTTTTTGGTGCAACTACCTCATTCATTTCCTCAGTAGGACTCGGACTTTACTACGAGGCACCGATGACCTCTACATTCCAGGCCATTCCACCACCGTCACCGGAGACCCACGTCGCAAACCTCTGTACTCTTTCACAGAATACACAAACACCCGGTAATCAACCACCCTTGTTCCCTAAACCACCATTGGTCCCTAGTCACATCGATGTTACACCCATCCACACAATCCCCTTTCTATTTCCTCCTTCAGGTGTAGTAAGCGCCCCGGTTATGGCTACCCTTAGTCTACCCGGGTTAACATTGGGATTACCCGTGTGGTATATTTCGCCTCCCGTTCCACCGCCGACACCAAATGTCATCCTACAACCGGTGCAACCCATTGTTACTTCTACTCAACCACCTCCCGGTATCACTACTCCTGCGTCATCGACGAATCCCCCTCCACTCATCAGGCCCACAACCATACACTGCGGTACCCCCACCCAAGGCAGTTAAACCTCCCCCCGTATTCTGTGCTCCTCCAAAATGCTCGTTGTGTGATGATTTAGGCCATCCAACCCATCAGTGTCCACAGTTACCTGCATTACAGGAACACATGCAAATGCTTGACGACGACCCCAACATCCCGGTTGTCAAACTCAACCCAAACCCCAAACCTCGTGATAAATCATTACGCACAAACCATCCTTGTGCAATATGCGGAATCTACGGCCATTATTCACATCACTGCCCTGATCTCCCAGATTACAGAGCAGCACTGTACGACTTGAATAATGTCGACCTAGAGATATCCCCTCTTCTAATTGAGGAAATTCATCCCCCACCATCTTCCTCCTTGGAAGAAATTAACACCATTTACACTATTTCCACTGGATACACCTCTGTCCGGTCGACCCCTTCCATTGATCCCTTTGACACACATCTTCAACCCTCTCAAATCGACGAGGAAACCACATGTCCACAACATGGGGGAAAGCCCAAAACCTTGCCTACTCATCATCATCGTGATTCTCGTCGAAGATACTGGGGGCATCCACCCCACAAAGGGAATCCCCCATCATCATATCATCACTTCAGTATGCCACCACAGCCTACAGCCTCATGGTATAACACCCCGCCAGCAATTGCTCAATGCCCTATTGATCTCTCTCTGAGACAAAATCTGCACCACATTGACACCTCTGAGTTAGGGGGCATAATAGATTCCCTCGACCCTGGGATAGGGGGCATGATCAATCATTTTGAACCTTCCCCATCACATCTATCTCAGCACGTCAATGAACCCATTGTTCAAACCCACACATATGTGATCCATAATCACAAACCCCATGCACATAGCATGGGGGCAAGTCATTAACCCTGCTCACTTTTTCACACTTGTGATCTCAACCATTTTTTAGGTCACATATCACTTGTAGATTTGATTTGATGTGATACACCTAGTATTCTTCCCCCACGGGTCATCATGTCTCCCCACCACTGCATCCTTGGCTTGGTGGGCTCACCTTTATTTGCAACCATTTTGTAACCTAGTTAGTTCCTTTGACCATTCTGGAGTCCTTATGACCTCCGTTTTTCGCACCATTTGCACCGTCGGATTCATATTTCCACGCACGTGATGATGCTTGAGATCATTTCTTGCTCTAACCAGGACCAATATCAACATTGTGTCCCGACACCTTGTCGCCCCAGTTTGCGTGCCACATCGGTCGTAGCCCATTTTTTGATATACCTTATATCATCGGATTCATTTTTCCGCGCCTGTGATGATGCTTGAGATCATTTCTCGCTCTCACGCCTAGATTTTTCGGGCATATTTTCCCGTGCCCCCCTCGTCACCTCGGTTTGCGTGCCACATCCACCGTTCTCCATTTTTTACGTGTCTTATATCGCCGGATTCAGTTTTCCGTGCTCGTGATGATGCTTGAGATCATTTCTCGCTCTCATGCCTAGATTTTTTGGGCATTTTTTCCCATGCCCCCCTCGTCACCTCGGTTTGCGTGCCACATCCGCCGTTCTCCATTTTTGACGAGTCTTATATCGCGGGATTCAGTTTTCCGCGCTCGTGATGATGCTTGAGATCATTTCTCGCTCTCACCCCCAGATTTTTCGGGCATTTTTTTTACATGCCCCCTCGTCGCCTCGGTTTGCGTACCACATCCACCGTTCTTCGTGGTTGACCATCTTTATATCACCGGATTTAGTTTCCTACGCTTGTGATGATGCTTGAGATCATTTCTCGCTCTCACGCCCATACTTTTCGGCCATTTTTTCAAAATGCCCTCTCATTGCCTCGGTTTGCATGCCACATCGGCCACAGCCCCCTTTGTGACAATCTTTATGTCACCGGATCCAATATCCCACACACATGATGACGCTTGAGACCTTTTCTCGCTCCCATCTATCCATTTTTGTTCGATATAATTTTATCCCTTTTTCGGGCCGAGCAATCCCTTTTACGAAAAAGGCACTTAGGGAGTTTCTGTTAAGCTATTTTCTGACTCCTAAAAAAATGAAAAGATCGCCGAGCAATCTTGCTTCCTTTCATGCTCGTTAAACGCATCTGAAAGGGCGTCTACCTGGTATAAGTTTACCCCTTTTCCGAACCTCGTAGACTAATTACGAAAAAGGTATACTCTAGTCACATCGGCTAGAAGAGTTCTCCATCCGCATCATTTTATGCTTTTTCGGGCCTTGGAGACTAAACTTACGAAAAAGAACACCAATGGAGTCCCCTTACCGCTTTCAGACTCTCTAAACATGAAAGCGACCACGAGCAATCACCATCCTGGGCTCGTAAAACCAACAGGACAGTAGTCATAACCTCTGTAGAGTCTTCTTATCGTTTTCAGACTCCTTAAAAATGAAAGTACCAATGAGCACGAACAGTTCTGGGCTCACAAAATCCACAGGACAGTACCATTTCAGAGCACACTTTTATCCCTTCTTGGAGCTCATTAAAACTATGAAGAAGGACCCAACGGTGCTTCTCGGTGCCACAATAGATCATGTCTACTCATATGGCAGCTTCCCCATTTTGGTCACCTTTGTTCAGAGTATTCTGCAGTATGTCACCCTGAGAACCCCTCGACAGCACCCATCAGCTTGATTCCCCCCCAGATTCAATACATACCCTTCAATCCTTAAAAGCAATGATTCCCACACCTACAAGTCAGTTCCCTACGCTGCCAGGTCAACCATGTCATCATGCTCTGAACAAAGGAAGTTTGAGTCTACCCACTATATGACCCCAGTTACTTCCCATCCCCACAAGTATGTCAGTCCTACCATCAGTACTACCACACTTCAGTTCTACACCTCGCGCTCCTATCAAGGAAACATCATTGCCTTGTTAGTTGCTGGTCTCCCTCTGTCGACGACAACCACATTTATTCCAGAGGATAGCCCTAGAGGTCCCTGTGTCTTGGACTCATCACCATTTATGATGAGTGCCTACGAACCATTTCAAGAAGAGTCCTCAGTGCTTCTCCAAATGGTTGCTTCTCACATGCTCGACTTCAACACCTTGATCGCATCGTTGAGACTCGCACAGGGCATTGGTTCGTTCACTTATTAGTCGAAGACCCCGGATACCATCTGACTCCTCCACATTTGAGAGTCTACCTATGGATACAACCAGTTACACTTTTTCTATAGATATTCGGGTTGCGCATGACGACAGTATTCAGATGTACACCAGTTTTATACTCCCTCAAGTATACAGTCACATATACTTCCCAGAGATGGCTCACAGTCATTACGTCCCTACAGATATTGGACACCTTCAGTTCCAATAGTTCATCAGTTTCAGCAGTTTATCAGTTATTGAGATCAGCCATGTCATGATCATGAGTACTTCCCAAAATAATGTACCCTCTGGACCATTATGATGTACCACTATATTTTTTATGTATTAGATCCCCCTTCTTGGGACTAATTGTTATGTATATGTCTTGATACGAGCATGGGTATGCCCGCCTCGTCCATTATCAGAGATTATTCCTCATTCATATTGAGGCCATGTAATATTTTTTGTTTTGCAGCTTCCATGGGACGCAGATCCAGTCTCCAATCGGTCTCTTCTCCTCCCTACAACCCCAGAAAAACGACAAAAGAACTATGATGTCTATCGGCCATACGATGAGCTCCTTCCCTCACACATCAGGGGGCAATCTGTTAACACCCAAAAAGTGCTCACTAGCTCATTCCCTTATTCACATGACCCATTTGTCCACTTTTCCACCATCTAAGCCTCTGAAACCAACAAAAGGTCACCAAAAGACCTTAGTACACCCCTTTTTTCCCACTCAAAAAGATTATTTTTCCTGAAAAGCACAAAAAACCCTCAAAAAGGGTCCAAATTCCCAAAAATATTAAAAAGGGAATTAAAATATTAATTTTATTCAAAAAAGGAAAAAGGAGGGAAAAGTACCTAAACCATGTTGGTTAATACCATTTGGTTTCCACAAAACCACAAATGGTATTCCCCACCACCAAAACCTATAAAAAGGTGGTAGGGGCTCCTCATTTCACATCCATCCATTATCTCATCCTCATGCTGCCGAAATATTTCTTGAGCATTTTGGCCATTGTAAGCAACCTTGGAGAAGGAGACCTCTTGGAGCTTGGAGCTACTCATCTTGGGAGTTGCTCAACATCAACCTTCACCATTGAATGTATTATCGCAAGCACTTGCTTGCCCCCCATTTTTCAATACAAATTCATTCTTTAATATTTTCTTGTTCTTGTTTTTTAAATGTTTACATTATTTGCTTATATTCTTGCATAGATCCATGATTAGTTTTGTTTAGATTAGTTTCTTGTTTAATTCTATTGAAACTGCTGCTACTAGTTAGCAGGTTCCCATAGCACTAAGCCTGGTTGCAAAACCAGGCCAACAGATATATAGAGGAGGAGATATACATGAAGCAACCTGAAGGATACATTGATGATCCTTCACTAGTGTGCAGATTGAGGAAGTCCTTGTATGGGCTCAAGCAGGCTCCCCAAGCATGGTATGCTAATATGGACTTCTTTCTACTATCACAAGATTTTCAGAGATGCAAGTTGATTTGAATGTCCACATGAGACATGATGGTAACTCTCTAATCCTTATTGTCCTCTATGTTGATGATTTACTGATTACAGGGAGTCTCTCTTCATGTCTTAGATCTGGGTGAAAACGCGAAGCTGGGAAACAATTCCATGACAACGGAGTGAACAAAAAAAGAGCGTGCACGGATGAAAAGGGGAAAAAAATTCAACCTCAAACTCTAGGCCGAGAGTTTTGAGAGTTCAAACTCTCGGCTGAGAGTTTGAACCAATCACCGCGCTGTATTTTTAAAAAAACTCTTAGATGAGAGTTTGAACTAAACTCTCGACCGAGATTTTGGAAGATATTTTTTCGGCCAAGAGTTTATGGTCAACAAAACCTGCGAAAATATACGGCATCTTTCTGGAACCTGCAACTTCAGCAAGCCCAAACCCCTGCAAATTGTAAATATTATTTGTCGGACTTGGTAGCAATGGATTCATCTCTGAATCTAGTTTCCAATTATATAATAATTGTTTATTTCTACTTGAATTTCTATTTATTAATAAAAAATTTCTAAACCTTATCCCTTACAAATTTTATTACTTTGAAAATCACCCGAAATGAAAATTCAATATCATAACAAAGACAACACCAAAAATTTTGAAATCTTCACAGAGATCATAATTGGCTCATCCTCGTCAAAAGGGTACTTTTAGTTTTTCCAATAAGAGTCACACTAAAAAGAAAAGTGAAGCTCACCAACGTGTGTCGATAATGCACCATTTTCTAAACATATGTTGTTTCGATAAATAATCAAAAATAGTTCCCAAGTCTTAAAAAACTCAAAATATAGTCCATGCACAAGTGTAGTGTGTGTAGATTATGAGCATATAATATTTTTCCCTAAAATGAATAACCATCTATCAAAAAAACAACGTCCACACGGGTCACTCATTATCCATACCTAAAATTTTCAAGTATATGCCATTGGTGTGCACCAAATTTGTCCCACGATATGTCCATAAAAAAAATTAAAAAAAAATACGAGTAGAACGATAGTTCAATTCTCTAAAACATTTGTGTTTACTTCAAGTTGAAATTCCTAAGGTAGATATGGGTTTGAAGAGGTCGAAGTTGAAAAAAATAAAATTTAGCAGTTTTGTTTGTCAAAAACAAGCCAAAAGTGTTACCCAACTTCATGGTTTCACCCATCTATCAAAACATCCATGCACAACTCCTTCTCTATGTCATATTTGGGATTGCTAAAGCAGTTTCTTGGTCTTGAAGACTCTCAGAGTGATTCAGGAATCAAGATTGCACAGTCCAAGTATGCATCAGATCTACTTGATAGGTTTCATATGAAGGAATGCAACCCAACATCATTTCTTTTTCTTTCAGGTATCATTCTTGAGGATGGTTCTTATTCACCTTTGGTGGATAGTACTTTGTATCAGCAGTTGATCGGGAGTCATTTGTTTCTTACACGTACTTGCCCTAATCTATCCTATGCAGTGAGTGATGTCTCCAGATACATGCAAGAGCCTCATGAGCTTCACTGGAAGGAAGCCAAAAGGATCTTTCATTATGTGCAAGGGATGAAGACCTATGGTATTCACTATGCAGTTGGGTCTCCATTGAACCTAGTTGGGTATACAGAAAAAATTCTACATCCGGTTTTGTCTTCATGATTGGATCTCGTCCTATCTGTTGGTCGAGAAAAAAGAAGACTGCTCTAGCTCTTTCATCAACTGAGGTCAAGTACATAGGTGCAGTGAATGCAGCCACACAGTGCATCTAGTTGCAGGGAATCTTGTCAAAGTTTGGGATTCGCTACAGTACTCCACCAGTCATATATTGTGACAATCAGAATGCTATCAGGATTTCTACAGATCTGGTTCTAAGAGAAAGAACCAAACATATTGAGATACACATGCATTACATCTGAGGATTGGTGCATGATCGTACCATCACACTACTCTATTGTCCTACAGAAGAGCAAATTGCGGATATTTTCATCGAGACTTTTTCAGTGAAGAAGTTCACTTACCTCTAATCCCTTATTGGGGTGAGTGCTACCTTGGTTGATTAGTTTTTCCAGTCTATCTTGAGGGGTTTATTTTTCCCACTAGGTTTTCCCTCTTTCCTCACACTTTTTTAGATTGTTGTATGGGGTGACTTTTGGGCCCTATTTCTTCAGTTATTTTTCCTCATAGTGCGGCTTAAGGGGGGTGTTGGGATATTCTCACCATAATATATTGCTTTTGCATGATTGGCATGCATTTTGCATGCATGCATACATTCCATGCAGCACTCCATGCATCCATGCATCAACAGTGGAGTCCCTTAGCACCTAGTCCCTATTTTGGGCCCCCTAGAGCTTGTTTTTGGCCATCATTAACCCTCCTAGCCACTTATGCGCCTTGTTTCCATCACTGGAGTTACAAATGCGCCCTCATGCAAAGATTTAGGAGATCTACCAGTTAGTTCCATGATTTAGGGAACCTTGTCCCCTTGATTTCTCAGTTAACTAACTGTAGCTCCTAGTTGACTACTCCTGAGTGTACGAGCGCCCTCCTTGACCACTGACAGCTGGTTATGCATGCCCTTGGAGTAACCTTCCCTATTTTGGTGCCCACATGGTTCAGTTATGCTCATTCCTAATCCGTTTGACTGATTATTCACCATCGGTGGCCACTAGACCTTATCGGGAGATGGTTCCAATGCAAACTAAGCCATGACTTGAGGAGAATTTGAATCCTCCAAGGAGTATCAAATTCATTCTATTGTATTATCATATTTTTTCCATCTTAGAGCTGGTGAATGTATCAACAACAGTTTCCCATATCTTTTGAGTTTCATGAGTGAATTTGATCATACTTCTTGCTAATTATTCTCTGCAATAAACACTGTGAAATTGTGAGGTTTGTTCAAGCTTAGTGATCTACACCTGTGGAATTTCACATTTTTCCCACCATCTGGCCACTTGTCCAGTGAAGGATTCTACTAAATTTTGTAGTCTCCCTTGTTATGCCACGTTTTTAGATACTTGTTCAATATTCATTACTGGAGACTCATGTTCTCTATGATGTGGTGGTGGAAATACAGTTGGTTATGATTTTTTCGGTATTAAAGTCGGAATCTTCCTTTTTTTCTTTCAAATATTTTCTGAATTACTGAGATTGCGAGACAATTTTTTGTTTCCCAACAGGGAATGGTTTGAATTGACCAACAATCTCTAGCATGCATTTCATAATGTTCTATTTTCCAGTCGTATAGGTTAGAATCAGAGTTATGTCCAACTGACATGGGGGATCCCAGATGTATTTCTCCATATTCATTTGGTTCTACAAAATCTTCATTATTGCCCATTACTTGATAGAGTCTTATTATGTCTCCCTCTTAATCATATGGTTCCTCCCATGGCTTTTCTCTTGATGGATAAAAAGGGAACAATTAATTTCTTTCCATTACCTTTGAACTTTATTCAATCTTTTTCTAATTCTGAAATAGATGCTTTCATTTTTATTCCACAGGTTTGACCGACTAATGTAGGAAAAGAAGTCTCTCCTTATTGGGGATCTATAATTCAAAGTCTACATGTGCTTCTATGCCCATGATGCTTGTATTTACATCTTTCCACCCACCAATGGGTTCGATGAGGCCCTGGTTAGCCAGATTAAGATAAATTCCTAATTTTGTCAGCTCAGGTCGATCAAGTCGTTCCCATGTTTCCCTTGTCATAATATTTGCTTGTGATCCAAAGTCAAGAACGACTTGTGAGATACGATACCTATCAATGTCTAGATTGAAAAAAGGATCAATATCAGTTTTTTTCTTTTTGTCTGAGGCTGCATAGATTTCTAGGAATTCTTTCATTGCTTGTATCTTTCTTTAAAATATACATAAGATCAATAAGAAGTGCTACTACTTCCTCTTTTGTGAGTAATTGTAGAAATTAATTTACTGTTTTATTTTTATATTCTTGAATGTCTTCTTCTTTTGCTAAATCTTGAAAAATTCTGGAAGCATCATTAAATGTATATTTTTTCTAATTATTTTGAGGATAGTTACACTTTTTACTGGGAAACTTGGTTATTTGTGGCTTATCATGACCAACTTTCGTACCTTGCCTTATAACAATATGCATATTCTTATGTTTAAGGGCATCATTCTTAGGAACACTGGACAAAAGGTTAAGATTCTTTTTATTCATAAGTTTTTCAATCATGATGGGGAATTCCTCTAGAGAATGTTCTCTGATGCCACATTTAGTACAAAATTTGAGATTTGTTATGTCTTTCCAGGGATAGTCGTGACTCAAATGTTCTTCATTGAAACAAATAAAGCATCTCGATCTTCCTCAACCGCGATTAGCATTGAATCGTCCTTGACCCCGATATCTTCCACGGCCTCTATATCCTTCGTTATTTCATTGGCCATTCTATTGATTATATTCATACCATCTTTGATTATTTTGATCCATGGTCTACATTTGATATACTGTATGTTGGTTATGTTTGGTCTTCATATTTTTAATACAGTCGGTTGTGGTATGTTGGGTGTTTCGACAGATTCCACACCATTTTAAATTGACTGCATTAGTGTTATATGGTCATTCAGCTGTCGAATGTGGATCAAATATTTCACAAATATCACAAAAGAACGATGTGTGCACAACCTTGAAGTTGTCAGATCATCTTTCTTCTAGGAAGAGATGGGTTTCTTCTTGTAGATATATTCTTTCTTCCGGGAAGGGTCCTGTGTCATCATGATATGGTCGGAATCTATTATAGTGAAAAGAATATTTAGTGTGTCCCTCAGTCGAACAGTTAGTACACCATAAATCATTATGTTTTAACGCCAGCTGCTGTAGGGACTACTGCATATGTTCATTATTTTCTTCGACTTGTCGGTCAGATGACCCACTTGAAAGTTCAGACTTTGATTTGATTTTTTGTGCTTTTTTAATGGCATCATCATATGTATTGAACTCATACATGATCAATGTCATCTGAATTCCAGGTAATAAGCTAACTACAAACCTTTCAATGAGGATAGATTCTTCCATCTTGGTTGGCATTTAATTGAGGAGGTCTTTAAATATTTTTTCATATTCATGAACTGATTCTCCCATTCTTTGTGTTAGAACTCTGAGATTTTGTGTAGCCAGATGTCTATTGTCTTGAGTTCTGAAGAATCCAAAGAAGTTCTTCTTCATTTCTTGCTTCATCTTTGACCCGTTCTTAAGGAGGTTCATATACCATCTTAATGCTCTGTCTCTAATATCTCCAATAAACATTGCAATTTTTCTTTCCTCCTCTGTAATGTCGTTTTCTTTCCATACTGCTTCACATATAAACCAATGTTTTGGGGGATCTCCATCCCCTTCATATATAGGACAATTTACATGCGTAGGATAATCCATATTGATAAAAATATTATTATTACTTGAACTAGAGGAGGACGACGATGATGGTAGTGATGATGCTATTGATGACCTACCAGATGAAGATTAACTGACTATGTGGAGCAACTTTGACTCCCAGAAAATTTAATTTCTTCAACAGACTCTTCACTGACAAGTCAGACTTTCGACTAATCGGATGCTTGAATCGATAGTATTTTTGGAAGGGGGTACCTCCACATGCTCAGAGTAGAATAGGTTAAAACAATTAGGGCTATATTCTGGCATAAAAGTGATCCAATTCCCACGTTCAGGCCTTAATATCATCATTCGATCCAAAATCTGTCCATATTCGTCAAGACGACTATAAATAATACTAGCACCTGGTCAAAATACCAAGTCAAATTCGACGATTTCTCTAAGACAAGGTTCATTTGATATAAGCCTCGATATAACAGATAGAGGATTCATTATGTCAAGGATTGCAATATTCAATTGTGGGGTCAGTTCCATCGACCTTGGACCTCCTACCGGTGTCGGATCCTCACCTTCTTCATCCCCTGGTCGTCTTTTACTTGACTCAGGCAGGTATTTTGGTAGCTCGACTCTTCGTTCCAGGTCCTTCATAATTATTTTCTCGCTCAGTGGACTCTCGATGTCCCTCTGTTCTTGTCATCTCTTGAATCTCTTTTCTCTTTCAATCATTTCAATATATGCATACGACTTATAATTGGCTATATCTCTTTCTCATCGAAGTAGACTGGTTTTCTTGGTAGGTTTCATCTTTTATTTCTCGTTGTTGACTATATTCATCTCTCTATGTACTCATTCCACATGGTCGTCTAACACCCATTTCCGACCCAACTACTGCAGGGTGATGCAAACAATCTCAATTAGTTGGTTCATTTGCTAAGAAAATGTTCCCATTGGAATTCTTGAATGAAACACTCCCAGTCTCTCTGCTTTTGCTCCCAATTTTAATTTGTGGGTGGTTCTACTAGCGGTCTTGCTTCAACTATATGACCAACTCCGTGCTCGATCAGAAATTTAAATAACAACTTTGGTACAATAACGAAGAACGATTCGTGAAGGTCGTCGTAAAATCTGTTGATGTATATGTAACTTCGGAATGTATTTCACATATATGTATATTGTATTCCTATAGAGATGGTATTATTCCTCTATAAGGAAGTGTCGTCATTTATATTGTAAGTGTCATAACTTATACTTGATGGGTTATTAGACCACCTTGTTTGGGGTCGGCCCTGTATAAGTCATGTGGGTCAATGGGTTATTAGACCACCTTGTTTGGGGTCGGCCCTGTATAAGTCATGTGGGTCAAAGGGTTATTAGACCACCCTATTGGGGGTCGGCCATGTGGTTCAAAGGGTTATTAGACCACCCTATTGGGGGTCGGCCCACTCAACATTATGTTATGTGGTTAAGTTCGAGCCGACATGAGTTAGGTAAAAAGGCAAGTCAAGTCAAGTATAAATAGAGTGCGGGAGGCACTCTATTTACTCACTCACTTCTCACACATGCTCTCTAGGAGGAGAGGCGCACTTATGGAGGAGGAGGATCTGCTTCTAGGTTATGTCTATCTCTCTTGATTGGTTGTATCATTGCTCTATCTATCTCTGAGGAAGTTATTGGGGTTTTTCACCTTTATGGTTTTCCCCAAGTAAATCTTTGTGTCTCTTGTGTGCTTGCATTATTGTCTCCATGATTGATATGCTGTAGATATGCTGTACATGTTGTTCTCTCAGTTAAGATCCTAGATCATATTGAAGTAAATTCTTAAAATCTAACATGGTATCAGAGCTAGCCTGAAAGAAGGCATGATATGGCATGTATGACACTTGTTGCACTTACGATGCTAGGGCTTGATATAGCAAAAACCAGTCATCGTAGCACTTTCGCTATAAATCTGTGTTGGCAAATTTTTCGGATCTAAAATTGTTACAGGCCGAAGCTAAGATCTCCAGGTATCTTGTGTCCAAAGGACAACCTCTAATTCGTTGTACTTTGTGATTTATGATCTGTACAATATAGGGTTTCTGCCTCTTCCAGATCTGAGTCAAAATCAGGTGACCTTGGGAAAAAGGTCATATCTTGGGCTAGGAAGCTCCAAATGAAATTTCGTAAAAAGTGACAGGTAGTACACAGTCTGCACTATCTCAGAAAACTTTTTCAGAGGCAGAAGTCGAACCAGTGACACGTGGAACGCCGTACAAGTTCGCTCTCCTGTATTATCCCATAAACAGGTCACGTTGCGCCATTTGGCATAACTCTCTCTCAGAGAGTCCAATTGAGGTCAGACCTGTCAGGATGGAAAGGTAACAGGCCGAGATATCTCAGAAAACTTTTTCAGAGGCTGAAGTTAAAACAGTGACACGTGGCACGCCGTACAAGTTCGCTCTCCTGTTTTATCCCAAAACAGGTCACGTTGCGACATTTGGCATATCTCTCTCTCAGAGAATCCAATTGAGGTCAGACCTGTCAGGATGGAAAGATAACAGGTCAGGCTATCTCAGGAAACTTTTTCAGACCCTGTGGATCAAAAATTTCGGAGTTACACCAGAAACAATCAGGTACATATTTCTTTCAAAACAGAATTATTTTTTGGTACCTTCATTCATGGCTTCCGGAATTTAGGGCTTTGGAGAAAGTTGGAATTTTTGTAATCGGAGACCACGGCTGGATGCTACTCATCAAAATAGAAATTTAGAGACCAATATCAGAATTTTTGGTTGGGCAGAAGGCTGGGCTTGATTAGACCCTAGTTCGGGACTTTGATCAGAAAAGTGGAAAATTAGGGCTTCTGTAAAAATGGGAATTTTTTAAATCTGTGACCACGGCTGGAAGCTCCTCAGAAAAATAGAAGCTTAGAGCTTTGGATCAAACATTTTGATGGGGCAAAAGAGTGGGCTTCATCAAACCCCAGTTCAGGGTCACGTCCAGTGAATCTAGAAGTTTCAAAGGCAAAATTGAGGAGTGAAACTTTGCAGTTTTCAAATTCTGAATATACCAACTTGATCAGCTCATCAAGTTCTTGCAAATCAAGTGGATTGGGTTAATCACTTGCATAAGTGAAGAAGTTCCTGTTTCAGAGGGAGATGAGGCTAAGGCCTTGCATAAGAAGATTACAAGTGATCTCGACAGGTATGACTCATCGAGGTATGTTTTGAGATTTGTTCATAATTAAGTTTATGGTATGCTTGTCTTCATATTATCACGGTTAGTACAATCTTGATTTTAGACTTGTCATATCACCTTAATAAAATTATGAATGCATGATAGAAGTCATTCATTTATTAGGAGTATGAAACTTATGTTTGTACTAACACATTGTGATGTTGTATGAGTTTTATGTTGTCTACTAACATGAAAGGTACACCAAGAAGACAAATCATGTTCTAGTTCAAGAACATATGATCATGAGGACAAAGATTCATCCATTGCCATGGATCTCATAGAAGATCCATTCTCGAGGTATGTATAACTTAGTTTTATAATGGTTAACTTATGAGACATGCAGGTTACTAGCACAAGTCACTAAAGAGAACCAGAAGACATTATGCGGGTATGTCAGACATAAATAGCTAGCATGCTAATCCAGGTATGTTTTTCCTATATCAAGCTAAAATCCTACCTTGTGTTAGGATCTTATACTGTTGTTGATAATAATTATTCATGAAGTCATAGGTTTGAATAATCATGGTTGGATGTATATTATTATAATTGATGATATGACTAACCAGAAGAATCATGAAAGTATAGGCTTGAATAATCACAGGTTTTATGCATTTTATATCTCTTATCTTGATTGATGATTCAACTAACCTAAAGAGTCATAGGCTTGAGTAATTACAGGTTTAGACATGTTATGTTTCTTATGATTTGACTAACCATAAGAATCCTTGAATGCTAATGCTTCTTATTTCTGTTTGAAATGATCATGACTATACATGCTTGAGATTATTGTGTTTTAATAGTATACTAATGAATGTATGATTTTATATGAGATCACAAGGATAACACATTCATGATACTAATAAGCATGCATAGGGACCAAGGATGAATATGAGATTCAAGAACAGGTAATCCAGGAAGCAAAGATCAAGAGGGAGTACACTCCAGTGGTTTATGCAAGGATGCAGATATTCAGAGGGAGTTGACCATCTCTCTACATCCCACAACAGAAAGGTGTAGAAGAAGCTACTTCAGATTAGGACTCCAGCAGCTCCTGCAAGGAAGCGAAGACTCAGAGGGAGTCCACCCAAAGAACAAACAAAGATAAGTATTTGAATTGTCATTTCTTAAATAATACTGTTCAATAATGTATATACTGATGTTCCTAGAATTAGGTTGTGTATTATGCATATTAGAATAATTGCATTGATGAACAGTATACTCCTAATATGCATGGGTAAGTGGCCTATGGCACTGTACAACATTCCATTGCTACTTATCTAGAATGAAACCTCTTTGCTGACATGTTGGGAGTTGTGCACACTCTTAACAATGTTCTGGTAGAGATTGGAAGGCATCTAGAAAGTTACGGGATATGGATAAATGTTGTATTGAAGCATTGGCTAAGATAATTGCATGACTGTATGGCATATTTCTTTATGTGTAAGAATTTGTTCTGAAAACTATAAGAGGTTTTCTAATCATGCAATTTAACTTGTTGTGTAGGAAAGATCATATGCCATCTCCTACAAAAGGACTACAACATTTGTTCCAGCAAGAAAGATATCTATTGAAGATATTGAAGTTCCCAGGATCTGGGATGAAGAAATGGAATGCCATGATCCGTAGATCATGAAGAAGATGTTTGGGATGCAGTCCCAAGACCTGACATGGAGTCATATGTATGCAGATTGAAGAAAGCCTTGTATGGCTTGAAGCAAGCTCCCAGAACTTGGTATGGTGAAGATAGATTGATTGCCGACACGCAGCGGAAGCTTACTACCGAGTTCGAGATGAAGAACTTGGGGATGATGCACTATTTGTTTTTGGCATGGAGGTGTGGCAAAGTGCAGATAGAATCTTCCTTGGACAAGGGAAGTATGCAGTAGAGATCCCAAAGAGGTTCGGGATGATGGATTGCAAGGCCATGGCCACACCTATGGCATCGAATCTGAAGCTTCTATGTGATGCTTCATCTGAGTCAGTTGATGTCTCTATGTATCGTCAGATGATTGGGTCCTTGATGTACCTGACGAACACGAGACCAGACATTTGCTTTGCTGTGAACACATTGAGCCAGTTCCTGACGGATCCGAGAAGTGTTCACCTGGTTACTGTAAAGCATGTTCTGAGGTACCTGAAGGGTACAGTGGATTATGGGCTCAGGTATGAGGCGAATCAAAAGTTTAACCTGGAAGGTTATGTTGATTCAGATTGGGCTGGCAGTGCTGTAGACAGGAAGAGCACATCTGGGTGCTGCTTCAGTATGGGATCAGGTGTGATCTCTTGGTTTAGCAGGAAGCAGTCCTGCGTAGCACTGAGTACAGCTGAGGCAGAGTATGTTGCAGCCTGTTCAGCTAGTTGTGAGGCAGTATGGCTACGGAAGCTACTGTCTGAGTTATTTGATCTCCCGTTGGAGGCTACTGGTATCTTCTGTGATAACCAGAGTTGTGTGAAGCTGTCCGAGAACCCAGTGTTTCATGACAGGTCGAAACACATAGAGATCAAATATCACTATATCAGGGATATGGTGCAGAGAGGAGCTGTGAAGCTCCTGTATGTTGCGACGGACGAGCAGATTGCAGATGTGCTGACGAAGCCACTAGCCAGGGTGAAGTTCGAGTACTTCAGAGAGAGGCTTGGCGTGCTTCAGATCAAGGATACTTCGAGGAAGAAGTGATGGACACATTTGCTGAAGCCATTCCAAGCATGTTGGAAGGAGGATCCTTCACATGGCTGTGGATGTAAGCGTTGGATGATGAGCATCAGGATGATGTTCTGGTTTCTGCTTGGATATGATCAGTTGGATCATTTTATGTATGTATGTATGCATCATGTTGGATGCTTGGACCATGTATCTGTATATGTATCAGGTGGATACATTGTATGATAAGGTGGATCATGTATGGTGATATGTATCATGTATTTGTATTTGTATCAGGTGGATACATTGATGATCAGGAGGATCATGTATGATGATATGTATCAGGTAGATACTTGGTATGCATCAGGTAGATGCATTGATGATCAGGAGGATCATGTATGATGATATGTATCATGTATTTGTATCAGGTGGATACATTGATGATCAGGAGGATCATGTATGATACTTGGTATGCATCAGGTAGATGCATTGATGATCAGGAGGATCATGTATGATGATATGTATCATGTATTTGTATCAGGTGGATACATTGATGATCAGGAGGATCATGTATGATACTTGGTATGCATCAGGTAGATGCATTGATGATCAGGTGGATCATGCAACAGGATGTTGCAGTGATGATCAGGATGATCATAGATGACGAGCTTCAGGATGTTGCTCCAGATGACATGCAGCAGGACGTTGCAGTGATGATGATCAGGATGATCATGGATACATCAGGATGATGTATGGTGAGTATCAGGTTGATACTCTATGGCCGTGGATCAGGTTGTGCAGATGAGCATGTAATTCATTGCCCTGGGAGATTTGCAGATGGTCTTTCGAGGTTTTTCCTATGGCATGTAATTCGGTGCCCTGGGACATCTGGCAAATGCTCTTTCGAGGTTTTGCTCTGGGAGGACATGTAATTCGTTGCCCTGGGAGATCTGCAGATAGTCTTTTGAGGTTTTGCCTATGGCATATAATAGCGCCCTGGGATATCTGGCAGATGCTCTTGCGAGGTTTTGTCCTATGGCATGTAATTCGTTTCCCTGGGAGATCCGATAGGTTGGGCTGTGTGCCCGTAATCAGTCCTGGGATGCTCTTGCGAGGTTTTGCCATGACCACATGTAATTCGTTGCCCTGGGAGATTTCAGGTCGGAGTTGTGTACCCGTAACATCCTGAGATGCTCTTGCGAGGTTTTGTGGTGGACCACATGTAATTTGTGCCCTGGGAGATTTCAGGTCGGAGTTGTGTACCCGTAACATCCTGAGATGCTCTTGCGAGGTTTTGTGGTGGGGTCACATGCAATAGCGCCCTGGGAGATCCTACAGGTCGGAGTTGTGTACCCGTAACATCCTGGGATTCTCTTTCGAGGTTTTGTGACGCACGTAATAAGTCCTGAGGATTCCACAGTATGGCCAGTGATGACGAAGACCTGCAGGTGGTGGGCCTACATCCAGTATGAAAAAGGACTGGCTCTGTAGAACTTCCTATGACGAGTAGATTCAGAGATTGATTGAGATAGCAGCAGCAGTGACGATGATGATGACTCGATGACGATTATCCAGTGACGATGATCCAGAGAAGATGACTTGTGCTAGAAGAACTGTGCTGAGAAATACCTTCCTAGTTAAGAGGGAGTGTTGATGTATATGTAACTTCGGAATGTATTTCACATATATGTATATTGTATTCCTATAGAGATGGTATTATTCCTCTATAAGGAAGTGTCGTCATTTATATTGTAAGTGTCATAACTTATACTTGATGGGTTATTAGACCACCTTGTTTGGGGTCGGCCCTGTATAAGTCATGTGGGTCAATGGGTTATTAGACCACCTTGTTTGGGGTCGGCCCTGTATAAGTCATGTGGGTCAAAGGGTTATTAGACCACCCTATTGGGGGTCGGCCATGTGGGTCAAAGGGTTATTAGACCACCCTATTGGGGGTCGGCCCACTCAGCATTATGTTATGTGGTTAAGTTCGAGCCGACATGAGTTAGGTAAAAAGGCAAGTCAAGTCAAGTATAAATAGAGTGCGGGAGGAACTCTATTTACTCACTCACTTCTCACACATGCTCTCTAGGAGGAGAGGCGCACTTATGGAGGAGGAGGATCTGCTGCTAGGTTATGTCTATCTCTCTTGATTGGTTGTATCATTGCTCTATCTATCTCTGAGGAAGTTATTGGGGTTTTTCACCTTTATGGTTTTCCCCAAGTAAATCTTTGTGTCTCTTGTGTGCTTGCATTATTGTCTCCATGATTGATATGCTGTAGATATGCTGTACATGTTTTTCTCTCAGTTAAGATCCTAGATCATATTGAAGTAAATTCTTAAAATCTAACAAAATCTTATCTTGATGTTGTCAAGGGAGGTTCTTTCTTCAATATCTTGTTCTTCATAGAATTTGTCGCATATGTCATCTAACAAGTCATACAGGTTTGTTCGTCCGCCATTAGAAATTTTGTGCTTCAACGAACTTCTAGAGTGTTTCAATAAAGAATATTTCGCGAGCTTCCGCTATTGACAATTTGTTTCTCCTATCATAATTATGAAAGTAATTTGTTACTCTCCTCTCCCACCATTCTCTGATATCTTCTTCACTTGTCATTTCATATAAACTCACTCATATTCTAATCCCAATAGTACAACCAGAAACGGAACCAATGTTGTAATCTAAGGGATTACATGAAATATAAACAACATAAACATATAATATAAGGCATTTGAATCATCATACACAAGAAGATACCAATGTGATGGGAACAACAGCAACACTTATATTACATTAGAGCCAAAGTATATACAGATTAATGGTTGTTCTCTTACATCACGGATCGCCAGTCTATATATATTATTTTAATGTCATTTATTTAGTTACAAAAGTGGTTATGTCGGCTTAATAGAATGACTTCCTTTATAGGACCGACTTGATGGTGGTCCTTCGTATGACTTAGTTGGTCAGTCGACTAGGCTCCTCCAAAAAGATTCATGTGGCCAGAATTCATAAAATCCAAGAGTGGATTGAATTGGGAGAGAGATCAGATATCGAAATTGCTTGATAAACCCAGTGAGGGAAAGAATCTCTTAATTTTTTGCAGCTTGGACCTTTCTATTCCCACCCTGAAGAACACTGGAGGGAAGGGGCGCCTAAGGGACTGTGTAGCAAAGAAGGGGACCTTCCTTGCGTTGGGAGTGGCAGGTATTGTGGGTGCCAAAGCTGAATGAGATCAATTGAGATGTATGTATCTCTTTGGTTGAGCTCGATGGCTTAGCATTCTCCTTCTCTATCTCCCTGCATGCTTGACAAACCCAGTTATGTGTCGGCTTAGCATGAGTGATTGTGCCCATGGTTGTGAGTGACCCTGAGTAGTTCCTCCTTAGTGGATACATAGCCCAAATCGAGGGTGGTCTCTCAACTGAATTAATATAGTTTGGACAAAGACCTACGGTTGGGTGGAACATTGCTCTTCCATATCTAGTTGTTCAGGAAATTTCGATTGAAAGATAAGTGTTCATTTTTGTTTCTAATTCCGCCAAATTCATGCATTATAAGTGACTGTGTGTTTATGTCAAATTGAATGAAACGATACAATTTGAATTGTTAAAATTTAATGTCTGTAAATAGCATAAAACAACTTTAATTATGTGCATGATTTTACTGTTATGTCTGTGATGAACATGCTGGTATATGCATGATGTGTGTGTGTGTGTGTGTAATTGATTTAATTTCCGCTATGTATGTTTAATATGCATTGCACACGCATTTTAGAAGTTAATGAATTTGATAGGGGGGATGTGACAGAGTGGTATCAGAGCGAATGGTTGCAGCATTGGGTTTGTTTGGTCCAGAATCCACACTTGTAGGGAGGACACTGAAGTCTCAAAGGAAGTGATGATAACAATTTTGTTAAAATCGTAGGTTTAAATTTACAGATGATTTATTAGTAGAGAGAGGGAATTGTGATCTATGGGCATGGTTCACAACGCATCTGCAAATTACACATTGGATAATGGAGAGCGGGAAAGTTGTTGGGAAGATACCATCTATCCATGTGTTCAAATTTAACTAGCAGCGGCTCCAGCATTAGCCTCCACAAATTTCTTTCTTAGTGAGTTGTTACCACTCTTGGAAATGGAAAATTGGGAAAATTTGAAGTGGACCCCATTCGTGCCATGCGGACAAGAGGGGTATGATGTGTAGCTGCCATGCTGGAAGGCATGCAGGTGGATGACGTCCACAATTTGCAGGAAGTGCAGAGTATAGATCCGCGACGGTCGTCGAGTGCATCTGCGGGGGTACCACGAAGAGAAGTTGTGGGAAGCTGCAGAGAAACGTTCGTGGGCGTAGAAAAGTATAAGTATGTGAAGCTCATCATTCGACGGTATTTAGGAGTCGGTCAGCGATCGGAATTGCGCATCCACGGGGTTTCCAAAGTGCGTCTCAATGAATAGTTCGGGAGGATAAGTCTGCGGGTGCAACAAAGAATAGGTCAACAGTGGTTGTTGGTCATCGGTAGTTGGACATCACTCATCGGTCCACGGGGGTAAAAAATTATCTCTAAATAAAAGGTCTGCGAGGCATCGACAGTGCCACTTCCAGGTTCAATTATGGGGGTTTCCAAGGTGTATTCATGAGAAGGGCCGACAAGGAAGGTCCAACCCCGATGTGGCAATTCAAAAAAAAAGTCTACAGTCCAAAAATTATTTTCAACATAACAAGAGAATATTAGCTTGGAATTTGATAAGACTTGAAACATTTGGACACCATTGATGAATTTCACAGAAACATCAATGAGAGGCTTGAGCCCATTTTGCTCCAATTTGGCAGAAATTTCAAAATATAGACTTTTAAAGATTAGTGTCTAGAGACCATGTGGGGGATCGATTTGGACCTAAATTGATATGGTTATGTCATTGACAAGGCACGCAACTAAATCAGCAAGCTTGGATCCAAATTCCAAAAGGTGTGAGATCAGGGCACGAAAGAAGGCCAAAATTCACTATTCTGGAGCACTTTTGGGGGATTTTGGAAAGCTTGTAGGAGGTAAAAGTGACCCTAGAGGTCAAAACCAGAAAAATTATTGAAATCAACATTTTACCTACTCATTAAAACATGGAACTTCTGTTAGATGATTTTTTTCCAGAAACGCTTAGTTTGGGAGATAGCCATTTTTACCAAAAATTCAAAGATTTTAAAAAAAGTTGCAAAAGTCAAAAGTAGTCAAACCCAGAATTTCATAGAGGTTGATTGGTGCATCGAATCAGATATCTAAAACTTTTTGAGCGATCTTTGTCATATGGAATAACTTTTCTTGTTAGAAATTTTTTTCTAATTCTCTCTAGATTTACTTCTACAAGTGGTTGAAGTTGGTCACCGAGGCCAATTGCACCTGTGCAAAAAGTGCAGAATTGGGAAAAAGTGACATTTTTGGAAGAGTATAAATTTCATATCTGAAATCGTAATGGAGCATGAATACAGGCGTTGGAAATATTATCCATGATGGAATAATGTTGCATAGTCGGAATTTTAATGAGGAACTCCAATGTCTCAGAGATCAGAATAGAAAAGTGTTTGTAACCTTGATTTGACAAAAAATTGTCAATAAAGGCAATTTCCATAAATGCATAAATGGAACAAAGGAGAAGAGGACCTAAGAAATTTTTGAATAATTCCATGAGAGTAATTATATTCAAATTAGCATTTTTATGTTTCATTTCATATATTACTAAAATGTCTAATAAATATCTCTATGATGCACAGTGTTTGCAATTGATAAGCTTTGAATAGTTCTAGTAGAGGGCGGCAGGAAAAGGGAAAGAGTCCTCAAAGGAAATGGTGACCATGAATGATTCCCAGGACCCCTATGAGCATGATGAGGATGTCTTGGGATAAAATATGCAAGAGGGAGATGCTGAGACGTAGTCAAATGGGAGAAGGGAGTATATCACTCCTAAAAATTTGGTTGAAACAATGAGAAGTTTCAATTATAGATTGATCAAAGCTCAAAAAGAGTATAAGCAAATTAATGCTAGTATCCTTCAAATCCTCACTGATATTAAGCAAAGGGATCATCTTGGATCTAATCCAAGAAGTGTGGCGAGTCTCTCTAGAATTCGTAATAGAAAGAGGACTCCAAGCCCAAGAAGTTGTTCCTTGAGAAGGGAATGTAAGATATCTTTGCCAAGATATTCTTTTAGCAGGTCATGTGATTCTCAAAGTTCCCAAAGTATTCCAAGGCGTACTTCCAACAAGTTCGAAAGAACATGGTATTTTAAAAGGACTCCACATGGAAAATTTAGAAAGGCAAGGCCTCCCACATTTAATGGAGAAAGTAAGACCGGTCAAGAAGCGGAAGCATGGCTTCTTGGGATGAAGAAGTATTTTAGAATTCATGATTACATGGGAAATGAAAAGGCTAGAATTTCTATTTACAATATAAATGGTCGATCTTCAATTTGGTGGGAGCACCTCATGCAAGTAAAAGGAATCAAGGAAAGAGGGATCAGCTGGGAGTGATTTAAGAAATATTTCAAGGAGAAATACCTATCTGCTAGATATTATGATAACAAGAGGAAGGAGTTCAATGAAATAAAATTGGGACAGAAATCTATGGAACATGTCCATAATTTTTTGGAATTGTTAAGGTATGTATATTACATCAAAGATGAAAGAGTAAAAATCCAATGTTTCCTTGGAAGTCTGCCCCAAAATTTCAGAGATAGTATTGAATTTGTTAACCCGCCAACTCTTGATGAAGCCATTAGGATGGCGATGCATTGTTATGAGCATAGCAAAGGAAAATCAAAGGTTCATCCAGCATGGAAGGGAAATACAAAAGGAAGATTTGACCAAAGGAGAATTGGATTTAAGCCTCCATTTAAAAATCAACCAAGAAATTTCCAACAAGGCCAGCAAGCACGAAGTGGAATTAAGCCAATGGTTGCAACATAAAAAGGACCGAAAGGACCGCTTCAGTGTTGGGGATGTGGAGAGAACCACATACTTAAATACTATCCACATCGGAGAGAGAACCCCCGAGGCTTGCATAACTTAGAAGCAGCAGTTACAGTGGAGGATATGGAAAGAGAAACTCCTTAAATTTATGCAGCATTGGATAATCATCATGCAGACCATCGATCAACAGTAGTGGAAGTTGAAGGTAAGATTGCTAAGCAATCTATTTCTGTTTTGATTGATACAGGATCTACTCATAGTTATGTTTCTCCAAAAGTGGTTGAAATTTGTTCCCTTGTAAAAATGAAGCACAATAAGTCATGGTTAGTTCAATTAGCCACAAGAACAAAAAGAAAAGTGAGTGAAGTAGTGATAGAATGTCCCCTAGAGTTGAATGGATTTCTCACCAAGGTAAATTTAAATGTCCTACCATTAGGATCCTATGATGCCTTTATTGGTATGGATTGGTTGGAAATACATAAACCAAGGTATATTTTTATGAAATTTTTCTTGAATGCATTAATGAAGAAGGAAGGCCAAGATTGGTAAAAGGAATTCTCAAGCAAGTTTCGGTAAGGCAAATTTCAGCCTTATAGTTAAGAAAGTTTTACAAGAAAGGTTGTCAACTATATGCATCCCATATATCAGATTCCTTAGAGAGAAAAGGCCCAAGGATAGAATATTATCAGTTGTTACAAGAGTTCAAATATGTGTTTCCATATGAAGTGTCGGGACTGCCACCAAAAAGAGACATTGATTTTACCATCGATCTTGTTCCAGGGGCAGAATCAGTTTCCAAAGCTCCTTATAGAATGAGAACGCCAGAATTGGTAGAATTAAAGATGCATATACAAGAATTAATGGACAAAAAGTATATAAGACCAAGTGTGTCCCCTTGGGGAGCACTAGTGTTATTTGTCAAGAAGAAAGATGGGACTCTAAGGCAGTGTATTGATTATAGGCAGCTAAACAAAGTGATAGTCAAGAATAAGTACCCATTGCCCAGAATTGATGATTTGTTCGATCAAATGAAGGAAGCCAAAGTGTTTTCAAAAATTGACTTGAGATATGGTTATCATCAAGTGAGAATAAAAAAAGTAGACATTCACAAGACAGCTTTTCGGAAAAGATATGGCCATTATTAGTTCATGATGGTGCCATTTGGACTCACCAATGCACTCGCCACATTCATGTGCCTCATGAATAATGTTTTTAGCAAATATTTGGACAAGTTTGTGTTAGTTTTCTTGGATGACATTCTTGTTTATTCAAGGAATGAAGAAGAGCATGAGGAACATTTAAGGATGGTATTGCAATTTCTTAGAGAGAACAAACTCTATCCAAATCTAAGCAAGTGTGAATTTTATCAAAGAAGGGTACAGTATTTGGGTCATATTATTTTAGAGGAAGGAATTGCAGTGGATCCGAAAAAGATTGAAGCCATAATGAGTTGGTATACTCCAAAGAATGTTATAAAGGTTAGATATTTTATGGGTCTTGCAAGATACTATAAAAGGTTCATTGAGGGATTCTCCAAGATTGCTCAGCCAATCATATCGCTGCAGAGGAAGAATGTAATAACCAAATTTGGCAGTTCTCTGTCCATGATGACACTTACATGTTATGGTCGCATGAAGACACTTCATGAGGTTACTGTGAGTCACATAAAAGGAAATTAGGGATGGAAGATACATATTTGGGACTAGTAGGATGGAATTACCTCATGCATGGTCCATTCAACAGCTAGGAAGCTTATGAAAAAAATTGGAGACCAAAACACCTCCTAAAAAACCCTAGAAAAGGCAATTTTTCCTCATTTTTTCACCCACACATAGGTAGCACATGGCTCACATCTCTGTTACATGCACCTTTCTCTACTGTTCACCAGCGTGTACCTCATAAAATAAGAAAAAATAAAATAATTGTCATGTCCCCTCCCTAGTGGCCATGGTCACATCTTGGATCCTCCCATCCCTAGGGGTCTAAGTGATTAATTAAATGTGAATTTAATCAATGGGGGTATTTTCTAGGCAATTACACCATAAGAGACAATTAATTATTAGTTAATTAATTAATTGTTGAAGCTGGAATTAATTATGAGTTGTATTATTTTTATTTTAATGTTTTTTTTACTAATAAATGTTTCCAAGTGGGTGATGAAGGCTAGGAGGTCGAATTGGTAGCAAGTGGCTAAACTTGCCTAAGTGGAATAACTCTCAGAAAGGAAGGAAAGCCAATAGAGAAAAGGAAACTGACAAAAGCTAGAAAAAACTAGAAAAAGCATAAAAGAGGAAAGTAAAGAAAGAGGAAAGATTCAGAAAAGCAATCAGAAGGAAATTAGTAGCCACCAGAAAAGCTAATTAAGGCGCACTTGCTAAAAATCACTGAAGGAGATGAAGGAAAGAAAGTGGAGAAAGCAGAGAATTGTTATTCCTCTCAAGGAATGCGCCCTACCTTACCCACACGTGTGGCTTGGATTTCTCATCAAGCTAACTCATCTATTTAGGCATGATTCCAACTCCAGGAAAGAACTTTTTTCATTTGCAATTTTGGTTTGAGAGCTATGAGCCTCTCTAGTTGAGTGATGTGCCTCAACAAGTTTGCTTGGGAGATGTGCCACAAGGCCCCATGAATTTCTAGTGAGTGTTATGCAGGTACAGAACATGATGCTACAACCAATAACATTCATATCAGTTCAGCATTGAAGTCACACAGTCAGTTTGAAGAGAAGATCTCTCATACAATGAAATTCTAGCTAGTTTTGGTGAAGCTTCTCTAGTAGAAGATGAATGCTCCAGTGAATGCACCCAAGGATTGATGGAGGGTTGGTACAGCCATATTTTCATCCAACAGTGATGTCCAGTATCAAAAATCATTCTCATAACTGATCCATTCTCTTCTTCTCACTCATTCTCCCAACCACAGCTATATTTGGAGGTGTTTTCCCTATAAGGAAGAGAAGAGTTGTGGATAGCGCCCCATTCTTTCTCAGAGACTCGGTGTACAGCCCATACTCTATTTCAGATCTGTAGAAGACCAGAATACACTTTTAGAACAGATATTTAGCCATTACATCTCTTCTTACAGTTCTTATGTGGCCCTATGAGGGGGTTTTCTAGTCTACAAGACATTGTACTGATGAGGAGCTAATTAAAGAGTACAAACTTGGTTCAGTGAGTAATAATTAGAATTGATGCTATTGATTACATTATATCAGATCATATTAATATTTCAGAACAGAGCATTTAATTAAATCAAGTCATTTATTAACTCAGATTGGAAGACTAGCTCATTGAGCATTGTTTATTGACTAGTTTTGCAAGAATGACTGCCAAATTTATTCTAAATTTCAGATTTACTTTATGTAAGTTGTAGGAGGTAAATAACACATCATATTAGCTATATCATTCCCTACTTCAAGAATTTGGGAGGATTTAACCCCTGTTTGTAAATATTACACTTTGACTAGCTATGTCATCTCGGCAGGGCCTAAAACTTCCAAACCACTCCTACTCTTCCCAAATCCTTTTGAATGGTACTTAGTGTGTCCATTGAACCTATTTGACTAGCATAACTCATTTTTGTACCCGCCCAGTCTAGTAAGCATATGCTGGTGCGCCCAGGAAGCTTTGGAGTAGACTTCAGCCTGGCTGATGTTCAAAACATAAATGGCCCCAGTGCTTTGTGCTTAGGACTCTCCCTATGATGTTATTATTTGCGGATGCACATTTCCCCATACAAATTCTAGAACTGAAAGTTCATCCCACCATCCTCAGATTCAGTCTCCATCCCCATCACTGACCTCCTGCTCGGTTTAAAAATTATTAAGAAATGTATCCATTAAATTTTATTAAAATTTCTGAAGTTGAGTTAATATCTTGGTCGAATCTTCCCAGGGATATTACAATAACTCTCTAAAAAAGGTGGTTTGGGTGGTGTTGGAACCATCTCCTCGGTTGTAACTACTTCCTCCTTGACCCTATCTTCTTCCTTTTCTATATAAGAGAGGGAGAGGGGACCATGAAAGTGGATTTATCCCATTGTAGTGTTATGCTGGAGAAATTTTGACTCTCATCCCCCTCACTTGTGCCCCATCTAACCCTAATGCATTGCTTGTAGGTTGGTATTCTTGGAGGAGAGAAGCAGGAGATCTAGAATTGAAGATTTCATGAGGTGCCTTGATTAAAGGAAGGTATTATGTACTTGCTTCATTAATAAATAAAAGATTAGACATTCTTCCCTTTCCAAGTCGTTGTGTTCATGTATGTATCAATTTTGATTACTTTTTGATGTTTATTAGATCAATAGTTTATGTTATTTTAATATGAATCTTCTATCTGTAGTCAAATTGGTTTGAGGAAGGTCTTGAAGTGGTTTTGTAGGTTCCTTGATTGGAGAGTAAGAGGAGCACTCAAGGAGAGGTTTGGATCAAATTTCTATTGTAAGGTACACACCCTCTTAAACCCTAAACCTTTTGCTTATTTGTTGCAATTTCCTAACCTTAGATGTATGTTTGTCAACCCTAGTACATTGGTGGTCTCACCCCAGCCATTAGGAACTCTTTCCTCACAACAGAATTGGTGAACCCGCTGGGGAGAAGCATATCTGCTTTGGGGTCTCTGAGTCTAATTTTCCAATATATTTGAAGGTCCCATTTTTATTTCAAGTTAGGAACAGTCTTTGATTTTTATTAGATACTTTCGTTGTCAATTTGGGAATTGGATTTGCATTTTTTGTGACTTTCAACACGCACACACAAGTCATAGCACTTACAGGTGTGTGTCTATTGCATACACAATGTTGCAGGGTCTTCTCACCTGCGTGTTACATGCCACTGTGTTGGTTATACACCAGTGTGTCCCTCCTATAGGTGATTTTTTCACTTTTAGGGATGTTTGGGGGCTTTTGGCTGCATATTTTGGAGTCCCTGTTGATCCTAGGTCTCTGTAGGACCCCTTGGAAGCAGTGTCTTATTTTGTGATTGATATTAATTTGATGTTTGGGATATTTTTGAAGCAATTTGGGCTTGTTTGGAAGGATTTGGGGCTTGTTGACCCAAGTTGGGGTTTTGTGAACTAGTTTGGTGTTTTTCGACCCAATTTGAGTCTAACTGATTTTATAGGTTAGGTACATAAATTTGATGCACTTTGATTTTGTCTTAGTGTAGTATACTTGTTTGTAAGTAGTTTTGTCTTTTCATTTTAAAAAAAAAAATCAAAAAAACAAGTCAATTTCTTTACAATCATTTTAGTTAGTAACATTGTCATATTTTCAAAAAGATAGTTGCATATGCATACTTGCATCTTTTGAAAAGAAAAGAAAAATTTTGCATTGTCAGTTTTTAAGTTTCGAAAAGAAAAAGAAAAACTGAAATTATTGCATTTTCAGTTCCATTTTTGTACTTGTCATGTTATTTCCATGCATGAGTCAGAACACCATTAATTGCACGGCCATCACCCTCTAAGTAAGTAACAACTCTTAAAAAGAGCACTAATTTAAAATTCACTAGTACTTTTTATTTTCTAGGGACGATCACCAACTAGCTTAGGCTAGTACTTTGGACTAGGAGTTGTCTCAAACTATCGAAAGTATTAAAACTCATACATAGTGGCCTATCATTAGGGAAATCCATTTTTCTAGAAGGTGAAATGGAAATATCCACTCACACCAGAGTTAAGCAAGAGTTCGTGCGAGGTTAAGTAGAGAATATATCCCTCCAATACGTAATTGAGCATATCCCATAGTTGGTGTGCGTTAGGGGACTTATCAGTACCACCGGTGTTGTTAAGTTTCAAGCTTTTCTACCCTTCCCATGCGTATTAACTCGGCCTGCGATTGTCCCATCGGACCCTCTCTGCAAAGTTGGTAACCTTAGTATCCTGAATTTAGGGCTCATACACAGGTGACGGTGGAAGGTTACTTCTACTGTACCTAGGACAGATGTGGGAGGAAATCCCTTGCATCTCTTTGGGAAGGTGGTTGGTGATTCAAATGCTTGGTGTTGAATGTGGCTGTCATTGATGTCAAAGGAAGTCATTAATGAAAAAAGAAGTGTTGATGTGGCATGTGTGATGAGGTTGTAAAGACACATGTTGGTGTCCTAATGTCTCATAATGTCATTTTTACATTCTGATAGTGGTTTGTAAAGATATGATCATTTTGGGAATTTGACTAAGTGATGAAAAACTGCCCTAAAGAAGCTGCCTTATGAAAATGTCCACCATAATTCATAAGAAGAATAAAATTCCAGCCATGACCTGCCATGACATATTTTGTTGAAGTATCTATCTGAATATGGCCCCAGTTCTCAAAAACCTCCTTGAAGAAGAAGATACAGGTCTCCAAAAAGAAGGTTTTTTGGTCAAATTAGTCAAAATTGCTTTAGGGAAATGCCCGCCAAAATATATGGGTTGAAGAAAATTCCCACAACATATGGACATATTGTATGTGGTTATTTTTTCTACCTAACCATGTTCTCACATTTACTTGAAATTTCCTGAGGAAGAAGTTATGGATCTGCCAAAACAGGGTTTTAGGCAGTTTTGCACCAAGTTCAGTAAAATTCCCACCTAGGGAAAATGAAGAAGAGTCTGAAGGTGAAATGAGTTGTGTTGTGCTTAGTGAGATATTATACATCATATGGTAACATTGTTTCATGGTTTTGGTGAAATAAAAAAATCCACCTTGAAATTGGCACAAATTGTCCAAGTGTAAAGTTTGCTGGTAAAATTTCCTACGTGACCTCTGTAAAATGCCCGTCATAATTTCTATTTGATGGATTAAATTATTCTGAAGGTATATCCCTCTATATTGTTGATTGGTTCACATAACCATATCATCATCTTGTCAAGAAGTTCTATGAGGATGAAGTTATTAATTTTCCAAAAGTGCCTTTTGGCAGGTTTTGCATTGTTTCAGTACTGGTAAATCTGCCTAAGTTGCCTCAGGAAAATGCATGCCATATCTTAGGTGTTATGATAAAATTAATATGAGACAATCAGGTTGTATCCTATTGATATGTGCATTTATCCATGGTGTCGGTTTATTCTCTGGAGGTCACACGTGCGAGAGATGAGTCTGCAAAATGAGTGAAAAATTAAGCTTGCCTTAAAGAAGAAAAATGCCTGCAAAATAAAACTGTTTATTATTAAAACAGAATTAAAATGATGAAGTTTTAATTAATAAACAGATTTACAATTTAAACAGAATTATAATCAATTAAAAAGGTCATGACTGATAAACTAAAGTTGAGATACTTGAATCGTTTATTTAAACAGAATTAAATTCTGAAAAGCTACAAGATTATTTAAAAAGGCAGTAAGCTACAGGAATAAGTTATAAACAGAAATATATTAAAAAGAGTTTATTATTTCTATAGAAGCATGAAACAAAGTTATTTTTATTAAAAAGGATGAGACTGTATAAGTTAGAATAGAGAAGTGATAATTGATAAACATAATGATTAAAAGGGCGTAACTGTATAATCAAAAGATTTAGTTAATGGAAGGATACGATGGGATTTGAAGAGACACGAGTGTGAAAAGACACATCTTCAAATTGAAGAGATACATTGTTTCAAAAATGAAATAGATACTATATAAACAAGCAATTGAAGTAGAAAGAAGATGTCTCTGATGTTTAGATTGAAGGTTCAGTAAGGAACAGAAACTGAAGTGTATGCTGGGTTATAAAATGCATATATAAAGCAGCATTTAAGACCAGAGGAAGAGACCAGACTAAGTGCACATTCAAAATGAATAAGTGCATAATAGTAGACAAAGTATAAAGGAGAAGAACTGAAGCTATATGCAATCCAGATCTATGTAGCAGCATGAGAAGACAGAGACCAGCAAAGAGAAGAAAGAACCAGTGACAGTAATTGAGGAAGATCTGGAAGACTGATAAGAATCATACTAGGGAGGTACGGTGGTGCTAAGGTAGGATACAGGCCTACAAAGGGGTTGTAGCCTCCGTCCAGTAGCAGCTAGTAAATTAGGGTGTCGTATCATCCTGTTAGTTGTAGCTGAGAAAATAGGAGGTCGTTTTCTCCTTCCAGTAGTAGTTGGTAAATAGGGTGTTGTAGCATCCTTGTTTGTAGTAGCAGGAAGAAACAAGGGTGTAGTAGCATCCTTGTCTGTAGTAGCAGGAAGAAACTAGGGTCTAGTAGCATCCTTGTCTGTAGTAACAGGAAGAAAATTATTGTAAATATAATTTTGCAGTATAGAAAGAGTTGGTGGTTTTCCCAATTGGGCTTCCACGATAAAAATTTGTGTTCTGTGTATCTTGTTGATTCCATGTTTTAATTAAGTTTAAATAAGTGGTTTAAAATAGAAAAAAGTTAACAATATTGATTCACCCCCCCTCTCAGTATTGACCAATATTCCAACAATTGGTATTAGAGCAGGATCCTTCTCTATAGTCTAAACCACTGGAAGGAAGATCCTAATTAAAACCACTATGGATCAACAAGAAGGGATTGCTTCCAACAAAGCTCTGGTACTTAATGAAGAAAAATATGAACAATGGAACATAAGAATGAGAGTTTACTTACAGTCATTAGGATGTGGTGTATGGAATGCAGTGATCTTTGATTACATCCCACCAAAGAGAATAAGGACTAAATCTCAGAAAGAGTCCAAGAAAAATAATTCAAGGGAAATGGAGGTCATATTGGATGGGTTACCTCAATCTGTCAAAAAGAAGATAGGACCATTGATCTCAACCAAGGAACTCTGGTTCAAATTGGAGAAGTTTTATTCAATTGAAGACATAGCAGAAGCAAGCCTTACTATTCCAAAATATGAAGATGAAGAAACAAGTAAAGATTAAGTTTTCAAATATGAATCAGATGGAGAGGTGGACCTAGAGGCTGAACTCTTATATGCTCTTGAGGAAATCAAAAAATGTAGAAGAAGGAACAAATTCTTGAAAGGACAATTGTCAAAATACGAAGAAGAGCTAAAGTCAAAATAAGAGGAAGTCAAGACCCTCCAAGAAGAGCTACACAATTCAAAACAACAAGTTATGGATAGCATGAAAGAGGTCGAGGGATTAAAACAAGAAATTGATGAATTCAAGGAAGAAGTAAAGAAGCTAAAAGATCAGCTAACTGTTAGTGAGAAGTTCAAGGAAAGTACTGAAGCACTTAATAAGGTCCTCGACTTACAAAGATTCCCCAGGGATAAAACTGATCTTGGATATGATCAAGAACAGGTCATTAAAGGATCAAGCTCCATCACTCAAGAAGATGTTGAAAAGATTAAATGTTTGGATGATGCTTCAAAAGATATACCCAAGCAGCAGAAGAATCACAAGAAGATAAATTCCAGTCATCAGAATTTTGCTCACTATCCTAAGATGAAAAATTTCAGAAGATATGCCAATAAGAAGAATCATTACAAGCAGAAAGATCAAATATTTTCCAAATATAAAGGAACATTCTATGGATATTGTCATTGTTGTCACAAGTTTGGTCACAAGGCTGCTAATGGTAAAATCAAAGAAGAAGATCAAGGTCTGAAAAGGGAAGAAGACACTAACATATCAGATGGAGAAAGACTTATTACATGTTGCATATGTCACAATGTGGGACACTTTGCAAAACATTGCAAGAACAGTACACGTAGACAGTCTAAGGAAACCCAAGAAAAGGTATGGAAGATAAAAACCAAGAGACAGAGAAATAAAAGACCAGTAAGCAGAGTACCTCATGGAAAGATTTGGAGAAGAAAGGAAGACTCCAAATATTTAGAAGAAACAAAGATTTCAAAAATCAAAGAAAATTCCAAAGATGATGGTGGAACTCAAGATTGTCATTTCTAAAAATCTCTCATGACCAAGAAAAGAACCCTGAAACTCGCATTAGAAAGGATCATGTACTCAGGGGGAGTTAATATCATAAAATTGCAATGGGTACTTGAAAAATATCTTTTGGTAAGAAGAAAAGAATGTTTTGAGGTTTCCATCAAAACAAGAAGAAGAAGAGTCATAAGAGTACTTGGTAAAATTGAAAAAGAAGACTTTGCTAGAGACAATCTATGTGACAAAGTGAAGTATACTAAATAGATGAAGTGTAATAAAGTCAAAAGTAGAATTAGAAAATACAAGAGATGATCATTAGACTAGTGTATGGTTAGAAAAGAACAAAGTGTAAGTAACATGAAAATATTAATATGCGTAATCCATGAGATACATGAAGAACATGAAGTCTGTAATCCAAAATGAGGATTATCCTTATTATTCAGGACAGCTGGTTCATGAAATTTCATCTACATTTTTCTAGAATGATGGATGGTTGCAATTTGCTATATGTTTCTACAAAATATGAAGTCATGACACATTAATTGAAAACTTTGCCCATCCTGAAAGTATTCATTTGATTACATTGGTTTGGGATGACCTTCCACATTTTACATTTGGAGAATTTGATAATCATGTCTTCATGGTTGATGAACACATAAAAGATTAATACAAGAGCAGATTTAGACAATCTTAAGGACTGTCTAATGGGGCAATTATAAACAGTCATTCTTTTTATTGGAAAGTGCCAGGACAAGTAAAAGTAGTAATAAGATTGCATCCTAGGAATCAAGAGGAGAAGGCTGTAGATTCAAAATTTGCAGATTATGTGGAACTTTAGCCAGAGCTTCAACAGTTGAAGATTGTGAAGGAACAATTGGTATTCAAACACATATCAGTCTGATGAAGTTCTCTCTGAATTTGTTTTTTTAAAACTGTAGCAAAGACTGAGGAATCATGGTGAAGGCTACAAAATAAAGTGATCTCGGTAACATTGGAAGAAGAGTATACTATGAATGAAGCTAGTGCATATCATTTTGATCTTTGTTCAAAAAGGGAAGCAAAAACATAAAGTTGAGAAGTTTCTTGTATGGCATTGAAGAAGACTCCTTAAAGAAGAACAAGTTATATGATGTATCTTTAAAAAAAAAAAAATCTATGGAAGAAAACTAAGGGTTGAATGAAAGAACTCAAAGATGAACCAATGAGTATAAACTTTATCACAAAGAGAAGAAAATGTGTTGGCCAGAGGAGGAGCACTGTGATAGGGGGAGTCTATGAACTCATCATCCAAGTTCTCATTCAAATACTAACTACAAGAAGGTAAGGAAGGATGCTAACTAAATTATCATTCAAAATGGTCAGCACCAAGTCCAAGTTAACAAGAGGAAGAGAAGAAAAAGAGGTAAGAAGAAGTATATTGGCAGAAGCAGTTGGAGAAAGATTGAAAATTCTATGTCAAGATGGTTACAGCAAAGGGCATAATAGGTTATCCTTTGACATTGTTTTCAAAGGGGGAGAATGTTTATATGTTACCATCAATGCCAAAGGGGGAGAATGTTGAATGTGGTTGTCATTGATGTCAAAGGAAGTCATTAATGACAAAAGTAGTGTTTATGTGGCATGTGTGATGAGGATGGAAAGACACATGTTGGTGTCCTAATGTCTCATAATGTCATTATTACATTCTGATGGTGGTTTGTAAAGATATGATAATTTTGGGAATTTTACTAAGTGATGAAAAACTGCCCTAAAGCAGCTGCCTTATGAAAATGTCCACCATAATTCATAAGAAGAAGAAAATTTCCACCATGACCTTCCATGCCATATTTTGTTGAAGTATCTATCTAAACATGGCCCCATTTCTCAGAAAAACTCATTGAAGAAGAAGATACAGGTCTCCCAAAAGAAGGTTTTACCCGCCAAAATATGTGGGTTGAAGAAAATTCCCACACCATATGGCCATCTTGTAGGTGTTTATTTTTTCTACCTAGCCATGTTCTCACATTTACTTGAAAGTTCCTGAGGAAGAGGTTATGGATCTGTCAAAACAGGGTTTTGGCAGTTTTGCACCAAGTTCAGTAAAATGCCCACCAAGGGAAAATGAAGAAGAGTCTGAAGGTGAAATGAGTTGTGTTGTGCTTAGTGAGATATTATACATCATCTGGTAACATTGGTTCATGGTTTTGGTGAAATAAAAAATCCACCTTGAAAATGGCACATATTGTCCTAGTCTAAAATCTGCTGGTAAAACTGCGTAAGTGGCCTCTGTAAAATGCCCGCCATAATTTCTATTTGATGGATTAAATTATTATGAAGGTACAGTCCTCTATATTGTTGATTGGTTCACATAACCGTATCATCATCTTGTCAAAAATTTCTATGAGGATGAAGTTATTAATTTTCCAAAAGTGCCTTCTGGCAGGTTTTACACTATTTTAGTACCGGTAAATCTGCCTAAGTTGCCTAAGGAAAATGCACGCCAAATATTAGGTGTTAATGATAAAATTAATATGATACTATCAGGTTGTATCCTGTTGATATGTGCATCTATCGATGGTGTCAGTTTATTTTCTGGAGGTCACACGTGCGGGAGATGAGTCTACAAAATAAGTGAAAAATTAAGCTTGCCTTAAAGAAGAAAAATGCCTGCAAAATAAAATTGTTTATTATTAAAACAGAATTAAAATGATGAAGTTTTAATTAATAAACAGAATTATAATCAATTAAAAAGGTCATGACTAATAAACTAAAGTTGAGATTCTTGAAGTGTTTATTTAAACAGAATTAAATTCTGGAAAGCTACAGGATTATTTAAAAAGGCAGTAAGCTACAGGAATAAGTTATAAACAGAAATATATTAAAAAGATTTTATTATTTCTATAGAAGCATGAAACAGAGTTATGTTTATTAAAAAGGATGAGATTGTATAAGTTAGAATAGAGAAGTGATAATTGATAAATAGAATGATTAAAATGGCATAATTGTATAATCAGCAGATTTAGTTAATGGAAGGATACGATGGGATTTGAAGAGACATGAGTGTGAAAAGACACATCTTCAGATTGAAGAGATACACTATTTCAAAAATGAAATAGATAATATATAAACAAGCAATTGAAGTAGAAAGAAGATGTCTCTGATGTTTAGATTGAAGGTTCAGTAAGGAACAAAAACTAAAGTGTATGTTGGGTTATAAAATGCATATATAAAGCAGCATTGAAACCAGAGGAAGAGACCGGATTAAGTGCACATTCAAATAAAGAAGTGCATAATAGTAGATAGAGTATAAAGGAGAAGAACTGAAGCTATATGCAGTCCAAGTCTAGCTCGAAGGCTTACAGAATATACTTTCCAGGGTTCAAGAAGATTGATGTTAGGAGGGATGTGACATTTGATGAAAACTCAGCCTTCATCAAGTCAAGGAAAACACCTATTGAAGATCGTGAAGAACCAAAGGAAAACAGATTTCAAGACACCGCCATGACTGAAACAATTCCAGATGCAGATCGTGAAGTAGAAGATCCGCAAGAACCTGTAGATCCACCCCGTGAGAAGAACTCTCACAAGAGGAAACCTGCATGGGCTAGAGAGATCATTCAAGATGCAGAAAGATATGGAATTCCAGAAGAAGAACACAGAGATAGGAAGAGGACTAGATCACATACCAGTTATGTTGCCCTACTCTGTGATATTATGAACAAAGAACCTTCCAATTATGAAGAAGCAGCGGAAAAGAAAGAATGGAAGGATGTTATGGTTGAGGAATACCAATCGATCATGAAAAATGATGTTTGGGATGTAGTCCCAAGACCTAAAGGGAATTCTGTTGTGACTTCCAAATGGATCTACAAGATCAAGCATGCTGCAGATGGTAGCATAGAAAAATACAAAGCAATATTTGTAGCTCGTGACTTCTCCCAGAAAGAGGGGATAGACTATGAAGAGATTTTTTCTCTTGTATCCAGGTACAATTCCATCAGAACAGTACTTTGCCTGGCTGCAGTGATGAAATGGAAGATACACCAGATGGATGTCAAGACAGCTTTCTTGAATGGTGTAGTCGAGGAGGAAGTGTATGTGGAGCAGCCACTTGGTTTTGAGACACATGACAGGGAGTCATATGTGTGCAGATTCAAGAAATCCTTGTATGGCTTGAAGCAAGCTCCCAGGACTTGGTATGGTAGGATAGACAGCTTTCTATCCAGTTTGGGCTTTACCAAGAGTAAAGCAGATTCCAACCTTTACTACAAGGTTGAGGAAGGAAATCCAATGATACTACTATTGTATGTGGATGACCTGTTTGTAACAGGTGAGGATGGGTTGATTGTCGATACCAAGAGGAAGCTTGATGCCGAGTTCGAGATGAAGGACTTGGGGATGATGCACTATTTCCTAGGCATGGAGGTGTGGCAGAGTGTAGATGGAATCTTCCTTGGACAAGGGAAGTATGCAGTAGAGATCCTGAAGAGGTTCGGGATGATGGACTGCAAGGCCATGGCCACACCTATGGCATCAAACCTGAAGCTTTTGTGTGATGCTTCATCTGAGCTGGTTGATGTCACTGTGTGTCATTAGATGATTGGGTCCTTGATGTACCTGACGAACACTAGACTAGATATTTACTTTGCAGTGAACACATTGAGCCAGTTCCTGGCGGATCCCATAGGTGTTCACCTGGTTGCTGTAAAGCATATTCTGAGGTACCTGAAGGGTACAATTAATTATGGGCTCAAGTATGATGCGAATCAAAGGTTTAACCTATAGGGTTATGTTGATTCAGACTGGGCAGGAAGTGTTGCATATAGGAAGAGCACATCTGGGTGCTACTTCAGTATGGGATCAGGTGTGATCTCTTGGTTTAGCAGGAAGCAATCCTTCATAGCACTAAGTACAGTCGAGGCAGAGTATGTTGCAGCTTATTCGGCTAGTTTTGAGGCAGTATGGCTCCGGAAGCTATTGTTTGAGTTATTTGATCTCCCGTTGGAGGCTATTGGTATCTTTTGTGATAACCAGAGTTGTGTGAAGTTGTCTGAGAACCCAGTGTTCCATGGTAGGTCGAAGCACATTGAGATCAAATATCACTATATCAGGGATATGGTGTAGAGAGGAGAAGTGAAGCTCTTGTATGTTGCGACGGATGAGCAGGTTGCAGATGTATTGATGAAACCACTAGCCAGAGTGAAGTTTGAGTACTTCAGAGAGAGGCTTGGTGTTCTTCAGATTGACGACACTTCAAGAAAGAAGTGATGGACACATTTGTAGGAGCCATTCCAAGCATGGTGAGAGGAGGATCCTTCCCATGGCTGTGGATGTAAGCACTAGATGATGAGCATCAGGACGATTCTCCAGTTACTGCTTTGTATATGCATCATGTTGGATGATTTGATTAGTTTGATCATGTATTTGTATATGCATCATGTTGGATTCTTGATATGATCAGTTGGATCATGTATTTGTATATGTATCAGGTAGATACATTGTATGGTCAGGTAGATCATGTACTTGTATATGTATCAGGTGGATGCATTGTATGATCAAGTAGATCATGTACTTATGTATGTATCAGGTGGATGCATTGTATGATCAGGTAGATCATGTACTTATGTATGTATCACGTGGATGCATTGTATGATCAGGTAGATCATGTACTTATGTATGTATCAGGTGGATGCATTATATGATCAGGTAGATCATGTACTGATGTATCTATCAGGTGGATGCATTATATATATCAGGTGGATACATTGTATGATCAAGTGGATCATGTATGATGATATGTATTAGGTAGATACTTTGTATGCATCAGATGGATATATTGTTTGATCAGGATGATCACAAATGATGAGCTTCAGGATGTTGCTCCAGATGATATGCATCAGGATGATGCTATGATGCTGATCAGGATGATCACAGATGACGAGCTTCAGGATGTTGGTCCAGATGATATGCATCAGGATGATGCTATGATGGTGATCAGGATGATCATAGATGACAAGCTTCAGGATGTTGCTCCAGATGATATGCATCATGATGATGTTGTGATGATGATCAGGTTGATCATGTGATGATGTACATCCGGATGATGTATGGTGAGTATCAGGTTGATACTCTGTGGCCATGGACAGGTTGTGCAGGTAGCATAGAAAAGACCCTTTAAAATCCAGACAGGTAGAGCAGTGTGCTCGTAATAGCCTGGGATGCTCTATCGAGATCTGGACAGGTAGAGTGGTGTGCTTGTAACATCCTGGGATGCTCTGAGTAGGTTTATCTATAGTTTCGCATAGAAAAGATCCTTTAAAATACGTACAGGTAGAGTGGTGTGCTCGTAATAGCCTGGGATGCTTTATCGAGATCCAAACAGGTAGAGCGGTGTGCTCGTAACATCTTGGGATGCTCTGAGTAGGTTTTGCAAAAGTTCACATAGAAAAGATCCTTTAAAATTCGGACAGGTAGAGCGGTGTGCTCGTAACAACCTGGGATGCTCTATCGAGATCCAGACAGGTAGAGCGGTGTGCTCGTAACATCCTGGGATGCTCTGAGTAGGTTTTGTGAAGGTCAACATGTAAAAGAACCTATAGTCTGGGCTAGGTTTTGTTGACGCACGTAATTAGTCCTAGGTTCCACAGTATCGCCACTGATGATGAAGACCTACAGGTGGTGAGCCTACATCTAGTATGAAAAAGGACTGGCTCTGTAGAAATTCCTATGACGAGTAGATCAGAGATTGATTGAGATAGCAGCAGCAGCGATGATGACGATGATTCGATGACAATGATCCAGTGACGATGATCCAAAGAAGAAGACTTGTGCTAGCAGATCTGTGTCGAGAAATACCTTCCTAGTTAAGAGGGAGGGTTGATGTAATTGTAACTTCGAAATGTATTTCACCTATGTATATTGTACTCCTATAGAGATGTTATTATTCCTCTATACGGAAGTGTCGTCATTTGTATTGATAAGTGTCGCAAGTGTCTCAACTTGCATGTGATGGGTTATTAGACCACCAAGTGTGGGGTCGGCCCTGATTAGTATTACCATGGGTTATTAGACTGAGTTAGACAAGTCGGTCCTGCTAGTTTATTAGGCAGGTCAGGTCATGTATAAATATATTGCAGGAGGCACTCTATTTGATCACTTCATTATTCACTTCTACACTCTCCAAAAAGTGGCGCACAAGTGAGAAAAGAGGAGTAGCTGCTAGGAGGACTATCTCTTATACTTGGGTTGTATCATTGCTCTTTCTATATATAAGGAAGTTGTGGGGTTTTTCACCTTTATGGTTTTCCCCAGTGAAACTCTGTGTGTCTATTGTCTCATGTGATTGCTTGTTGTGATTGATATGCTTGATATGTTGTACATGTTATTCTCTCAGTAAAGATCCTAGAGTGTATTGAATTAATGCTCAAAAATTAACACTACGTGCATTATGGCGAGATTTAGGCTCTCCTAAGTTGGTTCTATCTATGAATCTACTTACTACTTTCAATGGAAGATATTTTTGTCCTCATGGAATTTTTCCTTCTTTTGAAATACATTTAGCAAGAAAAATATTCTCGATATAAGTTGAGGTAGTGGATGCTCCTCTTATTACAATTTGTTACTAGGAAGGAGTTGAACTTATGCCATGCAAGTCATTCCATCATCCATTTTTTGGGTTTTAATGTTTCCTCATGAAGGAAGGATTGTCACAATTGATCAATTGTCTTTCACCCGAAAAAGTAACACGGCCTCTTCCGAATCAAACATTCCTATGATTGATCAAGCACGCCTACCTAGTGAAAAATTGGGAGTAGGAATGTATTCATCTCTTATAGGCATGTTTTAATTTATTGCTCCTATTAGCTATATTGGTTCAACTAGCATTGGAAACACCGCTTCAGTATCTGGGGATTTCCTTACAATTTCTAATAGAACTAATCCTTGGATTTTACCAACTCATGTTGAACCCATAGTGCCCTTATCCGTGGCAAAAATTGCTCACCAACCTTTATATCCTTTGGTTTCAATTGCTAATGAGGAGAATCCTTTGAGTTCAAGTTTACCTTCTCGGGACTTGGTTTTGACAGTCGAACAGAGGATCCATCCAATAGGGTCATCGGAGCTTTCTCTCCACCCTATTGATCCAAATGAATGTGTAGACATGTGTTCCATATGGGATGATATACTTCTTTTTGATGAAGTTTTCCTAGAGTCTATAATGCAGTCTTCCATTCATTTGGATGTTGATCCACTCACAATTATGTCCAATCTCGGTTTTCCTTTGGATTCTGATCCTACTATTGCTGAGTCTTTGGAATCTCCCATAGACCCGCAAATCAGTGGTCCTGCTGAGTTTGATTCTGTTTCTAGAATTTTCAACTCTCGTGATGATGAATTCGTTCCTGCAGATTCCATCACGTCCTTCAACTTTGATCTTCATCCTGAATTTGATCTTGCTGATTGTAAGTCCTCAGGCTTTGGTACTATAGAGTCTTCATTAATTAGCTCTACCTTTATTATTCATGTTGTCGATGATAGTGATGTTCAAAGTATTTCTACCATAGTGACCTGTATCATATATTTCTTTACTCATTTTTAAGATATGATCTTGGTACTGTTGTTTCTTGGAGACAGGATTCTTAGCTGGACTCGTGATTACTTACTGATCCTTGGCGACATATTGTTTGATCATGTCATGTATATTTGGAACTTGCATATAGGTTTAGGACTCCCCACTGTTATGATGCATTTGAACCTTTTTCCATCTGAATTCACCATAGGGTCGAACTTGTTGGATATTGGTGTGTTAACCATCTTTATATGCATTTTGCACCAGTCCAACAGTAGATCCTACCTAACATGGGACACCCTAGTCAAAACCCTTATGCCATTTTGGTGCCCATGCTGAGTTTTTATCATAGGCTCAGGAGCCTTTCTAGATTTACCTTGACTTTGAGAAGAATCCTCATGTCTTTATTTCTCGTACGTTTCTGGCCATTCCTTATAAGGCTCCCATTTTGGTGTTTAAGTTGCATATGCATTTACCTTGATCCTGCTTGTGCTTATGAGCCTGATGTCGGATTCCACGCTTTAAGCTTGTTATATAAGCCTCCATCTCTTATCTCATTTCCATTAAGCCATGTATAATTTTACCTTTGCGATTTGACACCCTTTACCCGAAGGAGACACACCTTGAGTGTCCTTATATTGCTCATGTTCCTTGAATAATGCATAAGTTTGTTCCATGCGCTTGGAACTAGTCTCACATTCCCCTCACACTCGTCTCCTCTCGTTACAAGCATTCTTCCATCTCTCCTTCGAGCTCATTAAAAACAGTAAGGAGGTCACGAGTTTACTTTTTCGAGCTTGTTAAACTTTTAAAAAAATACTTTTATGGAGTCCTCTTTAAGCTCTTTTCAGATTCCTTAAATAGGAAAAGATCGTCGAGCCGGTTTGTCTCTTTCATACTCGTTAAAGTACTTGAAAGGTCTTCTCTACAGTATAAGTTTAACCCTTTTCCAAACCATTTAGCCTATATATGAAAAAGGAATACTCTATTCATACGTGGCTAGAAGAGTTCTATCTTGCATTATTTTATCCTTTTTTAGGCGAGACTAACTTTGCAAAAAAGGACCTCTTGGAGTCTTCTTTAGGATTTTCAGACTCTCGAAATATGAAAACCCCTGTGAGCATATACCAACTAGGGATCGCTATAAAATCTAAGAGAAGGTGTATAGAGTTCTTGTTTAAGTTTTTCAAACTCTTTAAGTATGAAAACATCGGCGAGCATGAACAGATCCGGGATCAATATTAAAATCCACAGATCAGTATTTTATCGATTAATTTTATATCTTGTCTTCAAACTCATGAAACAAAGAAGAAAGTGTTGATTTTCTCTTCCATGGACTCATAAAATTACACATGGTTGGATCCTTATCGAGCATGCTTTTGTTCTTTTTCAAGCTCGTTAAAAAATGAAGAAGGTACCTAAAAAGAGAAAAGGGAAGGGAAGAGTGTCAAGTGTCTCTCCATATAATGGCAGCAAGTCAACTATGTCCTTGAACAAAGCACCTGTTTTGATTCTCTAAAACTAGTTGGGTTCTAGTCTTTGGCTTTAGGATAAACTTGATCTCATATTTTTTACTCCTCTGATTGCTTACTCTTCCAATCATATGGAGAATCTATTACTGTATCCTACATTTCAGATTTATATCATGGTCCCTTTGTGATAAAAGTTTCCAAAGTCACTCCTATGTCATGCTCATTATTCAAGGATGTTATAGCTTGAAATGACACCTCTCTGTCCGTGACGACACTTGCTTCCCTTGGTCGCATGACGACACTTCTTGAGATCAAGTTCAGTCACACAACAGGACATTTGTGGATGGAGGAGTCATTTGGGACACTAAAAATGGTTGAAATTACCTCATTCTTGACCCATTTGATGTATATGACCCTTAGGAACATTTTTCCAGACCAAACCATCTCCTGAAAATGAGCAGAAAAGCCTGTTTTTGGCCATTTTTCAACATGAGCGCGACTCCACTGTTATAATAGTAGCATGTGTACGCGACTTTGTCTCATTTAAAGTAGCGCCCATTGCCATGTGTACGCGACTTTGTATACTGTAGAGTAGAGTACACACCTGTTTTGGTCAAAATCTCGAAATTCGAGTAAGTTAAGTTGGTTGGGAAACCTCTTGAGTGGTTATAACTTCTTTTCCTCTTCCTCATTGACTATATAAGGAGGGTAGAAGGGTCATGTGAGGGGACCAAGCCCAATTACAAAGTTATGCTGGAGGAATGGAGACCCTCATCCCCCTCTCTTGTGCTTCAGTTTTGGTAAACCCTAGTACAATTGTTTAGAGGTTGGGATCTTTGGAGAACGGAAGCAGGAGACCTTGAATCTAGGTTTCGTGAAGTGCCAAGCTTGAAGGAAGGTATAACTTTATGTACTTGCTTTCATTCATTAATAAAGATCAGACATTCTTCTCTTTCCAAATACGACCTATTAATGTGTCTTAGATTTGATTACTGTTTGATTATAGTTTGATGTCTTGTTATGTCATGGATATCAGTATTATATATGTAGTCAAATGTGTTTGAGAAAGGTATCAAGTTGTTTTGCAGGTCTGGGCATTGCGATACTGGATAAGCATTGAAGAGCGAGGGAGGCAAAGCTAGGATCAACCTTCTGAATAAGGTGACTACATCTCTAAACCCTAATCTCTTCTTTTATTTGTTGTACTTGCAAAATGCTTGTAAGTCTATCTTTATCACCGTAAGTTGGTAGTTTCTCCCCTGAACTATAGGTGCATTTTCCCCACAACAGAATGGCGACTCCGCTGGGGAAAGCCTAACTGCTTAGGGGTATCCAAGGTCATTTATTTAGTCTTGTTTGATGGTCTTTGTTCATTTTCTTGATTAGGATCAGTTAGTAGGCTCTGTTTGACCCTCCTGGGCTTTTTACAGACCCTTCCCAACCCTTGCAAACCTTTGTGGACCCAGTTTGGGGGTTTTAACCCCGTTTTTTAGACTTTTTTTCTTGTACGCTACTGTTTGTACCACACAGTAGCGCCCATACTGCTATGAGTGCTAGTTTCCTTCATACACAGTAGCGCTCAAAATCTGGGTTTGATTTTTTGAGTTTTTGGGTTGTGAACCCAAATTTGGGGGTTGTGGCTGCATTTTTTGGGGTCCCTGATGACCCTAGGTCTGAGTTAAACCCCTGTAAGTGGTCTCCCATCCTTGTACTGATCCTACATTCATGATTTGAACCTCTTTTGATCATTTTGGGCTTGTTTGGAAAGTTTTGGGGTTTGTTGACCCAAGTTGGGGGGTTGTGGACCCGTTTGGTTTTTTGTACCCTAATTTGTGTCTGACTGAACTTGCTTGCCCCATTTCCACTGGATTTGAAACCTCTTGAGTCTTCTTGACCCTGTTTGTATCTATTTGAGTGAAATTTCTCTTTTAGGTTGGTTTCTTATCCTCCCTTATGCTTTTAGTTTTTCTTTGGTAGTGAAAGCTCAAGTGTTTTGGCTATTGTTCAAGACCTTGTTTGCATTGTTTATGTGCAGACCTGACTTTACCAAACCATACTTCTTCGTAGTTCATTTGCTTCGTTTGGGTCTAAAAGTAGTTTTGTACTCTTTTCCCAATGTTTGGCATGCTTACATCAATAAGAATTTGAAAGTCATATTTGGTAGCTTTTACTGTTTCATAAAGAGAACCTGAAAGTTTCTGTGCTTTGCTTTGATAGTAGGGTAGTTTCAGTTTTTGTTTCTTACCTTTGAAAAGCATGAAGAATTTTGATTCATTTTCTTAATAGAGTACCTTGCAAGTGGCTTAAAAGATTTTAGAGTGCTTTGCATAAAAAAGAACAAGTTTTCTTTTGCATACCTAGTTGCTTGAGTAGCTGCATTCTTAGGTTTTGAGTTTATTTTTGTACATTTAGACTTTATTTTTACCTTTTTGCATTCGAAAGATTAAAAAATTGCATTTGCACATGCATTCTAGATCAGAATTTTAAGACTTGCATTGAAAAGAAAAGATTTGTTTGGTGGTAAATATTTCATTTTCAGTACTCTATCTCTATTATAACCACTCTCACACACCCACTACCTTTTTGAGTAATCAAGTAACCTTTAAAATGAACCCTAATAAAATGAACTAGCAACATTTTCTTTTCTAGGTTACACTACACCAACTAGTTTTGGTTAGGATCTTGGGTTTAAAACACCTTAAACCACCCAAGATCACACATTGCGCAAAAATCGTAGTGAGACTATCATAGGTAAACCCACCTCACTCAAAATTTGCCTGGGATCTATGCAGTAGGTCATTGCGAGATCAGTTTGTGGGAATACTCCTCCTACTTTCTGTTCGAGCATACGCCAGGATTGGATTGCGTATTGGGGACTCTTTCGAGTTTCGGGCTTAGCTACCCTGCCCACGCTTTTTGATTCGACCGGTGACTGTTCCCCCAGGAGTTTTCGGTGTTGTGGTATCCTTAGTATCAGACTCTAGGTTCATACACAGGTGACAGCAGAGGGTATATCTGCTGTACCTAAGACAGACGTGGGAGGAAATCCCTTGTAGGTCTTTGGGAGGGCGGTTGGGTGATTCTAGCGCTTGCACCCTTAGTCATTGTATTGTGGACCCCGGGTAACTATCTTTCTTCCTTCGTTGATCTGTTCTGGGCCCTCATCATCCCAGACTCTTCTCCGGAAGGCATCTTTGTTTGCCTGGTTTGATTTACCTAGGACCTTTTTTAGTGGTGTGCTCTTTGTGCTACTTTTTTTAGTTTGCCTTAGAGAACTTCTTGTTCATTTGAGCAGGAAACTATGTCTAGCATTCCGGCGAGTGCCAATCAAGGTACCCCTGTTTCGGGGGATCCTTGTGTTGTTCCATTCATTGGAAACATTGGTACTCCCTTAATGGCTACTCTAAATCTTCCTGGATTCACTATTGGGCTGCTGGTTTGGTTGTTTTCCACTCCGAATGCCTTGCATGCTCCTGACGCTTCTTTTGTGAGCACCTCAAATCAAGAGCATCAGAACCCTGGGCCTTCTTTGCCAGTAACATCTTCTCCTCCTCCTTCTACCTCATGTGGCGAAAGTAGCAATACCAGTAACCAGCAATCTAAAAGGAATAGACAGGGGAAGAATAGGAAGAAGATGCCAAAACATGGAGGCAAGCACCCTGCCTCTGCAAGTCATGCAGGGGGCACCTACCCAGCCTTTGGAGGTCATGCTGGGAGAAAAATTTTAGTCACTGGAAATCATACTTAAATTTTGTCTTCAACCACTGTCAGTCATGTTGAGGACACGTCATTGATCACTGCTAGTCATATTAATGACAAGTCACCAGTTCTTGTGAGTCATACTGGAGACACCAGATCAACCACTGCAATTCATGCTGAGGGAGTTGACATTGTCGACAAACCCAACAAACAGAAGCTTAAGTTCCCTTGTAAGTTTTGCGAGGGAGACCACCTTACTTACTTGTGCCCTGTACTTCCAGAAGTGCAAAAAGTGTGGTCCTTAGTTCAAAAGTCTTCTGCTTCTGAGCAACCAGCCACTGTGAGTCATGCTGGGGGCAAGCTGTCATCCAATGCTAGTCATGCTGAGAGCACTGACGTTGTAAAGGAGTCTAAACCTATAGGACAGAAACCAAAGTTCCCTTGTAAACTTTGTAAGGGAGATCACCTTACTCACCGATGCCCTGCCATTCCAGAGGCACGAAAAGTGTGGTCCATGTCTGAAGGAACCTCTGTTCCTGAGTTGTCTATAGATTCCCTGCAGTCAGATCAACCTTTGGTTGTTAAAGTGGTTGAACCAATGCAATCTTTGGTCGACCCCACTCTTCCTTTGGAGAGTGAAGTGATCGAATTGATGCAATCTTCGACCGATCCCATCAGTCCTTCGGAGATTGATGCACCTACTATTGAAGTCTTATGCATTACCAGTTTGGATATTCCTGAAAAAGGGGGCACTTCATCTGTGCCATGTGAACCCCTACCAAGCCCTAGGATTGTTTCCTTTGATTGGAATAGTCTAGCCGAGCCTCGTCTTCCTTCTTCGACACCTTTCCAGATAAAGGTTGATATCGGGAACCATACGGTTGATCGATGCATTGTTGATGAAGGTGCTTCTGTTAGTATCTTATCCGCTTATGCTTGGAGAGATTTGGGTTTCCCTAATGTTATTCCAGCTGTTAATTGGTCGTTGACCTTCGATAGAAGACCTAGTGAACCGTTCGGATTCCTCCGTCAGGCACCTGTTACCTTGGGTGGAAAAACAGTCTTAGTTGATTTTATGGTTCTAAAGGACCCTGTGGAATTTGATATGATCCTTGGGCATGATTACATTTATGCTATGCATGCTGTGGTGTCTACGCTTTTTCGTGTGATGCATCTCCCTCATAACGAAAACATTGTCACCATCGACCAGCTTGCATTCGTTGGTCCTCCTTATTACCCAACTGAAGACCAGTCTGATCCCTCGTCATTAGGCACTACTATGTCACATACGCCTCATGTGGCATATTGTTCCTTGAGTTCAACTGCTACTGAGAAGAAGTCTCTGAGTTCATGCTTACCTTCTCGGGACTTGGTCCCAGCTTTTGACCAAGTGACACCTCCATCTGAATGTTTAGATATGTGTTCTATCTGGGATGATATACTTCCTTCTGATGAATTTTTCCTAGAGTCCATAATACAGTCTACCATTCATTTGGATGTTGATCCAGTCGCAGTTATGTCCAGCCCCGGTTTGACCTTAAAGTCTGATCTTCCTACTGTTGAGTCTTTGGACTCTCCTATAGATCCGCAAATCGGTGTTTCTGCTGAGTTTGATTCTGTTTCTAGAATTTTCAACTCCCGTGATGATGCATTTGTTTCTGCAGATTCCATCATGTCCTTCAACTTTGATCTTCATCCTGAAGTTTATCTTGTTGATTGTAAGTCCTCGGGCTTGGGTACCATAGAGTCTTCATTTGAAAACTCTGCCTTGTTTATGCCTGCTGTTGATGATAGTGAAGTTGAAAGTATTTCTACCACAGTGACTTGTATCGGGTCTTTCCTTACATATGTTTTAGATATGATCCTGGTACTAATGTTTCTTGGAGACAGGATTCTTAGCTGGATGTATACTTGCTTACTGGTAATTTTCGACACCTTGTGCAACCATGTCAGGTATATTCGGAACCTTGCATATAGGTTTAGGCTTCCCCGCTGTTATGTTGCATTTGAACCTTTTGCCATCCGAATTCGCCATAGGGTCGAACCTGTTGGATATTGGTGTGTTAGCCATCTCTTTATGCATTGTGCACCAGTCCGACAGCAGAGCCTACCTAACATGGGTCACCCTAGTCAGCACCCTTATGCCATTCTGGTGCCCATGCTGAGTTTTTCTCATAGGTTCGGGAGCCTTTTTAGATTTACCATGACTTTGAGAAGAAGCCTCATATCTTTCTTCCTCATATATTTCTGGCCATCCCTGATAAGGCTCCCATATTTGTGTTCAAATTGCATATGCATCTATTATGATCCCGCTTGAGCTAATGAGCCTGAAGCCGGCTTCCACGCTTTTATCCCATTGTATAAGCCTCCGTCTCTGATCTCATGTCCGCTAAGCCCTGTATCATTTTGCCCTCACAATTTGACACCTTTTACCTGGAGGAGACACACCCAGAGTGTCCTTATCTTGCTCATGTTCCTTGCATTAGGCATAGCTTTGTTCCATGCGCTTGGAGCTAGTTTTGCATGTCCCTGACACTCGTCTCCTCCCATTGCGAGCATTCTTCTTTTACTTCGAGCTCGTTAAAAACAGTAAGTAGGTTACGAGCATTTCTTCCACCTTTCCTTCGAGCTCGTTAAAAACAGTAAGGAGGCTACGAGCATTTCTTTCATCTTCACTTCGAGCTCATTAAAAATAGTAAGGAAGTTATGAGCATTTTCTATATCTCCTTTGAGCTCATTAAAAACAGTAAGGAGGTCATCAGTTTACTTTTACGGACTCGTTAAACCTTTACGGAAAAGATCCCTATGGAGTTCTTTTAATCCCTTTTCAGACTCCTTAAATAGGAAAAGTTTGCCGAGCATAGTTGTCTTTTCGGGCTCGTTAAAATAACTGAACCGACATCCACTTAGGTATAGAATTACCCCTTTTCCGGGCCTTGGTGGATAATTTACGGAAAAGGTATACTCTAGGTATACTCTTGTATGTGCTAGAAGAGTTCTTCTTCCATCATTTTACACTTTTTCGGGGAAGGAGACTAACTTTACGAAAAAGGACCTTTGGAGTTGTCTTTAGGGTTTTCAGACTCTCAAAATGTGAAAACACCAAGCGAGCACATACCAATCCGGGCTCGATATAAAATCCACGGATAAGTGTATAGAGGACTGTTTAAGTTTTTCAACTCTATAAGCAAGAAAACACCGCCGAGCACAGACCAATCCGGGCTCGATATAAAATCCACGGATAGGTGTATGGAGTTTTCTTCTAGGTTTTTCAGACTCCTTAAATATGAAAATACCGTCGAGCATGCTTTAGTTCTTTTTCAAGCTCGTTAAAAAATGAAAAAGGAAAGGGAAGGGAAGAATGTTAAAATATCTTTCAATATGATGGTAGCAAGTCAACTATCTCCTTGAACAAAGCACCTGTTTTGAGTCTATCAAACAAGTTGGGTTCTAGCGTTGGCCTTAGGGTAAACTTGATCTCAGAGTTCCTACTCCTCTGTTTGGTTAGTCTTCCAATCATTTGGAGAATCTGTTAATGTCTCCTACATTGCAGATATGTATCATGGTATCTTTGTGTTCAAAGCTGCCTAAGTCACTCTTGTGTCGTGCTCACTGTTCAAGGATACAACCTGTGTCGGCCATTCTGCAGTTGCCTTGACCTCATGTGTCGGCCATTCCTTGGTGTCAGTATGTTTCATCATGTGTTCAGTCCTACTTCAAATCAGCTCATACCTGTTGAGTGTCCCTCGTGTTGGATGATGGAGGATGCATTAAGGCCTCCCTTCCAACGGACTTCCTCCCATCGACTTCAACTCATTGTGCTCTGGGAATGAAGTTTAGAGTTTCGGTTAGTACCTTGGGGATTGCAGTCATTAGTGGCAGTTTCCCTCGCTATTGGATAGATGGGAATACATCAATGTCTCCTATCCGATGGATTCTTCAAGTGTTCGACGGCAAGACCATCTATTCGCACTTGCTTGAATGTACTAGGTACCTTGGTTTCCATTTTCATTATTGGTGGACACCCTCGCGTTTGTTAACGGTATACATCAATGACCGGTAATCAAACGATACCTCCCATGTTCGACATCAACTCATTTATTCGCATGGATAGGTTTGTACCTTGGGTTGTTTTTGGATGAAGACCTTGGGATCCTCGATAGCATCACCTTATTTATGTTATCGCCCAAGTTGCGCAAGACTGAGCCACACTCTTTTTGGGCTCTTGATGAGACATAGATCCAGCTTGTTCTCTATGGCTATGTTCTCCAGTTTTGACATAGATCCACCTTGTATTTATGTGGCTATGTTTACACTTATGTTCTTCATGGATCCACGCTTGTATTTTAGTGGCCATGATATATGCATCAGTATTTGGATCGTTATTGTTTCCTATTGGAGGTCATGTTCCACCATTTGAACATGGACAGTTACCCCATGGATAAGTTTGTTTGACACTGCCTTTGCTTTCAGGTACTTCATTTGAGCCTATGATTCTTGGTTTCTCCAGTTCCTCCATGATTCAACTCTTTATTATTTATAATGTATTTCGTCCATCGTTTCCCGTACTCCCTCTGACCTCATACATTAGGGGGCATCTGTTATAGCTTGAAATGACACCTCTCCGTCTGTGACGACACTTGCTTCCCTTGGTCGCATGACGACACTTCTTGAGATCAATTTCAGTCACACAACAGGACATTTGTGGATGGAGGAGTCATTTGGGACACTAAAAATGGTTGAAATTACCTCATTCTTGACCCATTTGATGTATATGACCCTTAGGAACATTTTTCCAGACCAAACCATCTCCTGAAAATGAGCAGAAAAGCCTGTTTTTGGCCATTTTTCAACATGAGCGCGACTCCACTGTTATAATAGTAGCGTGTGTACGCGACTTTGTCTCATTTAAAGTAGCGCCCATTGCCATGTGTACGCGACTTTGTATACTGTAGAGTAGAGTACACACCTGTTTTGGTCAAAATCTCGAAATTCGAGTAAGTTAAGTTGGTTGGGAAACCTCTTGAGTGGTTATAACTTCTTTTCCTCTTCCTCATTGACTATATAAGGAGGGTAGAAGGGTCATGTGAGGGGACCAAGCCCAATTACAAAGTTATGCTGGAGGAATGGAGACCCTCATCCCCCTCTCTTGTGCTTCAGTTTTGGTAAACCCTAGTACAATTGTTTAGAGGTTGGGATCTTTGGAGAACGGAAGCAGGAGACCTTGAATCTAGGTTTCGTGAAGTGCCAAGCTTGAAGGAAGGTATAACTTTATGTACTTGCTTTCATTCATTAATAAAGATCAGACATTCTTCTCTTTCCAAATACGACCTATTAATGTGTCTTAGATTTGATTACTGTTTGATTATAGTTTGATGTCTTGTTATGTCATGGATATCAGTATTATATATGTAGTCAAATGTGTTTGAGAAAGGTATCAAGTTGTTTTGCAGGTCTGGGCATTGCGATACTGGATAAGCATTGAAGAGCGAGGGAGGCAAAGCTAGGATCAACCTTCTGAATAAGGTGACTACATCTCTAAACCCTAATCTCTTCTTTTATTTGTTGTACTTGCAGAATGCTTGTAAGTCTATCATTATCACCGTAAGTTGGTAGTTTCTCCCCTGAACTATAGGTGCATTTTCCCCACAACAAAGGATAAAACCTATGTCAGCCATTCTGTAGTTGCCTTGACCTCCTGTATCGGCCATTCGTTGGTGTCAATATGTTTCGGTGTGTACTCATTTCTACTCCAAATCAAAACAACCTTTGATTGTTCCTCACATCGTATGATGGAGGATGTCTTAAGGCCTCCCTTCCAGCAGACTTCTTTCCATCGAATTCAACTCATCTTACTCTAGTAATGAATTTTCGAGTTTTCGGTAATACCTTGGGGATGCAATCATCAGTGGCAATTTCCCTCGCCATTGAGTTATGGGAATACATCAACATCTCTTACTCAATGGATTCTTCAGTTGTTCGATTTCAAGAAAATATATTCACACTTGTTAGAATGTACTAGGTACCTTGGGGCCCATTTTCATCATTGGTGGGTTCCCCTGCGTTTGTTAACGGTTCACATCAATGACCGGTAATCAAACGGTGTCCTCCGTGTTCGACTTCAACTCATTTATTCACATGGTTAGGATTCGTATCTTGAGACGGTTTGGATTAAATATCTTGGGCCTATAGTAGCATCAGCATATTTTTTTATTTCCCAAGCTACATAAGACTAAGCCATGCTCCTTTTGGCTCTTGATGAGACAAATATCCAGTTTGTTCACTATGGCTATGATATCCAGTTTTGACATAGATCCACCTTTATATTTTTGTGGCTATGTTCATGTTTATATTGTTCTCATGGATCCACGCTTGTATTCTTGTGGCCATGATATATGCATAAGTTATACATATGTATTGGATCATCATTGTATCCTCCTGGAGGTCATGTTCCATTATTTGAACATGGACATTTATCATAGGGATGAGATTGTCTGACATTTTCCTTTCTTTCAGGTTCTTTGTTTGAGCCTACGATTCTTGGTTTCTTCGGTTTCTTCGACTTCATGACCAAACCCTTCATTATTTATAATGTATTTCAGCCATTGTATTCCCCTCTGACCTCATACATAGGGGGCATCTGTTATAACCAAATTTGGCACTTCTCTGTCGATGACGACACTTACATGTTTTGGTCGCATGACAACAATTCATAAGGTTACTATGAGTCACAAAAAAAAACATTAGGGATGGAAGATACCTATTTGGGACCTCAGTAGGATGGAATTACCTCATTTATGGTCCATTCAACAGTTAGGAAGATTATGAACAAATTTGGAGACCAAAACACCTCCTAAAAAACCCTAGAAAACGTAGTTTTTCCTCATTTTTTCACCCACACGTAGGTGGCACATGGCTCACATGCGTGTTACACTCACCTTTCTCTACTATTCACCACCGAGTACCTCAGAAAATACACAAAATAAAATAATTCTCGAAAAATGGGTGGTTTGGGTGGTTTTTGGAACCATCTCCTCGGTTGTAACTACTTCCTCCTCGACCCTATCTTCTTCCTTTGCTATATAAGAGAGAGAGAGGGGACCATGAAAGGGGAATTATCCCATTGCAGTGTTATGCTGGAGAATTTTTTACTGTCATCCCCCTCACTTGTGACCTAGTTTCCATATAACCCTAATGCATTGCTTGGAGGTTGGGATTCTTGGAGGAGAGAAGCAGGATATCCAGAATTGAAGGTTTCATGAGGTGCCTTGATTGAAGGAAGGTATTATGTACTTTCTTCCTTCATTAATAAAATATTAGACATTCTCCCCTTTCCTAATCATTGCGTTCATGTATATATCAGTTTTGATTACTTGTTGATGTTTATTAGATCAATATTTTATGTTCTTTTGAATATCAATCTTCTATTTGTAGTCAAATTGGATTGAGGAAGGTGAGTCTTGAAGTGGTTTTGCAGGTCCCTTGATTGGAGAGCAAGAGGAGGACTTAAGGAGAGGCTTGGATCAACTTTATGTTGCAAGGTACACACCCTCTTAAACCCTAAACCTTTTGCTTATTTGTTGTATTTGCATAAACTTAGATGTATGTCTGTCAACCCTAGTACATTGGTGGCCTCACCCCATCCATTAGGAACTTTTTCCTCACAATAGTATGGTCCAAAAAATGTGAAAAACTATTTCAATAGCTGAAGAGGTTACTCACTAGAACTCATGTTTTTGAATATTGCAAATCCAAAGAAATATTTTGCAGTGAGCACGGATTCTTGCATTGAAGGATTGGGTGGAGTGCTTATGCAAGAGGATTTGTTATTTGTATGAGTCAAGAAAATTAAAAGAGCATGAAAAGAATTATGCAACTCATGATTTAGAATTAGTAGCCATAGTACATGCTCTCAAAATGTGGAGACATTATTTGTTGGGAAGAAGATTTGAGCTTAGAACCAATCGCATGAGCTTAAAATATTTGTTTTATCAACCAATCTTAAATGCCAGGCAAGCTAGATGGCTAGAATTCCTATGTGAGTTTGATTTTGAAATCAAACATATAAAAGGGAAAGAAAATAAAGTTGCATACGCCCTTAGTAGAAAATTTCATGTAGCAACCTTAATCATTTGCAAATCATATTTGAGAACAAGGGTTCTTGAAGCCCAAAATAGCGATGAAACTTACCTTCAAGTAAAAGAGAAATTGTAGCAAGGAAAATTAGATGAAAAGTGTGAAGGGTACCGGCTCAAAGAAGATGATATTCTTCTATATAAAGGGAGACTGTACATTCCAAATTGTGCAGATTTGAAGAAGGTGGTAATGGATGAAATTCATCAAATGCCATAATATGGACAACAAGGATATGAAAAGACAATAACAGTAGCAAGGAAGTAATATTTTTAGCATGGAATGAAGAAGGATATAGCAGAATACATTGCTCAGTGTCAAAAGTGCCAACAAGTCAAGGCAGAGCATCAACATCCAGCAGTACTGTTGCAACCTTTTCCCATTCTGGAATGGAAGTGGGAAGTAATTTCCATAGACTTTATAACAGGTTTTCCAATGACAGTAAGGAAGCATGATTCAATTATGATTGTGGTGGACAAGCTTTTAAAGGTAGCTCATTTTATTCTAGTCAAGTCCACTCATAAAACAAGTGAAATAGCGAACATCTTCATGAAGGAAATTTCAAATTACATGGATTACCTAAAGCAATAGTTTATGATCGAGATGCAAAGTTCACGTCCAATTTTTGGAAAGGATTATTTCATGAATTGGGAACTGAACTAAATTTTAGTACAGCATATCATCCTCAAACAGATGGCCAAACCGAGAGGGTGAATCAAGTTCTTGAGGATATGTTGAGAATGTATGCGAGGAATAAACCATCCAAGTGGGAATATTATCTACACTTGATAGAATTTGCATACAATAATGAACATCAAACATCATTAGGAGTGAGCCCATTTGAGGCATTATATGGAAGGGGATGCAGGACTCCATTGAATTGGGATAGTCCAGTGAACAGGGCGGTGCTTGGGCCAGAAATGCTTAAGGAAATGGAACAATAAATTATTAAGATCAAGCAGAATTGAAAGGCAACCCAAGACAGGCAAAAGAGTTATGCATATTTGAACAGAGTGCACAAGGAATTTAAAATTGGGGATCATGTTTATGTAAGAGTAAAGCCAAGGAAAAGTGCCCTAAAATTGAGAAGTTGTGCCAAGATGGCACCGAGATATTGTGGACCCTTCGAAGTCCTTGATAGGATAGGGCCAGTTGCATATAGGATTGCATTTCCTGCTAACATGAGAGCTCATAATTTTTTTCATGTTTCTTTTCTTAAGAAGTATGTACATGATCTTAATCACATAATTGATTGGAATGTGATACAGGTGGAACTCGAGGGAGAGTTCCAAGTGGAACCCATGCGCATCCTCGATAATAAGGTAACATTGCTCTGGAACCGAGCCATCGGACAGGTAAAGGTGCATGTAAGCACCTTGGTCCCGATGAGGCTACATGGGAGTTGGAGGATGTCATGAAAGAGGCATACCCATTTTTGTTCAGTGTTGAGAACATCGAGGACGGTTTTGTTCTAAGGGGGAGGGGAATGTAATGCCCCCATTTCTTACCCTTAAAATATATTGGCCTCATATGTAAATATTGTGCATACACGATGTATGAATTCCTACTGTGGAGCTCCAGGCCAAGGCCCCGCTAGTGAATGTTCGACTTTAAAAGGCAAGTGTTTTATAGTTGTGACCCATGTGCTGGCAAACCATGGTAAATTGTAAAAACATGTAAATATTTATAATGCAAATAAAATTCCAAGAGCTGGCTATGGAAGCAACTAAAATGAGGGGATTTTATGTATCCCCTTGGGAGAGGTGAGGGGTTTGGGGATTGAATCCTTTGTTTCCAAATGTCCTCTTGAGAACCCATCTTAACTAGATATGTTGACATTTAATTCTATTGTAAGAGGCTGCTAAGAAATCAACCCATGAATTTAATGAAGCATGGGAAAACTCAAAAATTCATATGGTTGGGTATGGGTTCATTTTACTTGACCCATAAGTTAATTTCATCATGGGAATTCATTTTCCATCATCCCCATTCCATTATTGAACAAAAAAACATTAATTCACAGCCGTTATGCACTCCTAGCAGTGAAAATTTACAAAAATCACAACCAGGAAAGAAGCCATGATTTAGAGTGTCAAAAATGGACAAAATTTGATGTGAGCAACAAAATCCAATGGAGAATCCATAGACATAAACCCTGGGGCGAATTCGATAGTGTCAAATACCCAAAAATCCATAGGAAGACTCATATTTGGAAGCCCAAAAGTTGAATTTCGTGATTGAGGGTCACATATTCAGAATTCAGAAAATCCAAGAGTGGATTGAATTGGGAGAGAGATCAGAGATCGGAATTGCTTGATAAACCTAGTGAAGGCAAGAATATCTTAAATTTTTTCATCTTGTACCTTTCTATGCCCACCCTGAAGAACATTGGATGGAAGGGGCGCCTGAGGGACTGTGTAGAAGAGAAGGGAACCTTCCTTGTGTTGGGTATGGTAGGTATTGTGGGTGCCAAGGATAAATGAGATCAATTGAGATGCATGTATCTCTTTGGTTGAGCTCATTGGCTTAGCATTATCTTTCTCTATCTCCATGCATGCTTGATAAACCCAGCTATGTGCCGGATTAATATGAGTGATTGTGCCTATGGCTGTGAGTGAGCATGAGTAGTTCCTCCTTAGTGGATACATAGCCCAGCTCGGGGGTGGTCTCTCAGCTGAATTAATACAGGCTAGATAAAGACCTACGGTTGGGTGGAATGTTTCTCTTCCATATCCAGTTGCTCAGGCAATTTCGATTGAAATATAAGTGTTCACTGTTGTTTCTAATTATGACAAATTCATGCATTATAAGTGACTGTGTTTATTCAAATTGAATGAAACAATACAATTTGAATTGTTAAAATTGAATGCATGTAAATAACATAAAATGAGTTTAATTTTGTGCATGATTTTACTGTTATGCTTGTGATGAACATGTTGGTATATGCATGATGTGTGTGTGTAATTGATTTATTTTCTGCTGTGTATTTTTAATATTCATTGCACACACATTTAGAAGTTAATGAATTTGATAATATGGCCATGGGGGCAAATTTTAGCACCCTGTATACCGTCCACGTTCCCTCCGCAGGTTGGATTGATGGGAGGGGACGTGACCGAGTGGTATCAAAGCATACCCATTTTTGTTCAGTTTTGAGAACACCAAGGATGGTGTTGTTCTAAAGGGGAGGGGAATGTAATACCCCCATTTTTTACCCTTATAATGTATTGACTTCATATGTAAATATTGTGTATACACGATGTATGAATTCCTAGCGTGGAGCTCAAGGCCAAGGCCCCGCTAGTGAATGTTCGGCTTTAAAAGGAAAGTATTTTATAGTTGTGAGCCATGTGCTAGTAAACCATGGTAAATTGTAAAAACATGTAAATATTTATAATGCAAATAAAATTCCAAGAGATGGCTATGGAAGCAACTAAAATAAGGGAGGTGTATGTATCCACTAGGGAGAGGTGAGGGGTTGGGGAATTGAATCCTTTGTTTCCAAATATCCCCTTGAGAACCCATATTAACTAGATATGTTAACATTTAATTATGTTGTAAGAGGCAGCTGATAAATCAACCCATGAATTTAATGGATCATTGGAAAACTCAGAAATTCGTATGGTTGGGTATGGGTTCAGTTTACTTGACCCAGAACTTAATTTCCTCATGGGAATTTGTTTTCCATCATCCCCATTCCATTGTTGAACAACCAGACATCAATTCTCAACCATTATGCATTCTCAGTAGTGAAAATTTCTAGAAATCGCAACCAGGAAAGAATCCACGATATAGAGTGTCAAAAACGGCCAAAATTTGATGTGAGCAGCGAAATCCAATGGGGATCCATAGACATAAATCCTGGAGCGCATTTGAGATTGTCAAATGCCCAGAAATCCATTGGAAGACTCAAATTTGGGAGCCTGAAAGTTGAATTTTCTGATTGAGGGCCACATGGCCAGAATTCAAAAAATCCAAGAGTGGATTGAATTGGGAGAGAGATCAGAGGTCGGAATTGCCTTATAAACCCAGTGAAGGCAAGAATCTCTTAAAATTTTGCAGCTTGGACCTTTCTATTTATACCCTGAAAATCACTGGAGGGAAGGGGAGCTTGAGGGACTATGTAACAGATAGGGGTGCCTTCCTTGTCTTGGGTGTGGTAGTTATTGTGGGTTCCAAGACTGGATGAGATCAATTGAGATGCATGTAGCTCTATGGTTGAGCTCGCTGGCTCAGCATTCTCCTTCGCTATCTCCCTGCATACTTGAAAAACCCAACTATGTGTCGACTTAGCATGATTTATTGTGCCTATAGTTGTGAGTGAGCCTGAGTAGTTCCTCCTTAGTGGATACATAGCCTAGTGCGGGGGTGGTCTCTCAGCTGAATTAATACAGGTTGGATAGAGATCTATTATTGGGTGTAACGTTGCTCTTCCATAGCCAGTTGCTCGAGCAATTTCGATTGAAAGGTAAGTGTTCATTGTTGTTTCTAATTATACCAAATTCATGCATTATAAGTGATTGTGTGTTTATGTCAAATTGAATGAAACGATACAATTTGAATTGTTAAAATTGAATGCATGTAAATAGCATAAAATGAGTTTAATTATGTGCATGATTTTATTGTTGTGCCTATGATGAACATGTCGGTATATGCATGTTGTGTGTGTGTAATTGATTTAATTTCCATTGTGTATTTTTAATATGCATTGCACACGCATTTAGAAGTTAATGAATTTGGTAATATGGTTGTGGGGGTGAATTTTAGCACCCCGTATACCGTCCACGTTCCCTCCGCTAATTGGATTGATGGGAGGGGATGTGACAAAAATCCAATGACATTATTATGAGAAGAGATGCTAAATTTGATGAAAATCTATTGTCCTGTGAGCCTAAGATGGCATATGTGCCATCTTCAACCTACGATCCATCTTCAGTGATTGTGTCACCTTCTAGTACCAACTTCTCTACTTATGATCCTACTCCAGTTTCTTCTTCAGATGATGACTGTTAACGCTTAAATCTCACATACATGTGGCATTTAGGATAATAATGCAGAAAGGCGTCATCAACATACATAATGCATCTCACTGAAGGCATCCTCATAATATCTAGAAAATAATATGTGCCTCATAATGATAAAAATAGTATAAATGGATAGTCATGTTACTATAAGCATTGGAATCCTACGTTTTGTAGCACGAGTTATCTGTGCATTCACCCACATGAACCCACACAAATTTCCTTTTGATACCCGTGTGACTAATAAAACAACGGGACCACAAAAATCCGTGGTGCATTAAAGGCTCAAAACGGCTTTCTTGGCTCCAAAATTCAAATTTAGACCTCTCACATGCTTGGGGGCATTGAATATCCCCTCTCATGTACTTGGGAACCAGTTCAAAGTAGGAGAGAGTTCACATTTGGATATAGATGTTTCTTGAACACCCTTTGGCATATAAAAGGAATCCATGGGCATGCATTCTAGATGAAGAAAATCATAGCAAATTTATGGTGTTGGAGTCACATTGAGATCCCCTATTTCAATCTCATTCATATCTCATATTGGCATACAGAAAGCTCCCTTGCCCTATTCCCCTAAGAGGAAAGATTTTCTCCATTGTTATCTCCTAGTTATCTTGCAATTGTTTGGACAAAAATGACCTCCCTAAGAGAGATTGTTGGCTTCCCTTAAAGCTTGCACCTCCTAGGTGTACTCTTGTATTTAGCTAGACCATTGGGCAATAAAATTGTTTTTTGGCATACTCTTGTTCAAGTTTGTTTGGTTTATCTCTCACCCATATTTTTATTTTAGTTTTTTTTTGTTTTTATTTTAATTTTGGTTACTCATCAATAGCTTGCTTAACCATTTGGGATTTGTTTCTTTTAATTCTCAACCATAACACTAAGTCCTTGCTGCAACCTCAAGGATTCTCTCATTGTGGGAAGGTTTTCCACCCTTCTGGCCATTTTCCCCACAACAATGACAATGAGGATGGAAATCCACCTCCACCTACTCACAGTCCTCTAGTTGGGTCCATTTCACATGAACCTGCACCAGCACAACCGCTTCCTAGATGGGTCCATACAACATGTGAAGTAGATGGTGATATTGTCGATGATCCCAGAGATTAGTGTCAAACACATTCGTAGTTCCAATGAGCCTATTCTATTTTGGCTCAAGTTTGAGAGACCCGTGATCCATAAACATTTGCATACAATTTTGGCCATCAAAATTGGGATTTAGCAGTGAATGAAGAATATCATTTCTTTATGGTGAACAATACTTGGGATATTGTACCTCTTTTGAAAGGAAGAAAACTGTCAAATGTAAATGGGTCTATAGAACTAAGTATGTATCAAGTGGAAGTGTTGAAAGAATTAATACAAGGTTATTTGCTTGAGTATTTTCCCAAGTTGAAGGAATTCACTATAGTTAAGCCTTTGCCACTATCACTAAAATGAACTCCATCCACCTTGTTCTTTCCCTTGTCGCTTCATATAAATAGGAGGTCCATCAAATGGATGTCAAATCCGCCTTCTTGAATGGGTATTTTCAAGAATAAATTTACATGGAAGAACCTCTTGGCTATATTCAGAATGACTCCAACTTTGTTTGTTGCCTTAATGAATATCTTTATGGCCTTAAGCAAGATCCTTGATCTTGGTATGCCGAAATGCATAACTTTCTCCTTGACACTAGTTTTTATGGGTGTCATTCTGACCCCCATGTCTATACCAAGAATGTATGAAACCATCTCATAATCCTTATTCTTTATGTTGATGACCTTATTCTCACTAGCAGTGACCTTAAAATTTTAACCCATGTGAAATCAAGCCTTAAGAAGAAATTTGAAATGACTGCCTTAGGAAATTTGCATTATTTTATTGTCCTCCAATTCTTGCAAATGAAAGAAGGAATTTTTTTCTTAGTCTAAGTATTCTTGTGACCGTCTTCATCACTTTCATGTGGATGATTTTAAGCCAACCCCTTCTCCCTTCCAATCCGGATTCAAACTTTATGCCATCTACACTACACTCAAAGTAGATGCTACCTTGTACCACCAGTTAGTTAGAATTCTTTTGTACTTGACTCATGCTTGTACTAATATTTCCTTTGATATTGGTCTTATTACTCAGTATATGCAAACGCCCTATGGAAATCATTGGAAAGCAAAAAAAGAGGATACTTCAATATATTCAAGGTATAGTTCAATTTTGGATTCTTTATAGTTCAGGGGGGGATCCTTTGTTGGCTGGTTTCACTTATTCATATTGGAACGACGACTCTTATGATCAGAGGTATATTGTAGTTTATGTTTTTAGCCTTGGATCCAAACTTGTCACTTGCGCTTGTAAGAAACAATAAGCTCTAACTCTTTGTTTATCACAAGTGGAGTATCGATTCATACTTAATGCAATTCAAGAATCCCTATGGATTTGAAAGATCCTTTCAAATTTTGGATTCCAGCAACAACATTCAACTACCCTTTTATGTGACAAAAAGAGTTCCATAAAACTCACCAAATATCTAGTTCAACATCAGTGCAACAAACACATTGAGATATAGATGCACTTTATCAAAAATCTTATTCAAGATTGCATTCTTGAAGTGCTCTTTTCCCCTTCATATGATCAAGTTGTAGACATCTTCACAAACTCTCTTACAAAAGTGAAGTTTTTAAACTTCGATCTATGTTAGGAGTTTAAGAATTTGTCATCAAACGAGGATAGGCTCTAATGGATCCTTCCTTCTCTTATTGTGTCACCTTTGTAAATCCTTCAATCCTATCCCAAGTTGTTATTAAGGGGGGATGTTAGGATATTTAGACATTTAGGAAATAGTTAAGATCAACTTGATCTAATGTGTTTTTAGGTAAAGTGTGTTTCTTTAGTATGCATTTGTACTTATATAATATGATAGGCACGATATGTTCTAGATATAGAGTGATTTGATTGCTCTGTGATCTATATTTAAAGAGCATGGAGGGTCATTTTCTTGATGATCGATTATGAGAAACTCATATAAAATATTTTTCCTTTTACATTAATATATTGCCTCAAGTATTTTTTTGGATGAGGTTGTGGATTGTTTCCCTCTCTAAGGGTTTTAACCATGTAAAACATAAGTGTGTTAATATATGATATATTTGTGTGAGAAGTTGGTTAAGTTGTTTGACCTTGTGGAAATACCTTTTTTTAGTCAAGCATGTTATCAGAGCGCTTATAAAGACTTGTTTCCATTGTTGATCGAGATCTTGAACCAAGGTAGCTGTGTGCATAAAAGGATTTCTAGATTATGTTATTTTTGTGTATTTTTTGGCTAAAAACGGTGTTCATTGTTTATGGAGAATTGATTTCAATTGGAACACTTTTTGTTTCACTCATAAAGGTTTTTGTTTTCCCAAGATACGATCATTTTACTAGATTCATAGGTATACTATTTGCATTTATAGAATTTTAAAAAAAAAAAATTCCCATATTGTGTAGGGACTCCCCTTTCGGGTTCCCCCCAAAAAAAAAACTTCCAGTACGATTTTTCAGAAGAAGATATAAAAGCCACAGATCTAGTTCTATCTATTGTAGTACATGAATGTCGATATATAAAACTATATACTCAGATTTATTCATTCTCAAAAAGATTTAGCAACATAAATAAAATAAATACTTCAAACCTGTTTTCGATGGTTGGTCCAGCGAATCGATGGAGTCCTCGAAGTTGTTTCTGCACGATCCAATCCAATTTCCTAACAAAGTACTGAGTGACCCCTCGGTTGAACTCCCTACCGTATCGGGGTTATTCTTCTTCACCCCGAACCCCCAAGCTAATGGGGTCGTAAGAACACACAAGCTAGCCTCCCGAAAGGATCTCCCAATCCCCGTTCCGGCTAATCCCAACTCCAAGGATCATAACATAATCCAAGATTATGATGACCATCCAGCATTAGGGAGCAAGAGATGTCCTTCTCTCCTTCTCCTCCCTCATTATATAGCAAAAGCCTATGTGCCATGTGTCTGTCCATGCACATATTTAATTTAATTTAATATTTTAATTTCCAATATTCTCAAATGTTGTTCGGATATCCACATCATCATTTTCAGGACCTTGCATGCAATTAGGGTTTGCATGCATCCCAGTCACCAGGTTGATGCCTCCAGCACCTTACCCACCTTATTCTAGCACCCAGGAGCTTCTTACATCAGTTCTTTATCCCTCCTAGTCATGAAGGCACCCACTTCTCACCTACTGCCAGAGAAGGGCGCACTTCTTCACCTACCACCTCAGTTTACACTCAATTAGCTCCGATTCTCCCTGATTTGAGGCTAGTTTCACTTCCGACTGACTGTTTCACTCCGTTGGACCTCCAGATTGACTAGATGACTTGTTCTGACTTCAGTTAAGCCTCTCATGCACCCTCCACTAAGTCTCCTTCCCTATATCAGTGCTACACACTTCAATTACACATGTTACACTCAGTTAGACTCAGATTGACACCTGGATGACTGGTTCTTGTGCATTGATGACCACCACTGATTGATGATGAGGACTCCTAGTTGGAGCCAAGCTACACCATTCAGTAATTCGAATGACCTTCTTATTCAATTCAAATTGCTCAGTCATTGTTATTGTATTGTATTGTAATTATTCACCCTCATTGGGATATTGAGCACTGATGCATGCTTTGCACGGTTTTACACCATTTTTCTGAGTTTCATCTATTGTGATTGATTTACTTGTTCATTAGATCTATTGCGACTAATTTTACATGGTATCAGAGCCATGGCAGGGACAAGATCTCTCTTCTACAGGTGTTCTACATGAAGATTGAGCAATTTTTGCTCACTTTGTAGCAGTTTTCTGCAAGTTGCAGCACTTTCTGCAGTTGCAGCTATTGCTCCATGATGGTTCTTGTTTGCTTGTGATTTGCAGGTTTCTTACTTCCTCCATTTGCATTCGCTATTGCAGAGATAGAATATTCTTCTTCACAAAATATTCTTACTCCATTCAACTATGACGAATGGAAACCAAAGATGATTGCATGCTTGAAGAGACAATGTCTCTTTGATATGTGTATTGGTATTACAAGAGATTTTGTTTCCGATGAAGAGGAGAATGATTGGCTTAATGATTGTGACAGAGCTTTTGGGACAATATGTCTTTCTATGTCTCCTTGTATGCGCTACCTCAGTACTACTGCTGAAAATCCAAGAGATCTATGGGCCCAACTCAATAGAGATTTTGGAAAGCATGAAGAAGAGGATAATGCTAGCTTTTTGGAGAACAAGCCCAGTGAGATCTCCTTATGTGCTCTCTCCAATTATGTCTTGGCCTCATCCATTGTTCAAGATGAAGAAGAAACTGTAGATTCAACACTCATTCTCTCAAAGTCTTCTATTTCGAATTCTGAGCACGATAAACCAGCTCATACTCTAGATTTCGAAGAGGTTCTTGAATCCTCTCTTTCACATGAGTTTGTCGGTATGTAGAATAATGATCTACTTGAAGTTTTAGAGGTAAAATATGATTTTGGAGGAGAAGCATTCGCCCTCCTTGATTGCATGCCTCCTATAGACTTGTGTTGTATCATTTGCAAAGTTTCTCAGAGTTTTAATGAAGATGAAGAGCACTACCATTCGCTTGAGTTCAATTCTCATGCACCTTTTGTTGATTTTGGTTTTGATCTCACCCTTGTTGGTTCAAAGGAGATCTCAAGAAACCATTCATCTATTCTTGGAGCTGATTTAACTTCTACTGATAAGAAGTTCAAGTTTCAAAAGCTATTTGATCTTATTGGAGCTTTTCCTACCTCACTTGGTTCGAATCACAGGTTCCAGGATCATCCTCATATTTTCAGATTTGTTCTCACCATTTTCGATATGAAGAGCAAGTTCATAAAGTCTCCACATTTGCTTGCATCCACTGATGGAGAATTCAAGCACATGTTTTTGGAGCATGATCCATTTACTCCCAAGAGTAAGATACCTCCAGACATATCTACTTGAGTTTGGGGCAGTTAAATCTTTTGGTGTGTTACAATCCATTTTGAGGGGGGGGTTTTCCCATGAGGTTTTCTCCATTTCCTCAGTTCATGGATTGTTCTTTATTTGGATTATTATTGTATTGGGATGACCTTTGGTCTTAGTAACCAGGGCCCTACATTATATTTTTTTGCACATCATAGTCTAGCTTGAGGGGGGGTGTTCGGATATCCACATCATCATTTTCAGGACCTTGCATGCAATTAGGGTTTGCATGCAAACTCTAGGGTTTGCATGCATCCCAGTCACCAGGTTGATGCCTCCAGCACCTTACCCACCTTATTCTAGCACCCGGGAGCTTCTTACATCAGTTCTTTATCCCTCATAGTCATGAAGGCACCCACTTCTCACCTACTGCCAGAGAAGGGCGCACTTCTTCACCTACCACCTCAGTTTACACTCAGTTAGCTCCGATTCTCCCTGATTTGAGGCTAGTTTCACTCTTGACTGACTGTTTCACTTCGTTGGACCTCCAGATTGACTAGATGACTTGTTCTGACTTCAGTTAAGCCTCCCATGTGCCCTCCACTAAGTCTCCTTCCCTATATCAATGCTACACACTTCAGTTACACATGTTACACTCAGTTAGACTCAGATTGACACCTGGATGACTGGTTCTTGTGCATTGATGACCACCACTGATTGATGATGAGGACTCCTAGTTGGAGCCAAGCTACACCATTCAGTAATTCGAATGACCTTCGTAGTCAATTCGAATTGCTCAGTCATTGTTACTGTATTGTATTGTAATTATTCAACCTCATTGAGATATTAAGCACTAATGCATGCTTTGCACAGTTTTACACCATTTTTCTGAGTTTCATCTATTGTGATTGATTTACTTGTTCATTAGATATGCTGTGACCAAGAAGATATAAAAGCCACAGATCTAGTTCTATCTATTGTAGTACATGAATGTCGATATATAAAACTATATACTCAGATTTATTCATTCTCAAAAAGATTTAGCAACATAGATAAAATAAATACTTCAAACATGTTTTCGATGGTTGGTCCAGCGAATCGATGGAGTCCTCGAAGTTGTTTCCGCACGATCCAATCCAATTTCCTGATGAAGTATCGAGTGACCCCTCGCTTGTACTCCCTATCGTATCGAGGTTATTCTTCTTCACCCCGAACCCACAAGCTAATGGGGTCGTAAGAACACACAAGCTAGCCTCCCAAAAGGATCTCCCAATCCCCGTTCCGGCTAATCCCAACTCCAAGGATCATAACATAATCCGAGATTATGATGACCATCCAGCATTAGGGAGCAAGAGATGTCCTTCTCTCCTTCTCCTCCCTCATTATATAGCAAAATCTTGTTGCCATGTGTCTATCCATGCACATATTTAATTTAATAATTTAATATTTTAATTTCCAATATTCTCAAATACATGTGTCTTATTAATGTCTTTAATGTACACCTAAATCCCTAGATCATTGGGAGTTAGGTGTAGAAGAGTTCTACTTCTCTTTTGGTTCTCATTTAGTTTACTTAACAATCTTTTAGTTAGACTTATTGCTTTCTACTTTTCTTTCTTTTCCTAATATTAAGATTGAATTAAAAGATGATTCCTTTTACTAAAAGTATAATCTATTTTTAAATTTCCTCTTTATAAAATAATTTAAATGAATAATAAAATTAATTAAAGTAAAATCTTGAATAATAATAAAAGAAAAACAATTATTTTATTAATGACCTATTTCAATTCTTTCTCAAAATAATGAAGTCAATTAAATAGAATCTTTAATAGAATGATTTAAAATAATAAAATCCATAAAATTAAAATCTTTGAATAAAAATCATTCTCTTATTATTAATCTTTTTCAATCAGCATAATTAATCAAGTTTAATATTGAATAAAATCAATCTCTTCAATTCTTTTTCAAGTTAATAAAATCAATTAAAAAAAATAAAATCTTGAATAGAATTATTCAAATTAATAAAATATAACAAAATGAAATAAAGTATTTCTTAAATCTTATGTGAAATTTTCATTTATACCATTGAATAATTTTCTTCCTCTCGTTCTTGTCTAGGTACCTCTTCGGCGGGCCCTTCTGACAGTTTCATTTCTTCCTTCTTATGGGGAGTACTGCGTAGCGACCGGGAACCGTTACCGCTATCTCTCAACTATGCTCCTTGGAGACTAAGGTATGTTGAGGGATAAGGCTCTCCTTATTGCGCGCCCCTCAACTCATCGTACATGACCAAATCATTATGGCCTTGCCCGTACGGCATACGCTTCCCCGGGTGAGCTGAAACGGCTTCACCCATGTGTGGATTTCTAATCCAGGGTCGACAGTCAGTCGTCGTACCCCAATGTGTTCTTTCCATTCTTACGACCCCTATAATTCCATTGTGGGTCAGTCGGTAAATTATCTTACCTGCCACTACACACACACACACTCAAGCGCACATTAGTAGCGTTGCACTATGAAATGTTTCATCATCCATCATAATATCTCAGTCAGTCGAGCATATATTTCATTCATCCTTTTCTCTGAATCAGTAAATCATATCTATCATTCATCATTCTATCTCAATCAGTCGAGCATATGTAACATTCAGTCATCCTATCTCAATCAGTCTAGCATATCTAACATTTAGTCATTCTATCTCAATCAGCCGAGCATATCTAACATTCAGTCATTCTATCTCAATCAGTCGAGCATATGTAACATCCAGTCATCCTATCTCAATCAATCGAGCATATCTAACATTCAGTCATTCTATCTCAATCAGTCGAGTATATCTAGCATTCAGTCATTCCATCTCAATGAGTCGAGCATATCTAACATTTAGTCATTCTATCTCAATCAGTCGAGCATTCATTTATTAAGTAAAGTAATAGTTTCTATAACTGTCGTTCAAGCATTTTCAAAGTAAATTCAAATGGTTTGTGTTTTACTTAGCCAGTTCATTTCAAAACTAGTACCTCATTATTCTAAACAGTTAAGGTACCGAGGCAGGCATTACATACACCCCCTCTTATTAAAACTTCATCCCGAAGTTAAGTCTCATGTGCTTCCATGGTGAGTTTTCACTTTCTCTTCACATTCATTTCTTCAACATAACCACAATTGATAATAACATTTCATTTCTTCTTTTCTACCCTCATATAAGTATAAATCGCATAATTGATAATATAACTAAATCGCACCTTTCATAGTGTAGTAATCCCCACAATAGTTCTCTCTTGACTCACTAATTGTAACCGGGGTTGAAATTGTCTACAACAAATTCTTTCGATTCAACAAAACTATAAGTATATCATTTACGAAAATACTGAAAGCACTAACATATTTCAACATAAGGGGTAAGGTATTCAATTTCAACTTCTCCCTTTTCTATAATTACGTATTACTATCATATGTTCAAAACAATGTCCGAATTTCAAACTAAGAATTTACCCTTCCCAATTATGTTCTTCAATACATACCTTAACCATTACTAAACTGATCTTACATGCAACCTCTCTCTTCTCATAATCCAAAGTATAATTAAATACTAGAGTGCCATTTACTTAGTATAGCTAAAAGTATAATCTCAGATTTTTATAAACAAAGTCATGTAAGGTTTTCTTCTCCTCCTAACTTAAGCACAGTTAAGATTCTTTAATTCAAGTAAGTTTAACTTCTCTCTTTTCACAATTCAAAGCATGATTACAAACTAGTAGTGTATACCTGCGAAGCCATCGCTTTGATTTCAAAAAATAAGCATTTACAACCAATCGATAAAATTCTTGACGCATAACCCATCATCAAAGTATATGAACCCTGAATATCATTTAAACTTTTATACTAGCAAATTTAGTGAAGAATAATTCTAACCTGTTCGAGAAGCTGGAAATATTCTTGCCGAGGATGAAGAAGTAAAACCGCAGCTCTGACTTATCTATGTCGATCTTGATGCATCACCAACGAACCCAAATGTAGGGTCTCTTCTCATGAGCAAGTGAAAAAAATATTTGTGTACTAACATCCTTCGTATCAAGTGTAGGTCATGAGCTTAGCTTGGAAGACAATTATCACCATTAGTATCCAATCTTTTTATAGAACCATAATTAGCATAACAATCATAACTCATGATTTAGTTAATTTAATTCATAACCTCAAACAAATCATTTAATACACATATCATCTTCTCTTCCTTAGCTTACTGAAATCCATCTAAAGAATCATTCAGGTTTCCCATCTATAAGATCCTTAATAACCTTACGACATGGTTTTGAATTTAAAGATTGGTGTTTTCCTCAGAAGTGAATCCTAGAACAAAATCAAGTAATACTTTGAAATTCCTATATAATCCATTCCCCTGCCATAATTCCCAATGATTCTAACTTTTCATAGGTAATATACTACTTAAAGCATATGTAACTTAACCATAAGACACATCGGTGCAAATGTAATTCTAATATAAGTACCAAATTAGGTTTTCTATAGCTCCTAGTCATCTACGAATGTCTACGATGTCCAAATTAGTTACAAGTTATAATGCGCCAATGGCCATCTAATAGTTTATCAAAACATAACAAATCCAAGCAAGAATTCAAATCTATTTGGTTATCCTCCCTTCAAGACGAGAAGGTAAACATCATAAAATATTTGGTAAGATATAATCACGGTTTTAAAAAAAATTAGGAGAGACCCTCAAATAGTCCAAAAACCAAATTCCATAAGACTACTTCCAAATACCTCTAAATGTTTTAATAATGTTGGTTCTCAATTCGATAAGATTTCAGGCATTGAAACTTAGTGACCTAGTCGAACATATTAAAATTTATCTCTTAGTCCTTTCATCAGTATCATTATGTCCCGGTTAATGAGCTTATCATGTCCTTACCTCATTTCATCATTTCTATTTTCATAGGACCACTTCGACAAATTCATCAAGTCGCACACTTCGGGTTCCATCTAGAGAGCTAGTCAATCTTTTCATGAGGGTTTGACCATGTCCTAATGTTAGCTTTATTATGTTTGTTTTATTGTGTCGTTCATCTCCATGGTAGCAACATCAATATCTATGTTTCAATGCATTTATAAATAAAGAAATTATGTGTATTGAGATGAGGAAGTCAAATTCAAGGAATACGAATTGATCCACTGTCCTTTTACTTAAACTCTGTTTTAGTGGAATATCTTATAGATCGATCCAATTCTTTAGTATGTGAACTCTGTTGTAGATGGATCGATCGAAATCTGTTGGACGTTTCCAGAATTTGTGGAACGAAATGTAAATTGCCCTTTTAAAATCTCAGTGCATCCATCCGAAAACTGTTTGGCGTTTCCAGAATATGTAATATGACTGTAACTTGAACTTTTGAAAGCCCTTTGGCGATCCCAGAATCTGTGAAATGAAATATAAATTGACATTTAATCTCAGTGGTTAGTTTACATGTCCCGATCGAATTCTATTTGAATCTCATAGTTCAGCTTCATTAATCAGATCGAACTCTGCCATTTGAATCCTATTAATCAGATTGTAATTTCCGTGGTTGGTTTTAAATGTCCCGATCGATTTCTGTCAGTTGAATTTCGATGATCAATTAACACTCTGATCGCCTCCCTGTCCCTTAAATTTTGATGATTAGATCAAATATCGACCAGCGTTCTGTCAATCATTCACTGTGGTGAATGTTATTCCCCAGATTGTGCTCGACCTTCAATCTGGTCATGTTAATTCCCGAACCTTGATATGAACCCAACATTTAAACCATTGTAGCGAGGCCCATCTTTGTTTAAAGTTTAAATTTATTTCTAGAGTTCTAATCAAATTTTAGCTTATGCTCTCAAGCGAACGATTCAAACTCCTACTCCTGTGCGATCCAAATCAGCTGGCAGCACAGTAAACTAAGAATGATACTCTGCTACAGCGAAGTATTCGAAATGGTTAAAACTCCTCCTTTGCGAACCAAACAAAAACCCCCTCTCTGCTGAGCTGACGCCTATAGCAGGAGGGCAATTTTTTTTTAAACCCTAACTCTATTGATCTTTAGTTAAGTAAACGCACCAGGTTACTCTGACTAGTACATGTTACCCTCGACCATCTTACCCTTCCACTGAGCTGGAGGCTCTCTGCGTATCTTAAGTAACCAAATGAGTATTTTGTGGTAGATCTTGTTTCCAATTATCTCTGCGATTCTGTGCACTTAAAATTTTAGTGGGGATTTTGGGGTGGATCCCGATCCCATCCTCTCTATGGACTATGTATACAAATGATGAATTTGCAGTAAATACGATCTCAATATTTCTTATTATCTGTGTGTTTCAACTTTTAAATAGAGAATATGTGGTGATCAATCTATCCCTTCTCAGTTTCTCCAAATGTAGGGACCTCCCTTTCGGAGAGCTAATGTAGGGACCCCCATTACAGGTTCCCAAAAAAAAAAAAACTTCCAGTACGATTTTTCAGAAGAAGATATAAAAGCCACAGATCTAGTTCTATCTATTGTAGTACATGAATGTCGATATATAAAACTATATACTCAGATTTATTCATTCTCAAAAATATTTAGCAACATAAATAAAATAAATACTTCAAACCTGTTTTCGACGATTGATCCAGCTAATCGATGGAGTCCTCGAAGTTGTTTCTGCACGATCCAATCCAATTTCCTGATGAAGTACCGAGTGACCCCTCGGTTGACCTCCCTACCGTATCGGGGTTATTCTTCTTCACCCCGAACCCCTGAGCTAATGGGGTCGTAAGAACACACAAGCTAGCCTCCCAAAAGGATCTCCCAATCCCCGTTCCGGCTAATCCCAACTCCAAGGATCATAACATAATCCGAGATTATGATGACCATCCAGCATTAGGGAGCAAGAGATGTCCTTCTCTCCTTCTCCTCCCTCATTATATAGAAAAAGCCTGTGTGCCATGTGTCTGTCCATGCACATATTTAATTTAATTTAATATTTTAATTTCCAATATTCTCAAATACATGTGTCTTATTAATGTCTTTAATGTGCACCTAAATCCCTAGATCAGTGGGAGTTAGGTGTAGAAGAGTTCTACTTCTCTTTTGGTTCTCATTTAGTTTACTTAACAATCTTTTAGTTAGACTTATTGCTTTCTACTTTTCTTTCTTTTCCTAATATTAAGATTGAATTAAAAAATGATTCCTTTTACTAAAAGTATAATCTATTTTTAAATTTCCTCTTTATAAAATAATTTAAATGAATAATAAAATTAATTAAAGTAAAATCTTGAATAATAATAAAAGAAAAACAATTATTTTATTAATGACCTATTTCAATTCTTTCTCAAAATAATGAAGTCAATTAAATAGAATCTTTAATATAATGATTTAAAACAATAAAATCCATAAAATTAAAATCTTTGAATAAAAATCATTCTCTTATTATTAATCTTTTTCAATCAGCATAATTAATCAAGTTTAATATTGAATAAAATCAATCTCTTCAATTCTTTTTCAAGTTAATAAAATCAATTAAAAAAAATAAAATCTTGAATAGAATTATTCAAATTAATAAAATATAACAAAATGAAATAAAGTATTTCTTAAATCTTATGTGAAATTTTCATTTATACCATTGATTAATTTTCTTCCTCTCATTCTTGTCTAGGTACCTCTTCGGCGGGCCCTTCTGACAGTTTCATTTCTTCCTTCTTATGGGGAGTACTGCATAGCGATTGGGAACCATTACCGCGATCTCTCAACTACGCTCCTTGGAGACTAAGGGATGTTGAGGGATAGGATTCTCCTTATTGCACGCCCCTCAACTCATTGTACGCAACCAAATCATTATGGCCTTGCCCGTACGGCATACGCTTCCTTGGGTGAGCTGAAACGGCTTCACCCGTGCGTGGATTGCTAATCCAGGGTCGACAGTCAGTCGCCGTACCCCTATGTGTTCTTTCCATTCTTACGACCCCTATAATTCCATTGTGGGTCAGTCAGTAAATTATCTTACCTGCCACTGCACACACACACACACTCAAGCGCACATTAGTAGCGCTGCACTATGAAATATTTCATCATCCATCATAATATCTCAGTCAGTCGAGCATATATTTCATTCATCCTTTTCTCTGAATCAGTAAATCATATCTATCATTCATCATTCTATATTAATCAGTCGAGCATATGTAACATTCAGTCATCCTATCTCAATTAGCCGAGCATATCTAACATTTAGTCATTCTATCTCAATCAGTCGAGCATATCTAACATTTAGTTGTTCTATCTCAATCAGTCGAGCATATGTAACATTCAGTCATCCTATCTCAATCAATCGAGCATATCTAACATTCAGTCATTCATCTCAATCAATAGAGTATATCTAGCATTCAGTCATTCCATCTCAATGAGTCGAGCATATCTAACATTTAGTCATTCTATCTCAATCAGTCGAGCATTCATTTATTAAGTAAAGTAATAGTTTCTATAACTGTCGTTCAAGCGTTTTCAAAGTAAATTCAAATGGTTCGTGTTTTACTTATCCAGTTCATTTCAAAACTAGTACCTCATTATTCTAAACAGTTAAGGTACCAAGGCGGGCATTACATATTGTTTCATTTTTTAGCATGGTTTCTTACTTTTTATTCCCGGTTTATTACCTCTTCGATCTATGTATGCTCTTTTTCGTGTGCTCTGTGCAAACTCAGAAAATCATAAATAGAGCAAAAAGGGTTTTCTTGATTGTGTATGCACTTTTTCATGCGCCTTGTGTGAGCTCGGTAAATTAGAAACTATGATAAAACTTACATTTTTTTGGTAAGCTAACTAAGGACTAAATCCAAATTTCAAAAATTTCGGTTTTGGAAGTTCATTTTTGTTTTTATGTGATTGTGTAAAGTATATTGTAGCCTAAAAAGTAAGGTTTTTTTTTGTAGGCATACAACAACAACCCCATTCTCCTCCATACTATTACTAAATCTTTTGTTTAGTTCACTTGATTGAAAGTTGTTTTAATAAGTAAGAGGTCTTGGGTTCAAGTCCTTTTGTGTTACTTTTTGCAAAAGTTCATCTAACTTTAATTTATAACTACATTGTAAAAGTGATTTCCAATTGTTTTATAAAAGTGAGTCACTTGTTTTAAAGTAACTTATTTCTAAAAGTAACTTATTTCTAAAAGTAAACTTATTGGCAAAGTTAGTACTGGGGGAATACTTTATTGCATTTTTTGCATCCATCACCATGTGGTTAAACCTCTACATACCACATGGCTCCCTAGTTCCATTTTATGTCTTTGATAGAAAAAGGCATAACATTGACATTTGAAGTCCATTTTCAATGTCGTTTTTTCAAACTGCTATTTTTGCGATATATTTGCATATATATCATCAATTTATGTCTTTGAATCCATATTACATGCATATTATAATATGGCCATTCCAAGTGATATGTTGCTTACTAGTACCAACTACTTCTCATGGAGATCCTATATGGAAAATGTCCTACAAATTAGTGGACTTACCTTAGGAAAATAAATTTCCCCCACTAATGTCGATAAGAAAGTAAAACGGGCCAATAAAAGTGACAAATCCCATGGATTAATTAGGATGTCCATCTCTAATGACTTACAATTCCACCTTCAAGGAATTGACACACAATATGTGGCTTGGGAAAAGTTGGAAACCATTATTTGGTAAACAAAATGAGATTCGAGGTCACCAGCTTGAACATGAGTTGGTTTCTTTAAATCCAAGAGATTTTTCTTACATTCAAGACTATCTATCTAAATTCAAAACCCTTACACTCTTAGTTGAAGAATGAAAGATATCTCAGATGGAAAAGCAATGTATTTATGTTATTCTATCTAATTTTGGTCATGTGTATTATATTTTAGTCGAATAATCTACAGATAATGTTCATCCATGCTAAAAGAAGTGATCGATAATTAACCCAATGGGAATTTCCATGAACGACTGAGATCACATCGCACAAATGAGATCTTTAAATCTTGGCCATTTTCACAGAAGAACATGATTTTACCTTAGCAAAGGGGTTGATCACACAAATGGTTAATATTATATCAAGGAATAGAGATTTATGGCTCAAGTTTGATCACAGGATTCCCTTCAACTAGTGTTAATTATTATATTAGAGAATCCCCAAAGACATGATGACATGGAAGGCAGGGGCGAGGAATATGGAATGGAAACACTGGGAGATTCCACGTAGGTTCTGGGTGGATACCACTGCAGCATAAACACCCCCACATGTCATGTCACATTAGCAAATGAAATGTATTTCAAAAAATTCTAGAGATCTTTTCTTGTTTTGAGCATAACGAGAGCATTTTTTTGTCAAATTTCAACAAAATTTTAGGGGTAGTTCCACAGTGCTGAGGGATACAAAAATGCCAATGGTGGTGAATTGATTCAACTCAAATTTTTGAGAAAGTGGATATTAGTAGTTTTTTAAGACCCTAACCAGAAATCCATCCAGAAGCCTTATTGCTTATGAAATTTGGATAGTGCGATCCATGACAAGGCATGAAGAATTGTAAAGCATTTGGAATGGAGATGCAAAAACAAACTGAAATCCACTATTTCTGAACGCTTTTTGGGATTTGGAAAAGCTTGCATAAGGGAAAAGTGACATAAGAACTCAAAAATTAAAAGAAAATTGTTTACTCAACATTTTACCTTGTCAACAATCTAAACAACATTGTCTAAGTGAATATTTTACAAGTTTGCTCAATTTGAGAGAGCTTTTTTTTGCAAATATTCTAAGTCTAGAAAAATGTAAAAAGGGAAAAGAAGACAATTCTAGAAAATTATAAAAATTGTCTGGAGCATCATATTAATGATATGAAAAAAATTTAGTACTTAAAATCATGAATATTATCAGTGCCTAATACAAAAAAAAATCCATGGTTCTTCATAGATTTCCTTCTACAGGTGATTGAAATTGACCTCTAAGACTAAATGTGCCTACAAGAAAATGCAGAAATTGGGAAAAATTGGTAATTTCTTAGTGTTGCAAAGTTAAGATTCAAGCTCAGAAATAAGCATGGTCATAGTCATTGGAAATTTGATGCAGAAGAGAATATAATAGAAGGTTTTAATTTTTTTTAATATTTATGTAGTGTTTCAAAAAGCAAGCAGAACAAATCCTCTAGGCTTGATTGGGCAAGACAATTTGCAATGTGGGTGACCTCCAAAGTATCCTAAAATTTGGGAAATTTTGCTAAGATCATATAGGAGTGTGCTAGATGTGAAATTGACTAAATTTGACTATATCAACATTTTAATGTTGCTCTCACAATGAAGTGGAGGCACAATTGAGAGAGAAAGCAGAGTAAAATTGCTTGTTAACTAGTAATGTGAAGAATTAAACCAAGGATGGTTAAATGCTTGATAGCAGGACAATATTGTTGATGAGCAGGGATATTCCATGTGAGAGTATTATAGTAAGGAACTAAGAATGAGTGGGGGTGCATCAGCCAAAATGCATGCAATGCATTCACTATATTCAAAATGTGAAATATGGATTGTAGAGAAGGGTTATGGAAGTACTTATCCAATGTGGTTAATTACCATATACAATTACTAAGGACATAATGATAGCTAATGAGAATACAGGGGAAAAAATTAGTAGATAAAGAACATGTAGTTCATACAAGTGATTTTTAATTCATATTTGTGGGAAAGTGCATGTGCATGTTTGGAAGAGTTGCAAGATATGAACCAACTTAAAGTGTAAAGAATGGGAAAAATGATAAAATTATATTCACACAGAAGATTTTAGTAGTAGAAAAATAAATTCCAATGTGTGGATATGTCATGTGTTTTAGAATCATGGTAAAGATTTCCATGGGAGAGGAAAGAAAGCTTCATAATTGAATGAAACTTAGAAACAACTGGAGATAAGAAAGATAATGGACTTTGAAAAGACTCCAAATGGAGTTGGAACAGCATTAATTGTAGCACCATTAAGTGATCAAGATTCCAAATAAAGTTAATATCAGGGAAAGATTGGCCAAGGGAGGGAAGCAGTAAAGGAACTGGGTAATGCAACTATGGGTTGGAAATCACAAATGGTCAAGTTGGGATTGGCTAGAACTGCTCAAGTTAAATGGAGAAGCAATGAAAAGGTGAATAGAGTGCAAAGGAATTTGTTGTAATGTTAAAGAAATCTACATAAGGACAAGAATATTGTTGTAGCAGGAATTGGAGAACAATACCAACCACGCATAATTGGTAAAGATGAAGATTTCTCACCTTAAACTTATTTTGTTTATAGAATAAGAATTACATGATTTAAAAGTAGCAATTATGAATGTTTAGATGATGGTGAATTGCTACTTGGTGAGAAAAACACAATCAATGATCCATTATGTGCTTGGAAGAGAGATCATGGATTGGATCACTACAATGTAGAGGTGAAAATCCTTGACTTTTCTCTTGTTGTTATATTCTCCAAGTTCTATGTCTAGATAATTAAGGATGAAGAATGTTTAAAATTCAAGAAAACACAATGGCTAGAATGCATATGAACTATTGTACATGTAAGTGATAATGCATGGTGTGTATAAATATGCTTATGCATACATATCATATTGCATATTACTAAAAGTAGTATAATTTTATAGATGCAATGACAATAATGATAAATATTGTGGTTGTATGACCAGATATGATTGAGGATGGCTAAATATGTTGATGATACTACTACATATGGAACTCATCCTTGTAAAGAAGGGATAAGGAAAATTATGTGTTGATCAAGAGCATGGAAAAAGGGATAGGTAAGCTTCTATAAGACACCAATTGATCGAGTAACATTAGATAAGTTGATGGAAGTGATGTGGGTATGGATTTATTTATGTTGATTGCATAAGTGTTGGAAAATAGGGTTCGGTTAGAATACCTTTATCCATATTATCATAAATTGGTATGCTTGTGATGTTTGAATGCATCTAAGTGAACGATACCCTGCATGGTATGATATAGTATGGTGTGGTAAATAAAGGAATTCTTATACCTATATGATTGTTTTGAATCTAGAACGCATTCATTTCAAATAAAATAGCATGTCTTGTGTGATGACTATGAGTAAATAATCAAGGAAAGTTAGGATATATGATCCTAAGTGGAAGTGAAAGTCGTGTGATATTTTCATGGGAGAGGTGATAATGTTGTTGGATATGGAAACACCATAGCATTAGAAAAAATTTCAATGATCTCCATACTTGTGCCATTTCCCTATATTGTAACCTTCTTTCCAACATAAAGACATCATTAGAGGAGAAAATTTACTTAAGGAACTATGGAACGGAGAAAGGAAATTCCTTCTAGTACGCCTGAGGGACTATTTAGTGGAGAAAAGGTATGTTCATGGTGTTGTGTTGGGATGAAGAAGAAGGTTCCTAAATGGTCATGCAAGTATTGGGGAGGTGGTTTGATGATGTGTCAAAGTGTTGGCTTGACCTTCCAATTCACCATGGTGGAAAGCATGACATGAGAATATGGTATTTCCAAATCAATGCAAGGGTGCATTGAGTAAATGTGCATAAATGGGTTGTGAAAATATTTTGGTTACACACACATATATGTGGGAATATATTTCCGAATGCATTATGTGAATGCATGCTTGTGTTATATTTCATTACAGTCAACATGTTAATAGCTGAAATAATTGAATTATTGATAATTCATAATGTTGAGATCATTCCATGATATGTTATGGATGTATTGACAGGATCACATGAAAAGCATTCATGTTTTGATGCACTACAACAATTCCCATCAAGAAGAGGATAAGGAGAACAAGCAGGTGGAGTCAAATTCATCCCAGGAGAAAATTCTATTATACTCAGAGAACAAGAGCCTCGATTCCTAGGAACTTGATGGCTCATTACTCCAAGATCCACATAATTGTGGGTTCAAATTGGGGCCAAGGAACTAGTTCATTCCCAATATTGATATGATAAATTTTGATGGAAATGATCCATTAACATGTATATTATAGATGGAGCGATTCTTCAATTTACACCAAGTGCCAACATTACGAAAGGTAACTCGTGCATTCTTATATTTAGAACCTAATCAATTTGTATGGTACCAATGGATTTGGATCAATTCATACTGTTTTAGCTATCTATCTTTTACATGCATGCCTTGAGTATTGAATGCTTGACCATAACCTTTTTTATGTAGATATGAATTTATTTCAAAAAGATTTAGCTTAGTATTGAAAATTTTTTATCTCATTCAAGCATTTATTTTTCTTAGTTGTTTAGTTGTACACACCTCCCATGCACACACCCTCACTCCCTAGACTGAACTATCACTTGGTTCATGCTGCCAAGTGGATCTTTAAAATAAACCATAATCTAACACACTTAAACCTCTATTGAGGATCAAAAGAACATTGTAGTTAGGTTAGGACTTTGGGGATAGGAATCCAAATAATTCCCCCTAGTCACTATACATCTGAAACATAGTGGTTCTCCAATTAGGGAGCTAAAATCCTCTCGTACTGTTGGACATGGTTAAAACTGATTTAAGGGTGGGACTCTCCTTTAAAGAGGGTAAGTGGAAATACTAGAACCGAATGGTTGGGTGGTGTATCATCCCCACTCAGTACTAAATATCATCCAGATCGTTGTCTTTGGACTAAAGCTGCAGGGAACTCATTCTGACATGTATGTGAATGAGGTAGCTTAGAAACCTTTCTTTTTATGTATCTTACCCATAGGTGATCCCCTTTAGTGGAGGGATACCTAGGGAAAATGGAGTTGGCTGCAAACCCAGCTCTGTAACTATTCTTTCGATATTCACTCACTTGGTCCAGATAGGATTGATGCCCCTATTACAGTCTAGTGATTGGAAGACCCAACTCGATTTCCTACTTCTTTTTGTATGATGGGAAGTGATGACCCTACAAAGGAAAATATTTGACGAAGATTTATTTGGTGCTTTTTCTTTTTGATTGTGTAGATCTCTATAGGTTAGTGGGTTATTTTTTTTATAGGATTTCTCTTTTCGATTTCTTCTTCTTTTCTACTACATCACATCACTTGTTGCACACACTCTACACCTTTTGTTTGATTTGGTTCTCTTTATATAGTGGAATATTTTCAGTTTGATCTTTACCTGCTGCATCCTTGCGTTGTTGATTTGATCAACTAATATTTCGTCATTATAGCTCCTAGGAGGTACTTTCATAGACTTCAAGGTCACCCCCCTCAGTACATTTTCTTAGACTGCAAGGTCATCTCCACAAGCTGCACCCCAACTCGACACACTACACAGTCACCAGAGCATTCCTCTGAATCATCTGATTCTGATTCCTCATAGTCAGGATCACCTTCACCTACAAAATACTTGTACCATGGTTGGTACCATCCCCACCACTACCAACATCCCTATTGGTAACATACTCGTTTCCAGTGGCGGAAGCATCCCCCTTTCGAGAGGAGGAACCTCTATTAGTGTCCCCACCAACGGAACTACGACCAACACCATGGTTGGTCCCTCCACCTCGTACCCTACTGTAAGCCTTATGTTCATGGATAGTATTAACCTCCTTGACTTTGCGAGACTTATCAATTATCCAATCCATCACGATCCAAATTGGCCTCCCATGCCTACCAAACTCTCATCGTACATTCCAAAGTTTGAAGGGAATGTTGGTGAGGACCCCCAAAACCACATCATGTCATTTCACTTATGGCGCTCCTTGAACAACATCGTACATGATTCCATCAGGTTATGCCTGTTTCAAAGAACCTTGACTTGTGTGGTGGTGAAGTGGTACATTTACCAACCTCATGGGAAACATCCCAACTTTGTGTCCTTAGCCTCCACTTTCCTACAATTCTTCCAGTTTCTCTTCCATTATGATGAGGGTGTATAAATCCTTCTATGATCCTACCAATAGAAATCTTCCACACACATCACGGATCACATCCATGAGTGGCGTTGACGCCGAAGTCTGTGCAAGATCAATCTCGACGATAAGATATTTTTAGATTGGTTTATAAAATTCCTCCTCCCTACAATAGCTAAATATGTGATCCTATAGACCCCACAGACTAAGGAATAATTTATCCCTAAGGCTCAACATTACAACCTGATTTATGCATAGTCTAGCTACTTGTACATAATCATCCCTTATGCTCCTCGTGGAGGCTCCTCTCAGAAAGACCCACCAGGGGCATCCCATGTTGTGGATGGTGTCATTGGTGTTATCGTGTCCTAGACAAATCCATATCCACCTCACCCACCCATCATGAGTAGTTATGCATATTGTTGTTCAGGATTAAAACCTTATAGTGAGGAGAGACACTACCAACTTGGGCAGGGTTGATAGGTAAATACATTCATTATATTGCATTTAGTTCTTACAAATGAAAGAGATCAAAATATCGAAAGATGTACCTTTTATCAACGGTTGGTCCTAGCTTTCGCTTGGTCTTCCGCTTGATCCTTCACTATGATAAACCTGCAACACAAAGGAAACCTTCCTCAGTGTATCTTGACTGTAATAAATATGATGAATATTGAAAGCAATCAAACATCAACAACAATCAGATACTAAACCAAATGAACATACAATCCAATAGACATTCGATTTGGGACAGGAAGGGTATTTCCACCTCTTTATTGTCAAAGAAACATGAATCAGTGCAAATATACCTGATCGGTCAAGATGCTTCTGCAACCGAGTCCTGGGCTCCTACTCTTCACAGTGACTTGGGAATTACTCCAGCGTAACAGCACGTAAGGCCTTTCTTCTCGGTCCCTCTCTCATGGATCCTCCTTGTATTTATGGGACAAGGTAGGCAGTTAGAATCGAGAGGTGGTTGAATTGGGAGGTTGGGGAAGTTCCAGAACTAACTTCAACTAATCCCAATTCGTAATCTTAATATTTTTTTGATTTCATCTTAAGATGTGTGCGGATTTCATACAACAAGAGTAGCGCACAGAGAGCAACTTTCATGCTTTGCAACAAGCGTTTGCAACTTTTTGGAAAGTGTGCGCTGGTTGTCCTTGAGGAAAGCAGCGCATCTTTTGAGGTGTGCGCTGGTTTGCTAGAGCAATAGTAGTGCACATGTGGTGAAATTAGGAGAAACAATAAATTTCTCAGCTGAAGAGTGTACTACCATCAATAAGTCATCTAGGTCAACCTAGCTCTTCAATCCATGGTGTCCTTTTGTGTGATCGATAGAGCAATGTGATCACGGACGAAGAAGTGCAAATTTGACCTATAACATATGCCCCCTAATGTGTGAGTTCATAGGTAAACGATGGCCGAAATACATTATAATTCCAAGTCAAAGGAGGAGCAAGAAACCGCAGAACCAAGTCACAAAAGTACCTGAAACAACGATCAAATTTCAATGAGCAATTACAATCTTGACATCATATAGATGTGTAGCATGATACAACATGATCTCCGATCCATAACTAGGAGATGTATATATAGCATGGCCACTGAAATACAAGCGTGGATCCATGTCAAAATGAGAGATCATAGCCATAACAACAAACTGGATCTATGTCTCATGAAGAGCCAAAATAAGTGAGGCTCAGTCTTGCGCAGCTTGGGTGATAACATAAATATGGTGATGCTATCATAGTCCCAAGGTCTTCATCCAAACAACCCAAGGTACAAACCCTAACCATGTGAATAAATGAGCTGAGGTCGAACATGGGGGGTATTGTTTGATTACCATTCATTGATGTATATCGTTAACAAACGTGAGGGCTTCCATCGATAATGATAATGGGACCCAAGGTACCTAGTACGATCCAACAAGTGTGAATAAGAGGACTTGAAGTCGAACACTTGAGGAACCTGTCGAATAAGAGACATTGATGTATTCTCATTATTCAACAGTGAGGGAAACTGCCACTGATGACTGCAATCCCCAAGGTACTAACCAAAACTCTAAACTTCGTTCCCAGAGCATAATGAGTTGAAGTCGATGGGAAGAAGTTCGCTGGAAGGGAGGCCTTAATGCATCCTCCATCATCCAACATGAGGAAAACTCAACATGTATGAGCTGATGTGGAGTAGGACAAGTAACAAGATGAAACAAATTGACACCAGGATGGCCGACACATGAAGTCAAGGTAAACTACAGAATGGCCAACATGGGATGTATCCTTGAACAGTGAGCACAACACAAAGTGACTTAGGCAGATTTCAACATGAAGGGGAAATGATATAAGCCTGCAATGTAGGAGACATTGACAGACCCTCCATATGGTTGGAAGAATAACCAACCGGGGGAATAAAAACTCAGAGATCAGGTTCACCCTAAAGCCGAAACTAAAACCCAACTAAAATGATAGACTCAAGCAGGTGCTATGTTCAAGGACATGAATGACTTAACTGCCTTTGAAACTGAAAAGATGTGATATACCCTTCTCATCCCTTATTCTTTTTGGTAAAATAATGCCCTTCTTGTTGTTTTAATGAGTCCAAGAAAGAAAACTCAATAAGTGCAACCATGTAAGAGTTTAACGAGCCCATGAGAGGAAGACTCGGGACCTTCTTCATTGTTTACAGAGTTCGAAGAAGAGATAGAAGAATACTCTATAATACTGATCTCTGGATTTTAATATCGAGCCGAGATCTGTTCTTGCTCGTCGGTGTTTTCAATTTTAAGGAATCTGAAAAACTTAAACAATAACGCCATACACCAACCCATGGATTTTAATATCGAGCCCGAGTTGGTAGTATGCTCGCCGATGTTTTCCTGTTTATAGAGTCTAAAAAACTTAAACAATCCATACCCTCTTGTGGATTTCACATCGAGCCCGAGTAGGTGAATGCTTGCTTGGTGTTTTCATGTTTCAAGAGCCTGAAAACCCTAAAGAAGGCTCCAAAAGTCCTTTTTCGTATAGTTAGTCTCCTCCCCCGAAAAATTCTAAAACGATGAGAGAAGAAATCTTCTAGCCACGGATGACTAGAGTATTCCTTTTTCGTAAGTAATCCGCAAAAGTATGGAAAAGGGTTAACTTATACTTAAGCGGATGTCGCTTCAAATCCTTTAACGGGTCTAAAAAGACAACTATACTCAGCAATATTGTCATATTTAAAGATTCTAACAAGAGCGTGAAAGAACTCTATAAAGATATTTTTTGTAAAGTTTTAACGAGCCCGACAAAGTAAACTCACGACCTCCTTACTATTTTTAACGAGCTCAAAGGAGATACAGAAGAATGCTCAAAAAATCCTTACTATTTTTAACGAGCTCGAAGAAAAGGTAGAAGAGTGCTCGTTACCCCCTTACTGTTTTTAACGAGCTCGAAGTGAAGGTGGAAGAATGCTCGTAGCCTCCTTACTGTTTTTAAAGAGCTCGAAGTGAAGGTGGAAGAATGCTCGTAGCCTCCTTACTGTTTTTAACGAGCTCGAAGTGAAGGTGGAAGAATGCTCGTAGCCTCCTTACTGTTTTTAACGAGCTCGAAGAAAAGGTGGAAAAATGCTCGTAGCTGGATCAATGTCCAAATGAATGGCAGACTGCATTATAGACTCAAGGAAAACTTCATCAGAGGGAAGTATATTATCCCAGATGGAACACATATCTAAACATTCAAATGGAGTTATCACCTGGTCATTTGCCGGGACCCAGTCCCGAGAAGTTAAGCATGAATTCAGAGGCTTCTTCTCAGTAGAAATTGGACTCAAGGAACAATATGCCACATAATTTGATTGTGACATGGTAGTGCCTACTGACGGGGGACATACTTTGTCTATAGTTGGGTAATAAGAGGGATCAACAAATGTAAGCTAATTGATAGTGACAATGCTTTCGTTGTGAGGAAAATGCATCACACGAAAGAGCATAGACACCACAGCCTGCATAGCATATACGTAATCACGCCCAAGGATCATATCAAAATCCACAGGGTCCTTTAAAACCATAAAATTAACTAAGACTGTTTTTCACCCAAAGTAACAGTTACTTGAGGGAGGAATCCCACCGGTTCACTAGGTCTTCTATCGAAGTTCAAAGACAAATTAACAGCTGGAACAAGGTTAGGAAAACCTAAATCTCTCCAAGCATAAGGGGATAAGATACTAACATAGACTCCTTCATCTACAGTACATCGGTGAACTGCATGGTTTCCGATATCAACCTTTATCTGGAAAGGTGAAGAAGAAGGAAGGCGAGGCCCAGTTAGACTATTCCAATCAAAGGAAATGATCCCAGAGCTTGGTAGGGGTTTACTCGGCACAGATGCAGTGCCCCCATTTTCAGAAACATCCAAACTGGTAATGCAAAAGACTTTAGGGATAGGTGCATCAATCTCCGAAGGACTGATGGGATCGGTCGAAGATTGCATCGATTTGATCACTTCACTCTCTGAAAGAAGAGTGGGGTTTAACAAATATTGCATTGATTCAACCACTTCACTCTCTGAAGGAAGAGTGGGGTTGACCAAAGATTGCATTGGTTCAACCACTTTATCAACCAAAGGTTGATCAGGTTGTAGGGAATCTATAGACAATTCAGGAGCAGAGGATCCTTCAGACATGGACCACACTCTCCGCACCTCTGGAATGGTAGGGCACAGGTGAGTAAGGTGATCTCCCTTACAAATTTTACAAGGGAACTTTGGCTTCCATCCTATAAGCTTAGACTCCTTTACAACAATAGTACTCTCAGCATGACTAGCATTGGCTGATAAATTTCCCCCAACATGACTTGCAATGGTTGGTTGCTCAAAATCAGAAGACTGTTGAACTACGGACCACACTCTTTGCACTTCTGCAAGTACAGGACACAAATAGGTCAGCTGGTCTCCCTCGTAAAACTTACAAGGGAACTTAAGCTTCTGTTTATTAGGTTTGTCGACAGTGTCAACTTTCTCAGCATGACTTGTAGTGGGTGATTCAGTGTCTCCAGTATGACTCACAGTAACTGGTGACTTGTCATTAATATGACCAACAGTGATCAATGACGTGTCCTCAACATGAGAAACAGTGGTTGAAGACATGCTTTTAGTATGATTTGTAGTGACTAAAATTTTTCTCCCAGCATGACCTCCAAAGGCTGGGTAGGTGCCCCCAGCATGACTTCCAGAGGCTAGGTGGCTGCCCCCAGCATGACTTCCAGGGGTTGGGTGGGTGGGTTCAGTATGATTTAGAGTGACTGAGTGAATTCTCCCAACATGACCTCCATAGGTTGGGTAGGTGCCCCCAGCATGACCTCCAGAGGCTGGTTGCATAGGTTCAGTATGATTTACAGTGACTGAAAATTTTTCCCCCAACATGACCTCCAGAGGTTGGGTGGGTGCCCCCAGCATGACTTCCAGAGGCTAGGTGGTTTCCCCCTTGCTTTGGCATCTTCTTCCTATTCTTCCTCCGTCTATTCCTTTTAGACTGTTGGTTACTAGTATTACTACTTTCACCACATGAGGTAGAAGGAGGAGGAGAAGATGTTACTGGCGAAGCAGGAATAGGGTTTTGATGCTCTTGATGTGAAGTGCTTACTTGAGAAGCATCAGGAGCATGCAAGGCATTCGGAGTGGAAAACACCCAAACCGGTAGCCCTATAGTGAATCCTGGAAGATTCAAGGTAGCCATTAAGGGAGTACCAATGTTCCCAATAAATGGAAAAGCACAAGGATCCCCTTGAACAGGGGTCCCTTGATTAGTGCTCACCGGGATGCTTTCCATAGTTTCTGACTCAACGGAACAGAAATATCTAATGCCAACTAAAAACAAGCAACAGAAAGAGCACACCACTAAAAGGTCCAAGGTAATCCAAATCAGGAAAACAGATGCCTTCTGGAGGAAAGTCTGGAATGATTAGGGCCCAGAACTAACCAACGAAGGATGAAGAATAGTTACACGGGGTCCACATACAGGTCCTTTGGGTGCAAGCATTTGAATCACCAAACTGCCTTCCCAAATTTATGTAGAGGGTTTCCTCCCACGTCTGTCCTAGGTAAAACAGAAATAGCCTTCTGTCGTCACCTATGTAGAGCCCTAGAGTCTAGATACTAAGGTTACCACCAATACGAAATAACCTGGGGGGACAGTCGTCAGCCTAGTCGAAACACATGGGAAGGGTAGCAAAGCCCGAAATCCAAAAGCACTTTAAAAAGCACTAGTGGACCCCCGTACGTGAGTCAACTCTGGTTTATGGTTGATGGGAAAGTGAGGGGGTATCCTCAACAATTCCAATCGCCCATGGCCTCGTGCTTAACTCTGGTTTGAGCAGAGCATCCCAGTACTATTTGATAGAGGTGGATTTACCTAATAGATAGTCGTACTACGATTGTTGAGCAATGAAGCCGATTTCGGGTGGTTTAAGGTGATTTAAACCCGAAATCCTAGCCTAAGTTAGTTGATGATGTGTATACCTAAAAAGAAAAATGTTGCTAGTAAATTTTATTAAGTGTTCTTTTTAAATGGTTTTTCTTTACTCAATGGTTGTAGTGGAGTGTGTGGCGTGGTTGTGACTGAAATAAAGAGTGCATAAAAGTAAACAACTTTCACTAAACTTTCTCATTCATTGTTTTCCAAAACTAAAGATAAGCAAACCTAAAAATATTTTTGCTTTTTCTTTTAAATTTTCAAAGCAAGACAAAATTTATGCTACTTCGAAAAGAAATGATAAACCTTACAATTATGCTACCAATTTTCAATTTTTAACTTTTCTCTTTTTCAAAGAAACTAAAATCAGAAAATGGAACAAGTAAGATCTAAAAGCGGTGCCGATAAAGATAAGAGACTAATGGCTTAAACAATCAAAGCAGAAACTGAGAAAGACTCGACCTACCAAGTTGTTTCAAAACGAAAAAACTCTAGACTTGGCAGTGAATGTAAGAAGAAAAGGGAAAAAGATGCATGTAGCGGAAAGGCAGACCGATAAGGCTGCTCCTAAGCATCAAAACCCAGTAAAACACCAGCCAAGTAAACAGAGTAGGCAAGCAAACCAAAAATCACTTTACCACTACACAAACTGAAAAGAAAAGCTAAGAAAGCTTCAATAAAATCAAAATGATCTGAACAAAGGTTCAGAAGGCCTCAAATCATCAAAACTTTCCAAAAGCACCCAACTGGGGTCAAACCCTAGCAGAATAGTCAAGTAGCTTCAAAAAGGTTAAACAAGCAGAAGGACACCTAAACAGTACTCGAAGCGAACTAAAAGGACTCTTGAGAGGTTACACAAGACCCATAAAAGACACAGGGGTGTCTCAACATTAGCAGAGAGGCAAATCAAAAGAAGGAACAGACCCAACATTCAAAAATCAAACCCTACAGAAAAAGGTTCAAACTTACAGGAATGTGTGCTACTATATACACTAACCCATGCACACATTAGAAAATGCTCTACTTTATACACTAGCAACCTGCACACACATCAAAAAATGCTCTACTTTATACACTCGCAACCCGCGCACACATCAGAAAGTATGCAGGTTAAGTGCGCTACTATGTGGTATAGAAACCAGCACACACTAGGAAAGATGCGCTACTGTGTAGTGGACAAAGCTGCATTCATGACATAAAATACGCTACTGTGAGTATAGTAAACCAGCTCACAAGGTCTGAAATCAGACAAAAAGGATTTGCAACAGTGGACTGAGATGAATAAAAACAAAAAGAACAGGCAACAATGACCTATAAGACCTCTCAAAGAACAAATAGACTGAAATAGACTGGAAGAAAAACCTAACAAGGTCTCCTAGAGCAGAAAAATAACCGGTTACTCCCCAGCGGAGTCGCTAGTCTGTTGTTCAGGATTAAAACCTTATAGTGAGGAGAGACACTACCAACTTGGGCAGGGTTGATAGGTAAATACATTCATTATATTGCATTTAGTTCTTACAAATGAAAGAGATCAAAATATCGAAAGATGTACCTTTTATCGACGGCTGGTCCTAGCTTTCGCTTGGTCTTCTGCTTGATCCTTCGCTATGATGAACCTGCAACACAAAGAAAACCTTCCTCAGCGTATCTTGACTGTAATAAATATGATGAATATTGAAAGCAATCAAACATCAACAACAATCAAATACTAAACCAAATGAACATACAATCCAATAGACATTCGATTTGGGACAGGAAGGGTATTTCCACCTTTTTATTGTCAAAGAAACATGAATCAATACAAATATACCTGATCGGTCAAGATGCTTCTGCAACCGAGTCCTGGGCTCCTGCTCTTCACAATAACTTGGGAATTCCTCCATCATAACAGCACTTAAGGCCTTTCTTCTCTGTCCCTCTCTCATGGATCCTCCTTGTATTTATGGGACAAGGTAGGCAGTTAGAATCGAGAGGTGGTTGAATTGGGAGGTTGGGGAAGTTGCAAAACCAACTTCAACTAATCCCAATTCGTAATCTTAATATATTTTTTGATTTCATCTTAAGATGTGCGCGAGTTTCATACAACAAGAGTAGCGCATAGAGAGCAACTTTCATGCTTTGCAACAAGCATTTGCAACTTTTTGGAAAGTGTGCGTTGGTTTCCTTGAGGAAAGCATCGCATCTTTTGAGGTGTGCGCTGGTTTTCTAGAGCAATAGTAGCGCACATGTGGTGAAATACGAAGAAGTGCAGATTTAACCTGTAACATGTATGGTAATTCTTCTAATGTGGAGCATCCTTATCAGGGTCATGTTCTAACACCTAGTTATGGACCCAATTTATCATGCACTTCATCACATACAGTAATGCGTACCTCTTATTCGTCTGCTTCCTTAGCTCCCCATGTCCATAGGCCCTCATGTAGTGGCATCATGTGTCGTGGTGATTTTACTGGATTCATGGCCCCTATGGCCATTAACCCATACTACCATTTTCTTGGCCCTCAGCGACCTGCTCCAATGTAGCCACACCCCTATGATCCCCCTTTTCCTCTCGGAAAAGTATATACTCAGCAGAATATGCCTTCCCAACCTACACCCAATAACGAACAAGAACAACCCAAGAACAAGAATAAAGGGAACAACCACCTCTAGGGAGGTGGGGGTCAACCCCCTAACCCAGAAGATAACATTGGACCAAAACCCGCAGATCAAGACCACAACAAACTGCCTAAGTATGAATAAAATGCTCAACTACAGACTAAGCATTTGTGTTCCTTTTGTGGTGTTCACGTGCGCTATACCCATCGTTTCCCCCATTTGGCTAAGGCTCGCGAGTTTTGGAACGTGGATAACCAATGAGATGCAACTGTTGCCCCACAAGGGAAAGCTAATATACCTCCACCTCATCCCACCAAAATGCAACCAATGGTCCTACAAAACCCCTTCCCTCTACAAGGGGTAGTCATAGGGAAACCCATGGCACCTTATCCACCCCCACCAACTTGAATGAGTAAACCTCGTGACTTTGGGGTCCAACACCTCCTTATGTTGTCTGTCAACATAAACCTTCATACAAGACGTAACCAATATGGTTCAGTTGTTGAAACCTCTATTACTGATAAAGGGAATGATCCACTCACATCGGTGAACCCTTACACCTACCTCAACCAACCACTGATGGGATTCCCAAAGTACCTAAATTTTCTTTGTGCCACATCACAAATAATCATAATGCTTAGGCCACTCCTAACTATAGCATTATGGACAACTTGGAACAGTCTCCTACTGCCATGTCTACATTGGAAGCTCTCTGGAATTGTCATGCGCAATCCAAATCCTTATTGTTAGTGTTAGGTGCAATTGATACTTCCAACTCTCGCTTGATTACATTTGATTTGGATCAAGCAGAGTTACGAATTCCCTCGTCGGTAGATTTTCAAATCCCAGTCACCATTCAAAACTTGGTCATTCATCGATGAATTGTCAATGAAGGTGCATCCACCTACGTCATGTCCATGCATGCTTGGTAGAATCTTGGATCCCCCAAAACTTGCGTTGTCCCTTATGATGTTCCACGCTTACAACGGTCGCACTGCTCAACCTCAAGGTCTTCTCCAAAACCTCCATGTAGATTTAGCTAAGAAAATGGTCCTAATCGATATTGAGGTTGCCAACTCCTAGTTAGATTACAACCTCCTTCTTGGGTGTAGCTACATTTATGCTATGACAAAATTCACCCCATTGTTTCCAGGCTTATAATGTTCCCCTGTGAAGGTAAGATTGTAAAACTGGACTAGTTGACCTATTACGACCCCAAGGGGTCAAATTGTCTAGGAAATCTCCTACCCATGATCGACAACACTCACACAAATGAATCCATCCCCACTTTCATGGTTTTTGGACCAAGCATCTTTAGTGATGCCCCCATGATAGGAACCTTTCAAGATCTACCTTCTCCACCTTTGATGGTAGAAATATCAAATTTGTACACTGTCTCCTCTACTAAGTAGCCTGCCCAACCTCAACCTCAACCTATGCCCTCTCCCATCCAATTACCTAGGAACCAATGGGGAGGCATGTCTATTCAACAAATCACATTCTTATTTCCACCTTTTGGAATTGTGAGACCACCTGTGATGGTGACACTCAACCGCCCAGGTTTTACGTTAGGCCTCCTTGTTTGGTATCTTACCCCTCCAACTACGCCTCCTACACCTCAGGTTGTCTTGACTCATGTACAGCTAATCGGTACTGCCAACCACCCCCCTCTTGGAGTCCCTAAGGAAACCCCACCTATCACCCATCCTACTCTTAAGTATAAGTTTGGGGGGAAATATAAGAATGTGACGATGCCGAAAAATGCAAGCCAAGCCTTGAAACCCCCTCCTATTGCTACAGCTCAAGCATCCTCACCTTGTGCTATATGTGATGTTTCATGTCACGCTACCCAGAATTGTCCAGAATCACCCATCTTGCACACTCACATGCAAACATTAAATGATAAGACCAATGAAAACATTCCAATGGTCCATCTCCCTGACACCCCCAAAACGTGCAACAAGTCATTACACCAACCATCCTTGTGCATTATATGGCCTTCATGGTCATTATTCACATCCTAACTGATCTACTTGAGAATCGATTAGTGCTGGCTAACTTGCATCAAATTTATTTAGTCCCAAGTCACCACTAAAGAAGAAGTCCACCCGCCAGTGTCTTCTTTGAGCGGGATGAACACCATCTGTTTCATCTTGTCCTTTGAGCATATTTATGCATCATCCCATGATGTTGTGGTTATATCGACAAATGTAGGCCCCTCAGACCTATCTAGTCAATCATTTTGAAGCGATGAAGAAATTCTCGAAGGGATTATAGAACCGATCTTCCCTTGGGATGATGTGCACCATCGTGCATATTTCATTCCCAAGGAACCCGTCCTTCCTTCACCATCTTCGAGCTAATTCTCCACTGAGTCGAAAGAATTTATCCCTCATGGAAACATATATTGGTTCAAGAACCCAATCCCGGCCCCTGATGCCTCCAAACAAGATAATATGGAAAACATCTCTCCTACCATTCAAGTGGGCATTTCGGTCAAGCCAAGAATCACTGAGAACATCATTTTAGGTGCATCATGTACTCTTTAAGACATTGTTGTCTACAACCCACTCTTTCAAAAGTTTCATGACATGTTTGCTTGGTCGTACACTTAAAGTCTTGGCCTCAACCCTCCCATCGTGGAACATCACATCGACACATGGCCAAATGTTGTGTTGGTACGCCAAAAGTAGAAACCCATACACCTGTTGAAAGTGCCAGCCATAAAAGAAGAGATCGAAACGTTTCCCAAAGATGGTTTCATTTATCTAATTGCGTACACTTCATGGGTATCCAACCCCATCCCCATTAACAAAAAACAAGGAACCATACGCTTTTGCGCTGACTTTCATGATCTGAACTTATCATGTCCAAAAGACAATTACCCCACCCCTTTCACTGACCAAATTATCAATGCTTTTGCTCGTCATGAGACTCTTTCCTTCATGGATGAATTTTCGGGGTACAACCAAATTCAAATTCGCAAATAAGAAAAGTATAATACTTCCTTCACCACCCGATGGGGAATCTTCACCTATCGAGTCATTCCATTCAGGATAAAAAAAACATTGGAGCCACATTTCAGTGCACCATGTCATATTGTTTTCATGACTTGGTTCACATCATCCTCACCTATTTGGATGACCTCATAGCATGGTCCAAAAAATGCTCGTAGCATCTAGAGGACCTTCGATAAGTGTTCCTTCGATGTCGCAAATATAATATTTGTTTAAACCCTCTCAAGTGCATCTTTTGCGTACCCACGGGCCGATTACTGGGATTCATTGTTCCCCAAAAATGGACCATTATTGATCTGTTGAAGGTTCAATCCATTACTAACATTCCCTCTCCGTGAACTTTGATCCAACTACAAATCCTTCAAGGAAAGATCGACTTCTTACGATAGTTTATACCAGACTATGCTATAACAGTCCATGGATTCTTGTGTTTGCTCCAATCCAACGTTCCTTTCATTTGGGACAAGCAAGCGCAACCTACCTTTAATGCGTTGAAATGGGCTCCAACTTCTTCTCCACTGATTTTCCCCACGAACTTCATGAAGGATTTTATCCTTTAAATTTCAGCATCTGATTATGTCGTAGCTGGACATTTGGTTCAAGAATACATTGCTCGTCAAGAGCACATTATTTATTATGTGAGTCAGAACCTGTTCGGTCCACCTCTCTCCTATCCTCATGAGGAGAAGTTATCTTTAGTCGTAGTCTCTTCAATAAAGAATTTTCATCATTATATTCTTCTAAGTTGGACCAAATTCATCAAAAATTCAAATCCTATGTTGTATCTCTTGAACGGTTTCCTTATCCAAGGTCACATTGCTAAATGGATCATTATTTTTTAGGAGTACAACCTTGAGTTTGTTACCCGCAAGAGCACCAAGGCATTGGTTTTGGTTCATCTTATCACGGATTTAACAACTACATCCATGTCATCCCCTATCACCGATCACCTCCCAAATGAACATATGTTCACCATAGGTTCCAACAATCCTTGGTATGGGGATATCCTCATGTATTTGTGCACCCAAAACTTCGGTCGTCACCTTAACCGCGATGATTTTCATCGTATATATGTCACCAAACTCCCTAATACCTCCTTATCGGCGATGTCCTCTATGGACAAGGTGCTGACACCATCCTTCAACAATGCCTCACTCACGATGAGGTCGAACAGGTCCTGAATGACTGCCATAGGGACGCTTGTGGTAGCCATCTTTTTGAGATGGATACCGCTCAAAAATTCATCCGCATCAATAATTTATGGCCAACCCTTTTATTTGATTGCATCGTGGCAGTCAAACACTGACGCAGTTGCCAACTCTTTGCCCCAAAGGTAAGAAACCCTCTTGCTCCGCTTCACCCAGTGGTCATTATCGGTCCCTTTTGTAAGTGGCCTATTAACTACATGGAGTGCAATCCTATGTTGTCCAGTGGCCATAAATACATAATATTGGTAGTCGACTATTTTACCGAATGGGCCAAGGACATGAAACTTTTAACTGCACCGTGTCCACTGTGACATGCTTCTTTTTTAACCATGCCATTGCTAGATTTGGCATCCCTTTCCATTTGGTTTCCAATCACAGTTCTCACTTCGAGGAGACCATCTGGAAGGATCTTTCACGCCTGTTGAAATTTGAGCACCAATTCTCCTACAGTACTACCCTCGGGGCAATGGCCAAGTTGAGGCTATCAACAAGACCCTCAAGACCATGCTCCAATGGAAAGTGGACAAATACAAGTCCATTTAGCACCATATGTTTTTTCTGGCCCCATGGGCGTATAGTGCATCAACAAAAACCATGATGTGCTTCACCCCATTCCATCTCATGCATGGAGTGGAATCAATTCTCCTGATTGAGTATCGAATCTCGTCCCTGCACATCACTATCGAACTTTTTCCAAAGATTGATGATCTAGAGAAGTGTCTGATCACCGATCAAACAAGCTGATGAGGATCATCATGTGGCGCTCCAAACAATCAAAGATTCTAAGCATTGGTCGAAGTCCCATTACGACACCCATATACACCCACGCACTTTTAAAGAAGGTGACGTTTTCCTTGTCTACGACCAAGTCCACATTAAACTCAATAAGTGAAATTTCGAATCCATGTGGTAGGGACCTTACATCGTGAAACATTGCCTCAGAAAGGGAGCATACCTCCTTGCCAATTCAAAAGGTCAACTCTTGAAGAACCCCCACAATGGGTTGTATCACAAGAGATTTTATGCTTAATGTGACTGAACCCTTAGTTAATTGTATCATAGCTTTTTCTTTTCATGTTTTCTCCTTTTTTAGAAAAAGAGCCTCATGGTTTATTTCCTTGATCTTATCAGATGGATTCTCATCCTATCTTATACGTCAGTTATGTCGACGGTGTAAGTAGATACTTACCGAATCTTATCTCGGTTGCGTGGGTACTTTAATCCCCATCACACGACTTGATTCACATCGGTGGTGTGTGTGTGATGGTGCAGCCTCCAAAAACTAGGTGGAACACGACATTTTTAATGGTCTTTTGACTAATTCCATGCACATGAGAATTCATCGCCTTTGTGTTTATCTACATTCTTAGTTGCTTGTCGCATAGTCAAATAATTGTTATCAGGTATGAGATCCTTACCTATTTAGAAAATTCCTATGCACTAAACAATAGGTTAGACAGTTTGAATCCATTAGATTCATCCATGTCCCCAGGAGTTTCAACGATGTAGCATACCAAATGGCTAATGATATTCTAGAGTGGCACATTAATCATCAATTACAAGGAGATAAGGCATTCACATGCATTTCACATCATTTTGCATCCATATATATATAACCATCACATGAATAAACATCAAATAATTATACGAGGCTTATAAAAATAAAAATAAAAGTATACATCCACATGCATATGTATATAAAATCATAGGTCCAAAATATAGTTCTGTTAACAAGGAGCCCCAACAACTCCATAAAAATAAGTACATCGGTCAAAACTCTCCATGCTCATAGCATGGGGGGCATCTCCACACATTATCGATTAGTCATCAGAATAATCTAGGGCATAATCCTTCGTGTCATCATCGCATTATTAGAGCCTATATGGGGCATATCTCCCCTCATCAGGTCTCAAATGGCCTCGACGGACACAAAATCTGACACATCGTCGAACGCCACTCAGCAAGATCCTAATAGCAAATCGTGATCAGCTCATCGTCAAGATTCTGCCACCCATCATCAGAGACCATCTCCAGTAGTTAGTCAATGTCACCACGCAGTTTTTCAAGGACTTCCTCAGCACTCCTCCATCATTGTTGCGCTCGTGGGGTAGGTTCGACTCCCTCAACCTTGTCGAGTTTCCTCTGGTAGTCTATCAGGGGCATTGGCCCCACATCTGTACAAACATGACAAGTCATCAGTACCATCATCATGTGTAAAAATATAGATATCATATATGATAGTGTTGTAAACACAACTATTATCATCATGCATGCATACCATCAGGTACGCAAGCCTGCCTGGGGACATGAGCTAGCTCCAGGTCTCCTCGGTAGTCCATGTCTGCATATGGGTAGTCCTCGACTACCACAATAAGTTGTCACCTCTGCACAAATAATTCCTGACTGAACACCCTATCGATCATGCCTCTGCCCTCCCTGATCATCATCTCACTACATCTCTTCATCTTGAGCTCCATCGTCCCGTTTTCCCTCAATGCAAAGTGGGGTAGGCACCTTCTCAAAGAAGAAGGCGCAAATGAATGAAGCGAAACCGAAATCTCCTCTATTTTGGCTAATTTGGTTCAACTTCCATTGAACTGAGGTCAAGAACATCTGGGCCCACCTGAAGTAGGTCCCCACAAGTACCTGCTCCACCAAGAGCATCTAACCTCCTAAGACCTTATGGGTCCTACTTAATCATAAGACTCTCACTACCCCCATCGTAATAACCTATGTCTTTAGGCTCTCAATATTGACTAGGAGTATAGATGTACCATGTAGCTTCATGCTTTCTACATAATAGCGATCTAGTATATCTCTCATGTCCACATCACATGGATGTATGGTTTGTGTCTCACCAATCACTCCCAACAAAAGGAGGCCAGTCATGAATTAAACGTCCTCAACAGTGATCTCCACTCACTCACCTTGAATGATAAAGGCCATGGTTTCCCGATCCCAAAACTCAAGAATCCTGTTGATTAGAAATGGTGCACTCCACATCAAAGTTTTCTCAAGAAAATTGAGTAACCTATGATAGGACAGACTATTCCTAACAGCCTAGTCACCATGAATGTCTCATCGGATGTTTGCAACATCCCTTTCCCTCAACTTGACCCTCCACATCCTGCATTTCAAACCATCAATCGAGATTAGTCAACGATGAAAAAACTTCATATTTGGCTCAAGTCACACCTTTATGAGAGAACTAAGTGACACAGGTCACACCGATTTGGTAGAAAAGAGCAATTCAGGTCGCTCCTTTTCTCCATACAGGTACAATTTAGGCCAGACATGTGCAACCCAAGTTGCCTCTATCCTATGAAACTAAGCAACCTGAATCACTCAAAACCCCACAAAATGTGTGACCCAACCCTAAAACACTTGAGGGGTTTCTCGAGGTCCCTAAAAATCCTAAACACACAAAATAAATAGACAAAAATGATGATAAGGTCGAGACCACTAACTTGAAGCTCGCAAAATCTAAAACCAACGGTTAGATCAGGAGAAATCAATGCCTAAACATATGTGATCTCCACATAACTCCAACAATGAACAGTGAAAATGACACTTGGAGTGGTGGGAGCTACCCTATTTAAGTCATTTTGGGCCCAAATTTTCCTATGATCATTACGGCCTCATACAGCGTCCATTTGATGCACCGTTCACACCAAAGGAATCAGGATTTTGCACTCTTCATGATCATGAGATCCATGTTCCATGATCGAAAAGTATTTTATGGGCCACTTTTTTGCTTACCTCAATTTGTGTGCCCTCATGTAAAGTGGACATTTATTATTTTATATGGTACTTGTATACTTGATTTGATTTCCAGATGCACTTTTATGCTAGGTATTGTTTCCATGTGTACAGGTCCAAATCACGATGAGATTCAATAATTTCATCTAGCGACTAGTCCTTACATGTATAAAATTTCAAACTGACATATAGGTACTCCCCTGTATAGAATATCATGTGCATCAACTTTTTCATCCGCTTTTACACCTATAGGACCCCATATGTTCAAATAAGTGGCCTAGCCCAGCCACACTTGTATTTTCCCTTACTCGACAGTAAAAATTGCCTTACATGGGTGTCCTTTAGTACCCCTTGGCATTTGGCACCCATGTCATCAATTTCCCATAGCATAGGGAATCATTCTAGTCAGTGATTTTGCACAAATATGCATATTACTATGTCATCGTCACTCATTGTCCTACCCCGTGGGATCCCAAACTTATGGCCGTTAAGGCTTTCTGATGTTTCATATTTGCAAACTCATGAGCCCACCATTCCATCCATACTGCAAGTCTCACATTATTTTTCCACCATTCATTACCCTACAAGGATATTACCATCAATGCCCTACCCCACCATCAAATTTTCATCTACTATCACCCAATCACTTGAATCATTTGATCATTTCACCATATGCTTATCTCCTTTCTATTTCATCTAATCTCACTAAGGTATCGAGCTTCCTCAACCATCATTATACAAAGGTGCTTCCAAGAACCCCCATTTTCCAAATGTTCACACATTTTTTAATCTACGATTGTGAAGTATTGCTCCACAACCTCTCTTCGGTGCTCAGGAACTGGAGAAACCATTCAACAACTAGTGCTCCTCAGCACTCCTGCAAATCATGTATAGCCTCTTTTTATGACAACACCCCTGGTTTCCTTTGTTTAGAGTGTTCTACAATGAGTCACCCTTGGATTCATACTAACATCATATTGCCTCTGAGTTAGCCATCATAACCCCCCCCTTCTCCGTCAATGAGTCCCTCCCATTGCAGTTATGTTCCTAGGGATCCCAGTTGTGTTCTTCCCCTGATACCATCAAGAGTTCCACACATGTTGCTAGGTCACCCATGCCTTCATACTCTAAAGAAAGGAATTTTGAGTCCATTAATCAATTACCCTCATATCCCCAAATAGTGTCTCAGTTACATGTCCAAATCTATTCATTTCTTAGTCATATCCCTCACCCTTCCACCAAGGAAACACCATTGCCTTGTTGGTTGCAGGTCTCCCTCTATCAACATCAACACATCTATTCTAGAGGATAGACCTATAGGTTCCCTATACCTTGGCCTCATAACCATCATTGATGAGTCCCTTAGACCGATTGAGGGGAGACCTTAATTCCCCTTAGTATGGTTGTTTCTCATGTGCTCGATGTAAACTCAATCATCGCACCAATGAGATTTGTATAGGTTGATGGTTCTCTCATTATTTGGTCGAAGACCTCAAATATCCGTGACTCTTGTCCTTTGGTGAGTCTATGTGGAAGCCTTTCAGCCATATGTTTCCATAGATATCTGATTTGTGTTGGCAATAATGATTTGGAAGACATACAGTAACTTGCTTCCTTTTGTATCGAGTTCCAGATGTAGTTCCACAGAATTGTTAGATTCAGACTCTCAGTTGTTTGAGTCACTACATATGATGGATTCCTCTAGTTCCAACAGAGCATCAATTATTGTGATTCAACGTCCCATTGGGATGTCATTGTTCTAACATTATCCTTTTAAATCAGCCATGGTTGGACCATGATTATGTTCCCAAATTGAGTCCCTCCTAGCTTATGATGTACACATCAGTTATCCATGTATTGATCAAGTCCCCTCTAGACTTAAATCCACTTTATATTTTGATACATTGATACGAGCATGGGAATGCTCACCTCATATAGATATTTGATATTATATGCACCTCATCCATGTTGAGTATTGTATTTGCAACTAAGGGCCCATGTAGTCCCTTGGCATGGCAAGCTCCCTCTAATGAAGTCCCCATCTTCCATGTCAGCGTCACACTTATCTCTAGAAAAGAGAATCCTATGATGTATGTCGGCCATACGATGAGCTCTTTACCTCACACATTAGGGGGCAATCTATTAACACCCAAATTTTTCCATTAGCCATGTCATCATCCCATTGATCCACATACGTCATCATTCCATCTCATTTCCCTTTCATTTATACCTATTGGACCTTGGAAAAACATTATCAAAGCCAAAAACTAAAGTCAAACACCAAAAGGGGCCTTCCTAGAAGTAGGTCGCTCTTATTCCTAATATATGAGCGACCCAAGTCACTCAAAACACTTTGAAATAAGTTTCCCAAGTCGCACAAATTCTCAAAAACTAAGCGACCACGCCTCGACATGATTTTTGGTTGTTTCCTATTTTTCTCCTAGCTAAAAGTGAAAACGTGGGAATAGACACTGACTCGGCACAATTCATGGAGAGTATTTAGGACGGAAAAAACCATCATGATCCTTATCCCCAAATCCATCTACCATGCCTATAGATGAACCCTCAAGGTCCCCCATAACACACAATTCTCCACTCATTTATTCAAGTTTTCATTATGTTGAATTTTCCCGAGATCGAAGTCAAACTTTCCTGCTCCTATATCACCTTGTTAGAGATCGCTATTGTGATGTGTGGCTAGAGGATTGCGGGACTAATAGGAGACCAACAGACCCTCCCTTGGACAGTTGCAAGGGTCCCTTCCACTGTACTCAGCGAGGTGACTCTACTCCTTGTAATTCAAGATACAATTCTTCGATTCTTTAAATGCTTATGTCATATGAATGTTGTTTGTCAAAGAATGTGCTTACAATGTTAGGTTAGATTTGATTTAATATGTCGCATGGTAGTTAGTGTTATGATTCCATTTTAGTTTTGTTCTTCTGTTTTTGTTTCTTTTTTTCCTTTCGAAACTTTGATAATGTCTGCACAACCCTTAGCAGGTCCCTTTTGGCACATGCATGTGTGCAAACACACGCTACATGCACACTCTTAACAAACACATGGTGAAGCTTATGGCTTTGACCTTCCTCCTCTAAATAAAATTTTCTTCATTTTCCAGGGCTTCTCATTGCAAACGAGGATATCAAACACTATTAGCAAGATGATATGTTTAATTAGGGTTTCGAGGGGCAATTAAAGGTTCAAGAAGCCTACATCATGACTAGAGATTATGTAAACTTAAGCAGTATGCATTTTGATCTTATGATTCCACAGGTTTTGCAACAATAACAACGAAGATTCTTAGGCCCCTTCTCATCTTCCTCCCTCCCTCGTATACATAGGATGGAAGATGAAAGTGTTAATTTGTGTGGTTGCTAATGCTATTTCCATCTCAATGTTATCTAAGAATGTTTCTTTGTAATAAATCCTCTCTTTCCATGGTATGCTTCTAATCATACAAGAAGTGATTGTTGACCATCCAAATGGGTTAATATAAGTTGAAACCTAGATAATACTTCCGTTAATGATAAAGTATGCTCAACATAAAAATCATCTCCCTTTCTCTTGAATTTGGGATGCTCCTTTTGTTGAACCACAAAAACAATGTCACCAGTAACTGTGTTGGGTTGCATCATCAAAAGTTGCAAATGATGCATGTCATAAACAAAAGAATAAAATCAATCCAACTGCTAAATGACAGTAAAAGAATAAAGGCCAATTGTTGAATGATAGTAAAATAATAAAAGCTAATTGTTGAATGAAAAAGAAACGAATAAAATCCCAAAAAAAACAGCTAACAAAACTTTCAAAGACAAGTATTTGTTCGAGTACACAGGGTACTACCAAAGGACCGAACACCAAGAGCAACCACTTCACACAAACAGATCACAGATCAACACACCGATGTTTTGACGTGGTTTAAACCCTCTTGAGGGAAACACTCCATGGCCCCGGCCAAATAGCTTCTACGGGACAATTTATTATGCAAAGAAAGAAAGTTACAAATGAGCTTCTCTTAATCGATCAACTAAACAATGACCCTCCATGCTCTTTAAATAGAGATCATGGACCAATCGGGTGTTAAGCCACGGATCAAGGTTAGGTTTGATCTAAGAGAAGTTGAGCCGTCGGATCACTCTATGTCGGGAACATATCATGACCGTCGGATTAAGTATTTACAAATGCATACTAATTCATACTAAAGAAACACACTATCCCTAACGGATATACACAAGTTGATCTTAACTAACTCCTAAGTGTATAAATATCCTAACACCCCCCCTTAAGAACAACTTGGGATAGGATTGAAGTATTTACAAAAGTGACACTATTAGGAGAAGGAAGGAGGCATTAGAGCCTATCCCCCCTTAATGACAAGTTCCTGAACTCCTAACATAGATCGAAGTTTAGAAAACTTCGCTTCTGTAAGAGACTTGGTGAAGATGTCTGCAACTTGATCATCTGTGGGCAAAAGAGCACTGCAAGAACAAGATCATGAACAAGATTTCTGATGAAGTGCATATGTAGCTCAATGTGTTTGTTGCGTTGATGTAGAACTGGATCTTTGGCAAGCTTGATGGCACTTTGATTATCGCACCAAAGTGGAGTAGGCTGCTGCTGCTCGAATCCAAAATCTGAAAGGATCTGTCGAAGCCATAAAGCTTCCTGACTGGCATTAACTGCTGCTCGATATTCTGCCTCTGCTGAAGAAAGAGCAAGAGCTTGTTGTTTCTTACAAGCCCAAGTAATAGGTCCAGATCCTAGACTGAAAACATAACCTGCAGTAGACTTTCGATCATCAGGATCGCCAGCCCAATCTGAATCAATGAAACCAACCAACAAAGGTTTCCCCCTGTACTGTAATGAATCCCAAACTGAACTATACCTTGAATATATCGAAGTATTCTTTTAGCTGCTTTCCAGTGACTTTCATGAGGTGTCTACATATAACGAGAAACACGACCAACGGCAAAGGAAAGGTCAAGACGGGAATGAGTCAAGTATAAGAGACTACCAACAATCTGACGATATAAGGTGGCATCGACTTCAGGTGAAGTACAAGTGGCAGAAAGTTTGACTCCAGACTAGAAGGGAGAAGGGGCTGGCGTACAATCTTCCATGTGAAAGCGACGAAGAAGGTCACAAGCATACTTAGATTGAGAAAGAAATATTCCTTCTTTGGTTTGCAGGACTTGGAGACCAAGAAAATAATGCAAATGTCCTAAGTCTGACATTTCAAAATTTTGTTTAAGACTGGATTTCACATGGGTTATAAGGTTAGGGTCACTACCAGTAAGAATAAGGTCATCAACATATAGAACAAGTATGATGAGATGGTTTCCTACTTTCTTGGTATAGACATTGGGGTCAAAATGGCATCTAGAAAAACCAGTGTCAAGGAGAAAGTTATCCATTTTGGCATACCAAGCTCTAGGAGCTTGCTTAAGGCCATATAAGGATTTCTTAAGGCGGCAGACAAGGCTAGAGTTATTCTGAACATAGCCAGGAGGTTGTTCCATGTAAATTTTCTCCTATAAATCACCATGTAAGAAGGCAGACTTGACATCCAGTTGATGGACTTCCCAGTTGTGTAAGGCTGCAAGGGAAAGAACAAGGCAGATGGAGTTCATTTTTGCGACGGGAGCAAAGGTTTCATTGTAGTCAATCCCTTCAACTTGGGAAAAACCTTTGGCAACTAACATTGCCTTAAGTCTTTCAACACTTCCATCTAATGCATACTTAGTTCTGTAGACCCATTTACATCTGACAAGTTTTCTTCCTTTTGGAAGAGGTACAAGATCCCAAGTATCATTTGCCATTAAGGAACGATATTCTTCATCCATGGCTACATCCCAATATGGATTCCCTTAAGCTTCTGCAAAAGTTTATGGATCATGATTCTCGGAAACTTGAGCCAAAAGAGAAGAGACTCGCTGAAACTGAGAACGTGTTCGACGTTGATCTCTAGGATCACCGGCAAGATCACCAGCTGCTTCACATGTTGAATGGACCCATCGAGGAAGCACTTGTGCTGGTGCAATTGGAGGAACATAAGTAGGTGGAGGTGGATTTTCATCCTCACTGTCATCATCAGAAACTGGAGTTGGAAACCTATCAAGGAAGTTGGAAGAAGAAGAAGAAGAAGGCACAAACACCGAATCAAGCTCACAGGCCAAAGATGGCATAATCGCCGAGTTAGGCTTGCAGGCCAAGATATTTTCATCAAATTTAACATCTCTTCTAATGATTATATCATGAGAATGTGGTTGAAGAAGTCTATAACCTTTTACATCTTCAGAATATCCAACAAATATGCACTTTTCACTTTTAGGCTGCAATGCTTTCCGTTTTTCATCCGAAATGTGAGCCCATGCTTCACTACCAAACACACGGAAGTGACTTACATCAAGTTTAGTTTTACTCCATGCTTCTTCCGGTGTTATACCTTGTAATGCTTTAGTGGGGGTGAAATTAACTATGTAATTTGCACAATTTATGGCTTCAGCCCAAAATTGAAGACTTAGTCCCTTAGATTGGATCATACAATTAGCCATTTCTTTTAAGGTGCGGTTCTTCCGCTCAGCTACACCATTTTGTTGTGGTGTATATGGAACAGTGTGTTGTTGTTGGATGCCTTATTCAGTGCAGAAAGTAGTGAACTTTTTGTTAACATATTCTCCTCCATTGTCAGATCTTAACTTAATAATTTGATGACCAGATTGTTTTTCAACAAGGGCCTTGTAGGCCAAAAACATGTTAAATACTTCACTTTTAAGTTTGAGAAAATAAACCCAAGTGCATCTGGTGTAATCATCAATGAAAGTTAAGAAATATTTGAAACCAGAAAAGGAAGCAGATGGAAGAGGACCACACAAGTCACTATGCACAAGCTCCAAGGGAACCGAGGCATGCCAAGAGGCACGTTTGTCAAAACTGTCCTGATGATGTTTTCCGAGTACACAACTGGAACAAACACCATCCCTGCAAGATACCATTGGAAGACCTGTCACCATATTTTCTTTACATACTTGTTGCAATGAGCGGTAATTTAAGTGACCAAATCGCTCATGCCAAAGTTTGCTCAAGTTATCACTATGAGCAACAAAAATTGAATGGAAAGGTGATGACCCAAAGTTGTTAAACTTGTACAACCTGGTAATATCATCAACAATTCCGGTAGCTAGAACCTGTTGAGGATCTTTAAAATCCTTGATTACAACTTGGTGAGGTGTAAAGGTCACATTTTTACCTTCACCAGAAAGAGTGATCTGATAGACTGATAACAAATTGCAGGAAATTATTGGAACACATAGTATATCACTAAAATGACCATTATCTACTGGAACTGTTCCAGCTCCTACAACACTTAGAGATCTATCATCACTAACAAATATTTGTTTGGTGTTACATTCATGCATAGTAGAAAAGATGGCTTGATCCTTAGCCATATGATAAGATGCTCCAGAATCAATGAGCCATTCATTTGAAGTAGAAGAAGAAGATGCATTATAAAAATAATCAGAAGCACAAAGTGCATGTCCATGAGAGGCAGATTCTAAAGGTGAATCTAGGCTGATGTGGTGCTTCTTCATTGCTGCTTCCAAGGCTGCCATCTTCTTGAAACACTTATATTCATCATGATTATCTTTCCCGCAATAGTTGCAATGACGTTGTCTTCTTGCCTTTTGGATTGGATCCTTTGTCATTTTTTAAAGAAGGAGCTGACTGAGAGGGTTTTGGACCCTTGTTTGACTTATTATTGCGAAAATTTTGTTTCTTGGGAGGCTTGGACTTTTCTTTCTGTTGGGACAATAAGGCTTTCCCAAATGTATCTGCATTGTTGATTATTCCAAGATGAATGAGTTTATATTTCTCTCTAATCAAGGAATCACAAAAGGATTCAAGACTAGGCTCTTGATTGCTAGCTGCATTCAAGGATTCTTTCATGGAGTAAAATGTAGATACAAAAACAGAACATGCAGGTCCAAGTTTGGAAAGAATATGATAAATGCATTGTTTGTCTTCCCTCTTAATCTTACATTCAGCACATAAGAGTTTAAGAGTTTTGTACTTAGATAAATAATCTTGAATGCATGAAAAGTCACTTGGATTTAAAGAAATCAACTCATTTTTGAGTTGGTGACCTTGAATTTCATTGTGTTTACCAAACACAGATTCCAATTTGTCCCAAGCAGCATCAGGTTCATCAATTCCATATATGTGGAATCGCAAATCAGTAGAGATTGACATCCCAATCAATCCACGAGCTTCGTCACATCTATTTGCCCATTTTATTTTCTTATCATCATCAGTGGGTTCGGTTTCTTTCCCTGAGGTAATTCTGAAAAGTCCCCTACTTCGTAGAACATCCTCCATACGAGATTTTCATGAGAAATAGTTGGAATTGTTAAGTAGAATATCATAAGGGATGGCCATATTTGTAAATTAATGGCTGTAAAAGTAGAAACCAATAGTCTGGATGTGAAGATCTTGAAAAAATAGGCGGTTTCAAAAAAAACAGCACTGAAAACTGACTCTGTATGATGAAGTTATGCTTGAACAAAGAAACTGTTGAAAATGTCCTCAATAGTGACGTGGCAGCTAAAGAATGTCCAGCAAAAAAAAGAACCCCCCTCTTCCCAAGATGAACCTTTTGACAATTAATTTACAAGAAAGTTGCTTTAAGTGAACCACTTTTTTAAAATAAGTGATTTCATTTTTACAATGATATTACTTTTAAATAGTGCAACAATAAAAAAAACTTAAGTGACTCACTTGTATTTTTATTTTTTATTATTTAAGTGAGATGCACGTTTACAATAAAGTAACTTGAAAATAGAAATTGCATACACTTTTTCTTTTAAAAATAACTTCCTAAGACTTGAACTCAAGACCTATTAAGTAATAAAGCAACTTTGAACCAAGTGAGCTAGATTAAAAGGTATGTAAAATATGGGAATGAGGAAGGGAGCTTTCTTTTTCTTTTTCTTTTTTTTTAAACTCTTCTTGCTCGGTTTGCGTGCTTGCCCTTTTTCCTGCAAAACACGCCACAAATCGAAACAAAAAAACTTTTCCACACTTGTGGAGTTAGATCTTGTTAGCTTTCCCGGAAAGTCTACGTTTTCTCTCTGTTTCTGATTTGCTAAGATCGCGCAAGGTGCACGGCAAAGAGCATACGCAGCCGAGAAAAACCCTTTCCCTTTTTGTTTCTGATTTGCCGAGATCGCTCAAGGTGCACGGAAAAGAGCATACGCAGACAGGAAAGCAACAATCCGAACCCAAAAAAAAATCTAATAGTAAAAAAATGATCAAATATGAGGTTTTTTCTTTTAAAAATAGGAAATACAAAAAATGTGTCACTGTAACATTATACCTTCAGATCTGATGAAATACGTGTTTCTGGAGCAACCGGGAACCGTTTTCGATCAAACAAAAACTATTTCCCAATGGAAACGACGCTCCAGACGCAATGGAACACCTCCCATAGCTCAGAAATGCACAGAAATACCAGAACCAGAAACCTGTTCGAGTTTCGGCAATAACAATTCAAGATCTAGATCATAACCGGAAGCAGCTCTTCATAAAAGCTCTGATACCATGGTCGGGTACACAGGGTACTACCAAAGGATCGAAGACCAAGAGCAACCACTTCAAACAAACAGATCACAGATCAACACACCGATGTTTTGACGTGGTTTAAACCCTCTTGAGGGAAACACTCCACGACCCTGGCCAAATAGCTTCTACGAGACAATTTATTATGCAAAAAAAGAAAGTTACAAATGAGCTTCTCATAATCGATCAACTAAACAATGACCCTCCATGCTCTTTAAATAGAGATCATGGACCAATCGGGTGTTAAGCCACGGATCAAGGTTAGGTTTGATCTAAGAGAAGTTGAGCCGTCGGATCACTCTATGTCGGGAACATATCGTGACTATTGGATTAAGTATTTACAAATGCATACTAATGCATACTAAAGAAACACACTATCCCTAACGGATATACACAAGTTGATCTTAACTAACTCCTAAGTGTATAAATATCCTAACAGTATTTACCGCCTTATCTGCTTCTGCTTGAAGGTGATCCTTTGACCATTTTGCATTCCCTTCTTAATCATAACCTCAAGCATTTTCTTCTTCGGTGAGACCAGTGGCCTTGTATTTAGTCAACTAGAGACCAAGTTGGCCTTGTTACTATAACTCATCACATATCGAAATCACGCTCACCATGGTGACTAGGTTGGCCTTGACATCTGTCCGCTGCATTTGACGAAATATCTCAAGATACCCAACAATCATGGCATTCAATGAGGCCGCATATGTTTTTAGACATTCTATCAAACACTTGGCGTGCATCATCCAATCTCCCACACTAGGCATACATATTTATCAATGCAACACCCACAACAACATCTTATTTGAAACCCATTTTACCAATACTATAATGAATCTCCTTTCCCTCTTGTAGAGCTGATAGACTGGCACAAGGCTTGAGTGCAAAGGGAAAGGTGTATCTATTTGGCCATATTCCTTCCTGCTGCATTTGGAAACAGAGTGCAAGAGTTTCCTCAAATAATCCATCCCTGGCATAACCTCTGATGATTGCATTCCACAAGAAAATGTTTCATTGAGATATTTTGTCAAATACTTGGCATGCATTCTCCACTTGACCGAATAATGAATACAAGCCTACGATCTTGGTTCTTAAGAAGATATTATGATCTAATTCACTTAAGAGGATATGGGCATGAAATTTTTGGAGAGTTTTAATGTGGGTACATGAATTAAGTAGAGAAAAATGCATATATGCATTGGCATTTTTATGAAGGAGAGCCCATCTCAACATTGATTTGGGTTTATGTTTTGTTGGTTGCTTAATTATGTGAATAACGAAGCGCACAATGTTTTTAAATTGCCTTCGCCATGCAATGCTAAACAACTATATGAATTTGGTTTCTTCTTTCTCGTGAATAATTATTGCAAAATTGTGAATACAATCAAATGGAGCTAATAATAAAAGACAGTAAACAAGCTTGCTTGTACTTACTACTTACCCGTGTTATAGGACCTGGCTTTCCCATTGTTGGATCTTCATAATCATATTATTGGTAGCGGAGATGCATTTTTGTTTTGGCACAGTTCTAGTGATAGCGGAGTCCAAGTAATCCTAGTAGAACAACTTCATTAATAGTTGTTTCACCGGTCAAAAGTAGTTTTTGGTTTGGCAAAGTTGCTTATTTTCAACTTTTCGAATTTTCTAAAAAAATTGTAATTAGTGTGATAACAAACACACCTAAAACTAATACCTATTTTGATGAGTGTTAGTATTTTTATTACTAACAAAATGATAGTAAGTTTTCTCAAACAACTTAAACTCCTCATTTACAATGACTCCATTTCTTTCATCTAAATTGAAGACCCTAATTCAAACATGGAGACTAACCAAAATTATTCAACAAAGCATGACCAAAATTTAACATGTCAAATCTAGTTTAAAACATGTTGAAATTGATGGACTTGAATGCTAAAAAGGAGCAAACCCCCAAGTACTCTCAATGTGCAATCTCAATAAACAATTTAACTATGGTAGCAATTATTTGTTATCTTAACATTCATTGTTTATCCCACTCCATTCCAACATATCTAAGGATTCATAAGACAAGTTGACTAATAATGACTCCCTAAACTATTTATCAACTAACTCAAGCCATATGAGATGAGTTATAATGACCTTGTGTTGTAAAATTGTGAAATGCATAGTAAATATTCCAAGCGTAAATCTAAAGACCAATGCTCAACTAGTGAATGGGTATGAGTCTCAGTGGTGGGCCAAGATAATTTTGTGATGGTTATATTTTCCATTGTGTGCAAAAAACCCCCAAAACACCGAAAATTCCAAAATGTAGAATACATAGCGTGCTCCTTATATTAATGGTATGTTAAGGTTATGGTTTTGAAATCATTTTAATGACTAAGTAAGCCAATCTCGTAGAAAATAGTTTTTAATTTTTTTGTGAATTTCTTTATAATTTCAGCAAGTTTTTTATGGATTATTGGAATTATAAGTTTTAATCATTGAAATTGCAATGAGTTGTTGTAATGAGAATGGGGTCTATGAATTTAAATGTCAGAATTTACAAAATTGCAATATTTCGTTATCAAAATTGTGATTTTCCATTATCATATTCCATCAAAAAACCTATCAAGGAGGGAAGAATGTCCCACGATTAGAATCTATATACAGTGTTAAAATTTTCTAAATTGTAAAAATTCATTGTCAAAATTGCAATTTTCCATTGCTGAGTGACACAGGGGGTCTTCGAATCCATCTACATTGTTACAATTTACTAAATGTTAACACTGCAAATGTTTGGGTCCCTGAATCCATCCGTAGTGTTAAAATTTAGCAAATTGTAAAAACTTATTGTCAAAATTGCAATTTTCCATTGTCGAAGTGACACAATTAAAAATGACTAACACAAACGACTAATTCATATTCTTGTAGTTGTTAGCTAGTCATATTTTTATTACTGGACTAAATTGGTCATTTATGTTAGTCCTTTATAATTGTGTCACTTATTATCTAGTCATATATTTGATCCCTAGACTAAATTAGTCATTTAAGTTAGTCGCTTTTAGTTGGGTCACTTAAAATTGATAAACTTTGGTTGTATTTCACTTGAAAAAACTGCGGTGACTAACGTTTTTAGTCACGTAGTCACTAATATCTCATTTTGCACTAGTGAAACGAGTCTAGGGATAATGTCAAGTGTGGTACCACATGGAGAGGGGACTAGATAGGAGTCACATGGAATGTCTAGCGCAGTACAACAAACGAGGGTGTATCCTGACAACTCCAAATGGTCACTACCTAGTATGGTCCCTAAACTGTTGAGTTTTCCCATGAAGTGAAAAATATTTGGATGTTTATAGGCACCAGAATATGCCTTTAGGGAGGATTATTTTTTAGTCCAATTAATGTGAAGTGTTTTAGAGTGTTGCTTTGGTTGAATTAATTTGATTTATTACAACATGCGTGAATAATATGCAATATATAAAAGCATGTAGTAAGGTTATTTTTCCAACTGAAAGTAGATGTGATGTAATTACTACTCAAAATAGACTAAAGGAAATATAAACTACGCTAAGTTAAGCAGGAAAAGAAAGAGAAAATAAAAATAGAAACACACATGAAAATGACGTGGAGAGTGGGTAGGGGGGATGTGACACCACCGCCCTATTGGATGGGTTACAAGATGTTATGCATCATTTAGAATGCCTACTGTTGGTCCTTATGGACAACAATCAATCTTACAATAGTTAGATAATGAATATAAGAAAGTGGTAGAAAAGATGCCTTATTTGGTAGGCACCCTAGGGGGTTGAATGGTGGTCAATTCAAGATCAATTCAAGATTACTTTTGGACTATGCACTTTATTTCCTAAACATGTATATGAAACAATAGATAATTTTCTCCATAACGAAGCCCTTTGATCTCTTTCGGATGGGGGCTCCCCTGCCAACAAATGTTAGACTAAGAGGAAAACAATGAAAGGAAGAGGTTAGGACTATGAATCTAAGTAGATGTAAGGGTCTGTATAATGATATTTTCTCATTGTCCAACAAGTGGGAAATGAGCTAAAATATGATACATATACTAATTATATGCTTTTACAAACTAATCTACAACGTGCAACCACTATATTGATATGCAAGACATATAATTGTTCTTCAAATGAAAATCTATGCATATGTGTGCTTTAACAATGGCATGCATGGACATGCATATATCATTCGATAACATGCACTAACATATAAATGTTTTTTTCTCTAAATCTACTTAAGATAATCAAATTTGATGATATATTTGTAATTTAGAGATCAAATACAAGCTTTGCATGTAATTATATGTAACTAGAAAAATGAAGAGTTTTACTTTGAGGATGGTAGAGAGAGGAGGAATTCCCTTTAGGTAGGTAATGAAGTTCCAAAGTGATGCACTGAGGGACTAGTTTGATTGAGCCACCAATTTTGAGGCTAACCGCTCACTTTTCAATGGATAAGGACATGAACATGTTAGAATAAAGTTACTAGAGAAAGAAGGAGGAATTCCCTTTAGGCAGGTAATGAAGTTCCAAAGTGATGCACTGAGGGACTAGTCTGATTGAGCCACCAAGTTTGAGGCTAACCGCTCACTTTTCAATGGATAAGGACATGAAAATGCTAGAATAAAAGCTTAATGGGAGATTGTATCTCCCTTCCTACTCCACCAGGTGTAATCCTACAAGACAAGGTTAGATAAAGCATTGATTGCAACTAAAAGAATGCTTAAAACTAACTCCTATCAAGTAGTCTACATAAAACCTCAATAGAAAAAATAATCTAAAGAGATTAACCCTATTGAATGATAACACCTTTTCTAAGGCCCAATAAGAAGTAAGTAAATAGAGCAAATAAACTAACAAGGTTACCTCACATATGAGAGCTTGTGACCATATGTCCACACATGAAAGCACACCACAAATATGACCTCCAAATCCTTCTTTATTAAAATTTCCAAAAGAAAAAGTACAAAGAGCTTGTGCAAAGCTTCAACTCAAAATCAACCTCAAAAAAAGAGAGAGGGGAAGCCTCTCTTAAATAGAAAAAATGAGAGGATACACCCCCTTTGGGAGATCATGCACACTGAGGAGAATGTGACACACAGAGGGGCTCTCCAAACCCCTGATGGACCACCTCTAGGAGAACTCAACACATAGTGGAGTGAACTAGGCCTGAGGAGGCCACCATGCACCGCATCTAGGAGGAGATCCATGCAATTAGGAGTTAACTAAAGAGGAGGGGTGCCACCTTTGGGAGGAGCATTCAACGTCATGCAAGGAACATGCAAACACATGCATGAGTAAGGGGAGGGTGCCACATTTCTCCCCTATATGATGGAAGACACCTGCATGCACCCTTCTTGAGGGGGGAGGTGCCCTAAATATTAGTTTTTTGAAATTTGACCCCCTTAACTCCTTTTGACATAGTTTTTTGAAATTTGACCCCCTTAACTCCTTTTGACATAGTTTTTTGTCACTTTTACCCTGCCAAGGACTCAAACGGTCATGCATGTTGCTAGGAACATGGTTACTGACTCTAATTTTTACATCAAACCATATGGACTTAGACACCATCTCGAGGCACCTGTGTTATAACTTACTTTGGATTTGGAGGTGTGAGTGAAAAAACCATGATGAACTCTAATCACTAGGATCTAAGTTTTCCTAGGTAAAAAAACACTCCAAAGTTGTCATAACACGAGTGTCTCACTCAGGATATCCCTGTTACACATGTAATGGATGTCAAAAATTTCCAAACAATTTGACAAAGGAAGTGCAAAAGGACAAGCAATTAGGCAGAAGATTGCCTGATATGGATGGGGAACTAGAAGATACCTAGTTGGATGAAGTCTTCTATCTAGTGAACACCCTGTGCATACTAGGTGGTAATAGTATCCAATATATGCTCTAGGTTATGCATTTACTAGATACTTACAAGCTAAATATTAAAACAAGCTACAAAATCCATAACTTTTTAACACTCTCGGTGCATAAATTTCTAGTATGGCCCTTTTCTCTATATATTTTGTTTCCTCTCTATTTATTGCAATTTAAACCAACCAAAAAATGCTCGATGTAGAGTCAACTCACAACATTATTTTCTCAAAGCATATGTTGTTAATACTAAAATCTAAATAATATATTTTATGTTGGAGACCTAATCCGTAGGGATTATGGTTCCACTTGTAAATATTGTAAAATATTTACAGTTATTAATTTATAGTTATGGATATGAAGAGGCATGGACATTGGAATATGAATCCCAAAGGTACCTCTCTCATTAGAGCTTGGCCTTTTTTCATAAATCCATGATTTTTCCGACCTCTCTACCAGCTATGTCCTCCTTCCTCCTTGGTTATTTTTAACTCCTTGTATTCCCTCTACCTCCTCAGTCTGGAACACAGTTTGTTAGCCAACTCTATCCTTCTCAGTATGCAAACATAGTGTGTTTCTTTGTCCTCTATGCTCAGTCTGTAAACCCTAATTTGGATTCTCTCTTGTTGTACATGACCATCTACATGCTACAGTCTTTGTCTCCTTTACGCCATCATTTCTACATCTCTAAATGGGTGAATTTGACCTCTCCTCTCTGCAAATTTGACATCTCTTTCATTCATTCTCTATGTATAACTACGCACGCGACCTCTTCACACACCTATAGTATATATTGAGCTTGCAAAGTAGAGAAGCTCATCTGATATTCACTTGTGTAGATGTAAATTAGGTTTGCTAGCTCTATCCACTAGAGAAGGCACAGTGACTTGTTGGGCAAGTGGTGGTTGTTCCTATGCATATACAAATATGTTTTGATGGAGTTTTTTGTTGAATAGAGGCTCCATTCGTTGTTGTATGGTTCACTCTATCGATGTACACTGTGGATGGTTTTTCAAAACCAGTCAACATTTATCATTTAATGTCTTACATAAAACTATGAATTAGCCATTCGCATTAACTCCATATGGATTCAAGTAAAAGCTCGAGGATAATATTGACCATGTTGACAAGCATCACGCTAGTTGCGTGAAGGAACTCACTTTCCCACATTATTGAAGCCACAACCTCAACTAGACAGTGGTATTCTAGTGTGCCTAACATGAAATAACATAACTTTAGTAAGCTTGGCATCATGGTGTGAACTCAATACACATTGTATTAAAAGATTTGGGTCAAAACTTCTTGCATTGATAGAAATTTCTAGCTTTCCATCTATTTTCTTATAATCAAGGTTCTGGTTTTTTGGTTTTCCGTCTCCTTTCTTATCATGCTGCAAAATAATCATAAAGAAGTTTTCATAGAAAGAACATAAGAGAACTTGAAAATAACATTGTACCGAGGAGCTTGAAGTTTGTATTGTAATATTGTAGTGCAAATATTGCCATTATAGCCATTATATTGATTGTATTACAAAGATTGCAAATATTTTAACAAGACTATATTCCATTATCATTATTGTATTGTTTGAAACCATTGTATTGTAAGTTATTTGTAGATATTGTAGGCCTGCACTTGTATTGCAATAGCTTGAAGATAGTATTGTATTGATGTAGAAAGTGTATTGTTGGAGATCTTGTTATATTGTACATTGCTTGTATTACCAACTTGTAAAAATTCATTCCCTAGTTTCCATTTTTGGAATAGTGCTCATTTCCAAGGACAACTATCTATAGTGGTCAAGGAAGATCAAGCACACTCTAATCTTCAACGACCTATGGGATTGAATTTGTGAAGGATAATTTGTTGAAGAAGAGGATGGTGCAACTGTAGCTAGGGTTTTACCCCTAGCTTGTGCAAATGAGCACCTACTAAGGAGAATGGACTCCTTAGTAGCAGTTCAGTAAATGTAAATTAAAATGCTAAAACAGAAATAAAAATTACTCTAAACATGTGCATGAAACATAAAAAATAAGATGTAAAGAATGGCTTTTGTATTAATTTTACCTCCAATGTGGAGGTTGGTGAAGCTCTTGCAATGCTCCAAGAGGGTTGCTCCAAGCTCCAATTTGCTCCTTCTCTTTCTCCAATGGTGGGAATGGGCCAAAAGGGGCTCTCAAGGGTGAGCTAGGGTTTCAAGAGAGATTTTGGCAGAGTAAGGGTGCTTATGACTGTGGATATGAAATGAGGGGTCTCCATCACCTATTTATAGTTTTTTGGTGGTGGAGTGCTGGCCCATGGTTTTGGGAACCATATGGTTTAGGACAGTTGTATAGGGTTTTTTCCTCCTTTTCCTCATTATTTTATATTTTTTATTCCCTCCTTAGAGGGTTTTTGCTATTTTTAGAGGAATTTTGGATATTTTTGGAGCAAAAAGGGGTTTTTTAGCCTTTTTGAGGCTTTTTTGATGGTTTTGTGGCCTTTTGGAGGTATTTTAGGCCTTTTGGAGGCTTTTTAGTGGGATTTTTAGGGTTTTTAAGGGAAATATGGTAGGAAAATGGACAAATGAGTCATGTGATGGGGTAGATGAGGTAGTGAGCACTTTTTGGGTGTTAACAGATTGCCCCCTGATGTGTGAGGGCAGGAGCTCATCGTATGGCCGATAGACATCATAAGTCATATATGGTTTTCCTGGGGTGTGGAGAAGAGAAGAAACAAACTGAAGCCCGGAACAACGATCCTGAACAAACTGCAAGAACTAAAAGTACATAGCCTCAATAATGGATGAGGAATCATCTGATCATATGGATGAGGCGGGCATTCCCATGCTCGTATCAAGATATAATAACAATGGGGTCCAAAATATGGGGACCTGAAATATACATAACCTCAAATACTGAATGAGGAAGAATCTCAATATATGGACGAGGCAGGCATACCCATGCTCGTATCAAGATACATAAAAATAACTGTAAGGCCCGACAAAGGGGGACCTGTAAGATACATAGAGAACCACTGTGTACATCATAAGAGTCCATAGGGGACACAAATCTGGGACATTCTGCTGGGCTGACCATGTCTGAGCTGAAGAACTGATACACTGGAATGACAACAGTGCTACTGAATGTGGTACCAAAGGAACTGATGAGCTGCTGGATCAGAGTGACAAGGGGTACACTCGCAATGGTACACTGAACTGGAACTGATATGGGACTGAACTGGGTACTCAAGGAAGCATGTAACTGGATGGCTTCCGAATACAATCGCCAACGCAGCCCGGACATCCACGGGAACATATAACTGGGTGTTCCGAAGTGACTCACCAATGTTCTAGAGTCGGGGGTAATCCGGGGTCTTCGACAAAGAATGGTAGGTATGTAAATCCTGCGTGATTCTCAACGATGCGATCAAGGTGTTGAAGTAGAGCATGTGAGAAACAACCATTCGGAGAGGCAATGATGACTCCTCTCAAAATGGTCCGTAGGCACTCACCACAAATGGTGATGGGTCCAAGGCGCAGGGACCTCTGGGTCTATCCTCTGGAATAGAGGGGCTATCGTCGACAGAGGGAGACCTGCAACTATCAAGGAAATGATGTTTCCTTGACAGGAGCGCGAGGTGGAGAACCGAAATGTGAGAGTACTGATGGTATGACTGACAAACTGGGGGGACAACTCGGCAAGTAGAGTGGGTGGACTCAAACTTCCTTTGTTCAGAGTATGATAACGGGGATGATCGGGCAACATATGAAACTGACTGATGGGAAAGGGATCATAGCTGTATTGGATCTGGGAGGGGGACTGGGCTGAGGGATACTCAAGCTGGGGTAAAATGGCAAGAGACTGCAGAATACTCTGAACAAAGGTGACCTGATTGGGGGTGTTGCCGAGATGATCGATCAGAGTGCCAAGAGGCACGGGGGGACTTCTTCATGGGGTAGGGAACTAGAAGAAGTGAGTGTATAATGGTACTGTCGTGTGGATTTATACGAGCCCAGGACAGTTCATGCTCGTGATTGCTTTCAATTTTAAGGAGTCTGAAAGCGATAAGAAGACTCTGAAATGATGGAATGGTACTGTCGTGTGGATTTTACGAGCCCAGGACAATTCATGCTCGTGGTTGCTTTCAATTTTAGAGAGTCTGAAAGCGATAAGAAGACTCCAGGGGGTTGCTTTTTCGTGTGTTAGTCTCCAAGGCCCAAAGAAGCATAAAAGGATGCAATGAAGAACTCTTCTAGCAGGTGTGACTAGAGTATTCATTTTTCGTAATTAGTCTACCAGGTCCGGAAAAGGGTTAAACTTATACCAGGTAGACGCCCTTTCAGGTACTTTAACGAGCATGAAAGGAAGCAAGATTGCTCGGCGATCTTTTCATTGTTTTAGGAGTCAGAAAAGAGCTTAACGGAAACTCCCTAAGTGCCTTTTTCGTAAAGGACTTGTCCGGCCCGAAAAAGGGATAAAATTATACCGAACAAAAGGAATGGCCAGGCAAGGAGGAAGTGTTCAATCAAGGAACATGTATGATGACCACCAACAAGGGTGGGGGGGAACACTGGTGGGCCTCCTTGCGGGGTGAATGGAATGGTGGAAAAATAACGAAACATTTGCAGTATGATAGGAGTGAATGGATCATGTAAAAGTGTGGAACAATCCGATGGCGGCCGATGTGGTACGCAAATCGAGGCAACAAGGTGTCGGGACATAATGTTGAAACTGTACCAAGTGAGAGCGAGAAATGATCTCGAGCATCATCACGAGCTCGGAAAAATGAATCCGACGATATAAAATATGGGAAAAACGGAGAACGGGCGATGTGGCACGTAAACCGAGGTGACTAGTGGCGTCTAAAAAATGTGCAAAAAATGATGGGAAAAAATAATGCAATGAGGTGACCATCAGGACGGTCTCGTCGTGCTGATTCCAGTGGTGGAAACGGTTCGAAAAACGGACTCCGTATGGGTTCATAACGGCCAAAACAAGAAAAAGTCAACGGACTATAAATAGTGAGTGGGTCCAACATGACAAGTGGCAGTTGTACTATTTGACTTTGACTAGTGATCAGAGTGGACCAGAGGTGAGGTGGCATTTCTAGACGATCCGACCGGCCGATTTCAGATCCGGGAGATACAGGTATTCCATCAAACTCATACGTGCACGTTTTTTGGGTTCGGGGGGTAGGTAGTGGGTCCCAGTGTTTATTTGTACGGTCCACATGGGGTGGACCGCGGGTTTTCAGCAGGAAGCCGCGGTCGGGTACCGCGGGTTCCACGGCTGATGACGTGCGTGGAGACCGTGGGGTCTGACGCGGAACACACAGTCTAGGACCGCGTGGTCCGAGGCTGAACACGCAGTTTGGTACCGCGTGTTCGGGACTGACAGTCGCGGTTTTGGACCGCGACTGTGGGTCAAACAGCCGCGGTCGAAAACCGCGGCAAGGGGGCCTAAAGCCGCATTTTAGAGCGAGCTATTAGGACTTCCCTGGGAGGGGGGCGGGGGGGGGCAAGGTTTATTTCTTTGACATGAGTCTGATGAGTTTGCCTTGCGTGTTTGACAGGATGTCGCAGGTTCTGTGGAGAGAGCGGGAGATTCCAGATGAGATCGTGGCCGTCGTCCAAGAGGAGCGCCATGTGAGATCGGTGCTGGGACTATGTGGACTACTAAAGTTCACCCAGGTACCCATGATGCAGTCAGCAGCGTTGCTGCTGAACCGACTGATTAGTTTCTGGGAGCCGGACATACAGGCCTTCAAAGTGCAGGGTGAGAGGGTGGACCTCACCCTGACAGATGTATACTTCCTGACGGGGTTGCCCTATCTGGGTAGGGTGGCAGACACGTAGCCGCGGGTATCCGCGGACATAGATATGGAGGACATGTTGGAGCGGTACTGTGGTCCAGAGGCTAGGGTGCATAGGAATGCACTTCTGGTGAGAGACCTACAGGAGCCAGCAGTACAGGCCATGGCGGCATGCGTGGTTCGCGTCTTGGGGTCCCAGTCGCCGGAGAAGGTGTCTGGGGGCCAGATGCAGCTGGTGGAGCGTGTACTAGATGGAGTGTATTACGTGTGGGGCCAGATGTACCTGACCTGCGTTCAGCGGCAGCTGACAGCAGCGAAGGAATCTGGCAAGGGGTTTTGCTATGGTTCTTTCTTGTGTGCATTTTTTATGGAGAGGGTGCCCACACTGCGGCCGTGGGTGCCGATCAGAGCAGGAGGTTTGAGGGAGCCGCGGATGGTGCGGTGGGGCGAGATGATGCACCGCCGTGGTGGCAGCGATGTGGGTAGATACTTTACGCAGGATTTGTACCTATAGTGGCTCCAGATACCATTGACACTAGATGACTACCCGTATAGGGACATGGACTACACCGGAGACCCAGAGGAGCCACGAGCACCAGGACAGGCATGGGGACCCGATGGTACGTATGTTTTTGCTTGCATGTTAGCGATGTCAAGTTTTATATATGATAGTTGATTGATATATTGTTACTGACCAATGGGTGATCTGCAGATGTGGGTCCGAGACCACCGCCAGGACATGTCGCACGTAGGGGACATGTGGCGGTACCAGCCTTACCGGGCCGAGGCAAGGTGCGTCGGCGGGACGCAGAGGGGACTTTAGAGTCCGTACAAGTGTTGTTGGATCGGTTACTAGTTGGAGTGACCGATGAGGGATGGCGGGATGTGGATCTCGATGTAGTTCAGGATTGCATGAGGGCACCCCGAGAGTTCAGATCCATTGCGATTCGGGTGGCTATCTTGGTGGACAGGGCACGGGCACATGAGCCCGTAGGGGATGAGGATTTGCCGGAGGAGGAGCGAGGGGAGGACTCAGAGGCAGCCGATGCAGGCAGTGATGCAGGGTATGACTCTCATTAGGGAGTGCAGGGGACTCCCCCCGAGTTTTGTAGCTACGGCATGTATTTTATGAGGCTTTAGGGATGTATAGACATTTTTGTATAGCTGAGTACAGGGGTACTCAGGACATGTATAGCACTGTGACATGTATTTTTTGATATATATATATGCACGTGGATGCATCTTTTTACGATGATGTTTTAATTGTACGCACGTGGATGCGCATGTGGTTTGTGATATGTTTGTACTGCACGTGGATGCAAGTAGTACAAGATGTTGGGCACATGGATGCCCCTTGTGTATGTTATGTGTTTATATATTTTATTGCACATGGATGCAAATGTTTATGTGATGATAGGCACGTGGATGCCCCTTGCAATCTTTTTGGGTTTTTATATATTTTTATGAGATGCTATGCATGATGGAGGTTTTACATGGTGTGATTGATGTGCCAATCTAGGATGTTGTTGGCCATTTGGTCCGCGACACTATTTTGAGCTCTTGGGACATGGGTGAATGTTATGGATTCAAACTGTCGACTGAGTTGTTTTGTGCGCAGGAATTTTCTAAAGAGGCAGGGATCACGCACCTGGTAGCAGTTATTGAGCTGGGAGACAAGCAGCTGGGAGTCAAGGAACACATGAAGGTGACATATGTCTATCTGGAGGGCAGCAGTCAGGAGACGGGTCACAGCATCATACTCCGCCTGGTTATTGGTAGCAGCGCCTATGCAGATTCCGTCAAGGTGAATCACTTCATGGGAAGGGGAATATAAGACCCACGCTGTAGAAGCCAGGTTGGGAGACCAGCGGCTTGCTCCATCGGCGAAGCCAATGTAATGAGGTGGAAGATGGTCCATCTGTGGTCATGCAAAAATGAGGAATGTAAGATCGCGGTAAAAAAGGTGAAAAACAAAAAAGAGAGCAAACTGTACAATGCGGACCAATGGGGTCACGAGTTATTTAGGGATAAAAGCGTTTAAGATACAACCCATTACGAGGGTTGCGCAAAGGGTGACCTTCGAAGTCAGCTAAAATGTATGCCCCCTTGCCGAGACAAGTCTGCACGATGTAAGGGCCTTGCCACATGGATTCGAACTTCCCTTTGCCGGTTTTGTCATGGGCTTGGTCATAGGCGAGGACAAGGTCCCCTTCGTGGAAAGTTCGAGGGTGTACGTGTTTGTCATAACCAGCTTTGGAGCGGTTCTTGGCAGCTTCAATGGTCTGGAGAGCGGCACGACGGTCTTCATCGGCTTGTTCGAGGGATAGCAGACGTTGCTCAAGTGGGGAGGTATCGGGGAGAAGCTTAACGGCGATATGTAAGGCAGGTATCTGACACTCGATGGGGAGGATAGACTCGACACCGTGAACTAAATGAAACGGGGTAAAACCAGTGGCGGTTTTAGTGGATGTACGGTAAGCCCACAAGGCGGGGAAGAGCATATGGTTCCAATTGGACTTATGTCGGTCAACAGTGCGTTGAAGGATAGTTTTGAGAATTTTGTTAATGGCCTCTACTTGGCCGTTCCCTTGGGGGTAGTAAGCAGAGGAGAACTGATGTTCGAATTTTAGGACGGTGGATAACTCGCGCCAAACGGAATCTTGGAAGTGTGAACCATGGTCTGAGACCAACTGTTTAGGAACCCCGAATCTAGTGATAACGTGGTTAAAAAAGAAACGGGCAGCGGTGTCAGCGGTACAGTAGAAGGTAGGCATGGATTCGGCCCATTTGGTGAAGTAATCGACGGCGACAATGATGTATTTATGGCCGTTGGCAAACGGGGGTCTACACTCCATGAAGTCGATGGCCCACTTACAAAAGGGACCAACGGTGACGACTGGGTGTAATGGAGCGGGAGGTGTCCGGGCCTTGGGGGCAAAAAGTTGGCAGTTATGGCAATGCTTGACCGCAGTGATGCAGTCGGTGAACAGTGTGGGCCAGAAGTAGCCGGCGCGAACGACCTTTTGGGCAGTGGCCATCCCTGAGAAATGGCCGTCGCAGGCACCGCTATGACAGTCATTAAGGACGTGTTCAGCTTCCGCGTGTGTAATGCAACGACGAAGAATTGTGTCTACCCCTCGCCGGTAAAGGACATCGCCTAAGAGGAGATATCGAGAGGCCTGGTGACGGATGCGACGGCGTCCATTACGGGTGACTTTGGGTCTAAACTTCTGCGTGCGCAGGTATAACAAAATATCACCGTACCATGGGTCATCAGACGAGATAGTGAACAAGTGATTGTCGGGTAACTCATCGGAGATTTGTGGGGCCGGGAGAAGGGAAGGTAGATCAGTGATGAGCTGGGAAAGCGCAAGGGATTTAGTGCTCTTAGGTGTTCGGAAAGTAAGGTCATATTCCTGGAGGATAATGACCCATTTAGCAACACGACTTTGCAGTAGTCACCGGTTTAGGAGATAGACCATGGGGTTGAAGTCGGCAACGACTGTGGTATGACTAAGTAAGATGTAGTGTCGCAGTTTTTGGACGGAAAAGACCACAGCTAGGGCTAGTCTCTCCTCATATGGGTAACGTAGGGGTGGACCAGAAAAGGTCTGGCTGACATAGTGAATGACATGCTCTTGGTGAGAGGCGTCTTCTTGAACCAAGACTCCGGACACAGCATGCTCGGATGTCGAGACATAAAGGATGAATTCCTGAGAGAAATTCGGAGGGGAGATCAAGGGGGCTTATGTGAGAGCTTTCTTGAGGGCTCCGAATGCAGCTTCTGCTTGCTCATCCCAGACAAAGGGGACGTGGGTACGGAGCAGGCGCAAGAAACCATGAACAGTGGTAGCGTAATCAGGAACGAAACGACGGAGGAAATTGGATCGCCCCTGCAGACTTTGGAGCTGTCGGAGCGTACGAGGAGAGGGAAGGTCTAAGATAGCTTGGACTTTTAGGGGGTCAACAGCAATTCCTTTCTGGGAAACAATGAAACCCAACAATCGTCCTATCGAAACGCAAAAGACACACTTGTGTGGGTTCAAGCGGATTTGGTATTTGCGACAACGTAGAAAAACTTGCCGAAGGTCGTTAAGGTGGTCTGATCGTTTCCGGGAACGAGCTGTAAGGTCATCAAGGTAGACTAGCAAGATATGGACCAAGTCGTGAAAGCAATAGGTCATGGCCCGCTGGAAGGTGGCACCAACATTTTTTAGGCCAAAAGGCATGACGCGATAGGAAAAGGTGCCCCATGGGGTAGTAAAGGCAGTTTTGTACTGATCTTCCTTCCGGATCTGGATCTGATTGTATCCGGAAAAACCGTCCATGAATGAGAGGACTTCATGCCCCGCACACGCATCGATGAGCTGGTCAATAAATGGCGTGGGGAAATTGTCTTTGGGACAGGCGCGGTTTAAATATCGGAAGTCAGTGCACACTCTAATGGTGCCTTGTTTTTTGTTAACGGGAACGGGGTTTGAAACCCAGGTGGTATAAGCAATAGGATAAATGAATCCCGCCTTGCGAAGTTTCTCAATCTCAGCTTTGACAGCTGGGAGCTTTGAGGGATGAATGGGACGCTATTTCTGACCAACGGGGGGTACATCAGGCCATGTGTCAATGTGGTGTTCTATAATGGCGGGGTCGAGACCGGGCATCTCAGTATAGGACCAGGCAAAGACATCACGGAATTCCTGGAAGAGTTTTTTGTACTCCTCAATCTCTTGTTCACTGCAGGAGGCTCCTAAGGCAATGCATTCATTGACGCCAGGTGGGTCAGAGATATCTATGTGGATGACGGGGGAAATATTGGCCATGTTACCTTCCTCAAAGGCATCCGGGGCAGGAATAGGGTCCTTAAACCAGTCGACCTTGGTAGGAAGGAAATCTTTGGATTCAACCGCAAATTGGGTCGCGGTGCTAGAGGAAGATGCTTCTGGGAGGAAATACGAACGATGGTGCATGTCATCCCAGGGATACTCCAGGGCAGTGAGTGCCTCAAGAATCTCCTCATCAGTACAAAAAGTTTGGGTCGTCAAATCGGTTGACGAGGGAATGGTAGTTGAAGAGATCATGTAAATGGTGTTGACCTCCCCTGATGGGGGTGATATCGGGGGGTGAATCTCTTCAATGGTGGGTGGTGTCGTCTCAAGATCTAGATTGTTCATCTCATAAAGAGCTGCTCTGTAATCGGGGAGATCGGGACAGTGATGTGAGTAATGCCCGTAAATACCGCATATGGCACAGGGGTGGTTAGTGCGCAGTGATTTGTCGCGAGGCTTAGGGGTGGGATCTAGTTTGACAACCAGGAAACTAGGGTCCTCGTCAAGCATCTGCATGTGTTCCTGTAATGCAGGTAACTGTGGACATTGGTGAGTCACATGGCCTAACTCGTCGCACAACGAGCATTTGGGAGGAGCACGAAACACGGGGGGGTTTTTGACTGTCTTGGGAGGTGGTACAGCAGTGTAAGGTTGGGGTCCTCTGCCCCCAGTGGGTTTGGGAGGAGGAGGAGGATTCATGGAGGACAAAGGGGTAGAGACACCGAGGGGTGGCTGAGTGGTAGTAGCCATGGGTTGCACCGGTTGGAGGACGACGCTTGGTGTCGGCGGGGGAACGGGAGGCGAAAGATACCAGATGGGTAATCCCAAGGTTAGCCCAGGGAGGCTAAGGGTAGCCATAACCGGGGCACTTACTACTCCCGATGGAGGGACTAGGAAGGGGATTGTGTGGATAGGTGTAACACCAATGTGGCTAGGTACCAGTGGTGGTTTAGGCAACAAGGGTGGTTGATTGTTAGGTGTTTGGCTATCATGGGACAGGGTACATAAGTCAGACACTTCGGGCGTAGATGACGGGGGAGGAATGGAGTGGAAGGTGGATGTCATTGGTGGGTCTGAGTAAACCCCAGGTCCCAAGGAGGAAACAAACGAGGGTAGCGGCACCATTAACAGGTTGTTCAACCATGGGGAGAACATTTTCGGGTGCAGCAGGGGCATTTGGATCATAGTAAGTAAGTTGGTCGATCTTGACCACACGTCCGTCATGGGGGAACATCATGGTACGAAAGACAGAGGAAGCTATCGCCCGCATAGCATACATGTAGCTACGACCGAGTAAGAGGTTGTAATCAAGCTGGGCGTTGATGACCTCTATGTCAATGAGGATGGTTTTACCACCTAACTGGACGGGGACATTAGCTAGGAGACCTTGGGGCTGGGCCGAACAACCGTCGTAGGCACGTAATGCAGTGGTGGACTGCTGAAGGGTAGGGGATCCCAACTTCTGCCATACGAATGTAGACATAACGCATGTGGAGGCACCTTCATCGATGATGCATCGATGGATGACAAGATTCCGAACGGAAACAGAAACTTGGAATGCTAAGGTGGAAGGCAGGCGGGGTTCGGATTGGTCCAAATCAAATGCCATCAAATTCGAATCATTTGGGTCAATAGCCCCACTGGTTGAGAGTAAAGTCTTGCGCTGGGAAGGGCAGTTCTTCAAGACTTCTAACGCAGACATTACTGTGGGAGATTGGGCTAAGTCATCTACAATGTTGTAGTTTGACGCAGCGCACGCATTGGGGTTGTTGTTGATACGGCGAAGTGGGAAACGAGGTGCTTTGGAAGCGCCATCTATTGTAGGCGGAGGTATACGTAATGCCTGATCAGTGGGATGAGCGCTAGTGGTTTTATCAGCGGGAGGGACTTCAGAGGTGGAGCCATATTGGTTCCGACGAGTCTGGAGGTTGACATCAGCGGATGACATCATCAACAAGTGGTGGGTACCTGAGTCAAACATGGGTTGATCAGGGGCGGCGTATGTAATCTGTTGTTGTTGTGGTAGCGTGTTGGCTTGAGGGGGAGCCAACGGCTGAGTGTTCACCATGCCTTGATTTGGTAAGGAGTTTTGCAGCACCAAAGGTGGCTGCTGAGGTTGCGGGGGGTTGGGTGGTGCTTGAGGAGCCGCATGCCCTTGGTGGTGGGCATCATCAACCCAAAGCTGCCGAGCTCGCTCTAAGTGTGGGCAAGCATGTGTGTAGTGGCCATAGACCCCGCAAATAGAACAAGGATGGTTTGTTCGCAAGTTGGGGTTTTTAGCCTGCTTGGGTAGGCGATCAGGGTTTTGGTTAGCGGGGGCCGCATTATTGTTGTCTGGGGGATTAGCCAGTTGACCACCTTGGTCGATAGGTTGGTTGTTCCCACGATTATGGCCCTTGCCGCGGTTTTGTTGGCCCTGGTTGCGCTAGTTGTTTTGGTTTTGCTGCTGATTTTGTTGGGCGTACACTTGCCCTTGGGAAGCAGGTGGGTTTTGGGGTTGTGCAGGTGCGGGAGCAGGCTGCGGTGGATGATATGTAGGTGGAGGCTGCGCAGGTGTGGCACCTTGAGGGGGTTGCTGATATGTCTGCGGAGCAGGTTGTGGATTTTCCGCAGGGGCTGCCTGTGGCGGGTAATAAATGGGTTGGGCCTGGGAAGGCACAGGAGTTGGTGCAACCTGCTGGTGGTAATAAGCGGGTTGGGCCTAAGAAGGCGCAGGAGCTGGTGCAGCCTGCTGGTGGTAATAGGGCTGAGGTGCGGCCGGGGGAGCATAAGCCGGGGGTGCGTGTCCAAAGCACTGAGATGGACATGAGGGTCCGTGAGAATGGTGATGATGTGCCAGAGGAGTATACGAGTTGGTTGCTCCAGACTGTGAGGTAGCCCGCGAAAGGTCGGGGCCAGGGGTAGGACGTGCTATGGAAAAGGGTTGGGGATGCGAAGAAACACGACCGATGATGCCGTCTGCAGCATGGGATGCCCCCAGCGCATCGTGCTAGGAGGACTCGCCGTGAGGGGCGTCAGGTATAATGGTATAGAGATAACCCGACTGGGCGTAAATGAGGTCGAACTGCTGGACCTTAAGGATGGCCTCTTCTTCAAACTGGGGTCTTTCTGACGCCACATCCTTAGCGATGACAGGGAGAAGAGATTTGAGGAACCAATCTAGGAAGATACGATCATCTAATTTGATCTTGCATAAGCTACGGCGTCGACGCCCCTCATGAATGTGGTCCGTGATGTGGGTAGCCGTGTTTTGTCTGCAAGATAGGAGGATCTCAACGCCCACGTCATAGTGGACAGGTAATTGGAAGAACTGCAGGAAGGTCGAGGCAAGGGAAGCAAAGGTGGCATGGGTCCCGTGGGGTTGCTCGATATACCACTTGGCTGTAGAGCCAGTGAAGGTGCGCTGTAACAGACGGAGGCGAATAGAGTCGTCCACTATGTAGTTGGAGGAACACCATAGATGGAAGGACATGATGTGGTTTTGTGGGTCCTCACCTGCCTTGCCCTTGAACTTAGAGATGTCAGAGGGGAGCTTGGTGGGCATGTGAGGCCACGCAGGGTCGTGTCGGATAGATTCGTTGGTCAAGCTGGCTAGGTCGGGCAGGTTGAGGCTAGCCATGAATGGCAAACTGGAGGAAGGATGTGACATAGTAGTGGGTTGGACCAAGGTGGGGCCAATGCCCCCAAGTGGAGGGATAGGGTGTGAGATGTTTCCCCCAAGTGGGGGAACTAAGGTGGTATAGGATGGTCCTGCACCACCATGGGTAGTGTGAGCCACTGATGGAGTGGGGATAGGTATTCCAGCTGCGGGAATAGGTGCAATGAGGGGAACGGTAGAGGTGGGCCCCATTGAGGGCATACCCACAGCGGGAATGGTAACTGGTGTAGTGGTGGATGGGCCACCAATGGTCCCTACAACGAAAGGAGTGGAAGTCACTCCAGCCATGGGGCTAGTAGGGGCAGTGTAAATGGGGTTCTCAGACTCTTCTTCAGAATCAGAGGTAAAGTAAGGGGCGTCAATATCGGGTGACGGAGTCCTATGTCGCTGATGAGTGGAGTCAAGTGACAAGGCTCGAGATCGATGATAAGTGGTATCAATGGATGATGATCTGTGTCTATGACGGGTGGTGTCAAGTGAACCGTGCTGTGGGGGTTCGCCCCTGAGGCGCCGAGAATGTCTCGGAGACTCAATGGTGACAGATGGTGTCAAATCGCTGGGGATTGTGGTGAGTGATAAAACAGCTCAAAAATCCTAATGCAACCGAGTGTGCAGAAGGAGAGCTCAAAAAACAAGGCACTCAGGCCAACAACCAACTCAAAACACCTACTGTAACAGCTGTGCTACAATAAGTGGAGTACCAACAAAATGGTCAGAATACCAACAAGCAGCAGGTTTCCTAAAAATAAAAAATGGTGGACACACTAGACCAAAAGGAGGTAAGGGAGCATGCAAACACCTAACTAAAAAGTATTCTGACTCAACTAGACATATCCTCTGCAAGGTGATGAAATCCAAGTCAGACAATATGAATAGGAAAGCCAAGTGGCTAAGATGTCCCCCTACCGGGAGGGACACCGGGTAGTCAATCCTAGAAGAATGGCAACTAAGATACCCCGTTCATGACACATCTAGAAAGGTGAATCTTCTGTTTGGTCCTTTTACCGCAATACCCCTATACAGGGATATCCCGAGAACTGTGAAAGGTAGCCCTTCGGTTACTGAATGGAGTGCGGTATTCCACTCAGGCCTCCGGAACCAGTCTCGCGACTTCAACCCTCCTAGGGGAGAGGCCCTCTGGTAAACTGGTTGTGACCGTGCCAAAAAGTACTAGGGGATTTTGGTTCCCTAATTGGACAACAGCTATGTATCAAGTGTAAGTGACCGAGGGGTGTTATTGGAAGCCTATCCCCCCGATCCTACCTAACTACAAAGATTCTTTTGTGTTCCCCAAGTGGGGTTAGAATATTGGTTGAGTTAAGTAGTTTTTAAGGCTCACTTGAATTATGTGACAGAGTGTGTGCTCGTGAGGTGATGAACCCAAAATAAAAGTGCCACAAGGGGGGCAACTTTCTAATTAACAATACTGGAATTTAACATGCAAAATTTTTTGAATTAAAATACTAAAATTTTAAAAAGATTCTGTAAAGGGTACAGAAATTATGTTGCAGAAAAGGCTGTAGGGAAGGATGGCTACAGGTAGGACAGATGGCTGTGCAGATGCAGAAAATATTGCAGCAAAGGGGGCTGGATTCAAAACTGGAAAAAACGCAGAAATCAGACCGCGGGTCTGTGGCGAAACTGAGCAGTCGGACCGTGGGTTTAAGGGAAACAGGCGCGGACAGGTCACAGCTTTTTGGCCGACAGAGGTAGTCGGACCGCAGGAAATAGGGAAAAACCGGCAGTCGGGTCGCGGGAAAAAGGCTAACAGATGCAGTTGGGTCGCAGTAAAGGGGCTGGAAGCCGCAGTCAGGATGTGGGAAACTGGCCGACAGGCACCGTCAGATCGCAGCAAACAGGCTGATTAGCCGCGGTCGAATCGCAGGTAACAGACTTGAATCCGCCGGCAGGGCACCGGAAACAGTCTGAGAGCCGCGGTCGGGTCACAGGTAAAGGCCTGAAAGACGCGGTCGGGACGCGACTGCAGAGGGAAAATACGCGGTTTACGGCGACCGAAAGGGACAGCCGAACAGAAGAAATATTTAAAAATTGTAACCAGAAATTCAAACCTAGGGGAGTCGCCAAAACTGTAGCTAGGATTTTACCCCTAGCTTGTGCAAATGAGCACCTACTAAGGAGAATGGACTCCTTAGTAGCAGTTCAGTAAATGTAAATTAAAATGCTAAAACAGAAATAAAAATTACTCTAAACATGTGCATGAAACATAAAAAATAAGATGTAAAGAATGGCTTTTGTATTAATTTTACCTGCAATGTGGAGGTTGGTGAAGCTCTTGCAATGCTCCAAGCTCCAATTTGCTCCTTCTCTTTCTCCAATGGTGGGAATGGGCCAAAAGGGGCTCTCAAGGTGAAAGTAGCTCAAGGGTGAGCTAGGGTTTCAAGAGAGATTTTGGCAGAGTAAGGGTGCTTATGACTGTGGATATGAAATGAGGGGTCTCCATCACCTATTTATAGTTTTTTGGTGGTGGAGTGCTGGCCCATGGTTTTGGGAACCATATGGTTTAGGGCAGCTGTATAGGGTTTTTTCCTCCTTTTCCTCATTATTTTATATTTTTTATTCCCTCCTTAGAGGGTTTTTGCTATTTTTAGAGGAAGTTTGGATATTTTTGGAGGAAAAAGGGGTTTTTTAGCCTTTTTGAGGCTTTTTTAATGGTTTTGTGGCCTTTTGGAGGCATTTTAGGCCTTTTGGAGGCATTTTAGGCCTTTTGGAGGCTTTTTAGTGGGATTTTTAGGGTTTTTAAGGGAAATATGGTAGGAAAATGGACAAATGAGTCATGTGATGGGGTAGATGAGGTAGTGAGCACTTTTTGGGTGTTAACAGCAACACTAACTACACCTCAACAACCTACAATAGGAAAAGAGATTGCCATATGGAAGAGCAAAGACAAGAAAGCATATGCATGACAACAATAAGTGAAGAGGTGAGTCAACATATTGCACCTACTAAAAATTCGTATGATGCTTTGAAGAAGTTAAAATATTTCTAAGATTCGCATTTTGAATCAAAGCTAATTTCGTTACTATCGAAGCTCTTCAACCTAGATAGAAGGATAATGATCCCATGACTACATCATCTGATATTAGAGCAATCAAGCATGACATTGATGCTATTGGTGTGAAGATAGACCTTTCTCTCACAACCTCCAGCAAGGTCCTCTACCCCACATACTCACACTATCTTCAATCACTTCAAGCTAGTGGTAACTTGAAAGACCTCACTTTTGACACTCTGGTGGAGAAGATCGCAAAAAGAGAGAAAGCCTTTGAAAATAAGACAACTCATCCCATTGGAGAGATCTTGTACCTTTCCCATAAAGGGAACAATCATTCAAATGATTCTTCTAAAGGAGAAAGCGGTAAGAGAGGACGTGGAAGAAATAATTTCAGAGGAAGGCAGGGTAGAAACAATCACAACAAAAGACCTAATCTTCATTGTGCCTACTGTGGCAAAAATGGACATGATGCAAAACATTATCGGGCTCCACGGGAAATGATCAAAGAGAAGCATAACTAGAAGAAATAAGACAAAGGTAAAGCTGATGAATCTGCTCACTTTATTTTTGCACATTGTAATGTTGGAATACATTTTTTCTTCAACACTTAATTTACATCTTAGAGAGATACTTGGCTGCTTGACATTGGTGCAACCTACCACATGACATTTAGAAAATATTTCTTTAAATAATTGAATGATGATGTATATAGTATAATGTATTTTTCATATAATTCCAGCCTCAAACCCAAGGGAATTGGCACCATCGGGCTCAAATTACCTGTATTCCCTAACTTTATGTTGCATAATGTTCTTATCTTCAAGAGTTGCAAAGAAACTTGTTTTTTCTTATGCAGATTAACAACAATGCCATTCCATCCACATGTTGGATGGGACAGTTGAGATAAGGAGATCCTCTGACAACCAAGTCATCATGGTCGGATGTGAATATGAGATATTGTTGAAGTTGAAAGGAACATCTGCAATAGCTCATAATTTTTCTTGCCTCTCTCATCCTGAAGAAGGTACATTGTCATATAGTCTTCTATGGCATGCTAGATATGGACACAATAATCATAACAATCTCAGGATGTTGAAAAAGAATGGTGTTCCTAGTTTTACCACCATTCCAAAGAATTTGAAATAGTGTGATGCTTGTATTCCTGCTAAACATAGTAAGCAACCTTTCCATGAGTCAAATTCCAGAGCATATAGAAAACTAGAGTTGATACACTTTGACTTGTGTGGCCCCATGCTTGTTGCTTCTGCAAATGGCAAAAAATATCTCATCACTTTTATTGATGATTACACCAGGATGTGTTGGTTCTGTTTACTAAAGAAAAAAATCTGAGGCATGTGAAACATTTAAAAATTTTCATGTATGGATTGAAAATGATGCACAATCTCACATTGGCACTCTTCGTACCAATAATAGAAAATAATACACGTGTAATGGTTTTGAAAACTATCTTCGTCAACATGGGATTATGCATTAAACAATTGTTCCATATAATCCTCAACATAATGGTGTAGTAGAAATAATGAACATGACACTCTTGAATATGATATGCTCCATGCTATTTTTCAAGAATGTGAAATTGATATTTTGGGGTAATGCAATTTTATGTGCACTTTATTTGAGAAACATAATTCCAACTCATGCTCTTGAAAACAAGACTATGGATGCATTCCTTTAGTGCGACATCTCAAGGTCTTTGGTTCTACTTATTATGCCTTAATTGCAAAAGAACAAAGAAACAAGATTGGTGCAAGGAGCTGAAAGTGCATCTTCTTGGGGTACTTAAACACCAATAAGGCATATCATATTTACGATGAGGTAAACAAAAAGTTCATGCATTCCATAGATGTCATTTTTCTTGAAATGGATAAAAATGACAAGACTATTGAGAGGCGGCTTGATCATCTAGATAAATTTACCCATGTAAAGACATTTCTTGAAGTTGATAATGAAACTCCATATCTTGAAGGGTGGATCCCTATCTTGGATCAATCTTTGGAATCTCCTTTTGCAACGCCATCTTCCCCTCATGAAGAAGTTCTTGCCACTTCACTAGAATAGGAGTTTTGATTGGAAGATGTGATTGAGAGGATTGGAAGATTGAATCTTGAAGAGAATGAAGCACCACCAGTTGAGCAACATAGAACTTCACAGAAAGTTCCAAATTGGGTCACAAGGACACTTGAAAGTGTCCATCCCAATGAAGTAAAAAACATAGGAACCAAAAGCTCAATAAGGCAAGACGATGGAGGAGATGCAGATAATTCAAGTATAGGTGATGTAGAAGATATGGATGTTTCATATGATTGTGAATTGAATTTATCTACTAATATTGAACCAACTTACTTTGAATAAACTGCTACTCATGATGAGTGGAAAGAAGCCATGTAGAATGAATATGATGCTCTCATCAAGAATGGCATGTGGAAGTTGGTGGACCTTACATTTGGAACCAAACCAATTAGCTGCAAGTGGGTCTACAAGAACAAGTGAAAATCAGATGACTCACTTGACAAGCATAAGGCAGGGTTTATGGAAAAAGGTTTTGCACATAAAGAAGGCATTGACTATGAGGAGAATTTATCCCCCATATCAATATGTGATACCATCCACACTTTATTGTCTTTGGTTGCACAGAATGGGTGGAAAGTTCATCAAATGGATGTGAAGAATGCTTTCCTGAATGGAGACTTGAAAGAGAATGTTTTCACATCTCAACCAGAAGGCTTTGTTGTGAAGGGAAAAGAACACAAGGTATGCAAACTCATCAACTCATTGTATGGCCTAAAATAAGTACCTCACACATGGTATGAAAATATAACCGAGCATCTTCTAAAATTAAATTTCAAACACTTTAATCTTGATGATGTAACATTGCTTGTAATGAAAATTAGAAGATTTATTGTATGTCTTGTGGTGTATGTAGATGATTTTTTGATGATAGGTAACAATGAAAGCTTCATTGCATCCATAAAGAAAGAATTGAAGAAAGGATTTGAGATGACGGATTTGGGACATCTTCACTAATACTTGGGAATTGAAGTAACCCATAATCCAAAGTACATATTCATCGCCCAGAAGAAGTACATAGGAGAATTGTTGAACAAGTTTGGCATGGCAGGGTGTAATCCTCTCTCTACTCCAACGGAACAAAACCGGAATCTCACATCAAAATAAGGGAATCAATTTGAGGATGCAACAAAGTACAAACATCTTGTGGGGAGTCTTATCTACCTTACCACAATTAGACCAGATATTTCATTTGTTGTTGGGATCCTCTCCGGATTCATGCAAAAACCGTGTGAAGGACACTGGTCTACTGCAAAAAGAGTTTTGAAATGCTTATATGGGACTCGAGATTTTGGACTCAATTATTCTAAGGTGGATGACTTCAAACTAATTCTGATTCATACTTTGATGACAACAAATAGAATGGAGTGTCTACTTCAGGATGCCTCAAGAGTCCTGGATCAACAACTGTCTCTTGGAGATCATGCAAAGAATCTATTCCAACATATTCCACAACAGAGGCAGAATATGTGACTGTAACAAAAGAAACAAAGGAGATTGTGTGGCTCGGGAAAATATTTGAAGATTTGCAAGAGAAACAAGTGAATTCCACTCCTCTAATGATTGATAATACTTTTGCAATCAAGTTGGCCAAGAATCCCAGATTCCATGATTGAACTAAGCACATCAACCCAAAGTACCATCTGATTTGATATCATGTAGAGGCCAAGAAAATTCATTTGAGACATTGTTCCACAAATCATCAAATTGCAGACATCTTCACCAAAGAGATTGGAAGAGAGAAGCTTGAAAAGTTTAGAAATATGCTTGGACTCATGAACACCCATTCTGATTAAGGGAGGGGTGTTGGAAACCTAATTTGTAGGGATTATGGTTCTACTTGTAAATATTGTAAAATATTTTCAGTTATGGAGATGAAGAGGCACGAACCTTGGGAATCGGAAGCCTAAAGGTCACCTTTCTCAGCTGCATAAATAGACCATTCACACTTAACAAAATTCATAATCTTGGAGTTATTCCTTGGGCCTGACATTTATATGCTTCAAGTTCCATTTTCAAATAAAATAACATCTAAATTATGACATGTCCATCGTTATGCGTGTTTTAATGCTTAGAAACTAGAGATAAGCTTTTATTTTTAGAACAAGTTAAACTACATGCTCAACCCTTTTATCCTAACAAATGATTTCCAAATAAGTCGTATGAACTTGTCATACAAATCTATGCAAGAAACACATGATTTTCCTATACAAAACACCAAATATGGCTTTGAGACCGGCAACTTGGTTAATAAGATACAAAGCATGCCCATTATTTTTTTAGAACAACAATCTTATTCAATAAAATTGCATAAGCTTTGAAGCAATACATTCAAGCAAAATACCAAACTACTAGGATGTTATAAGCCAAACCAAAACTTATAACATGTTACATAGGGCTTTCATAATGAAAATAAAACATTCTAATATTTAATGAGTACATAATATCAAACACTTTTTACAATATGTCAAAATTCCAAGTTGTTCATATTATCCATCCATTCTTTTTCCAAATCAAAACCATGTTAGATTGCTCATAAATACAACCAAGCACAAATGCATTTCTAGCTAAGGAATGCAAGTTCTATATGGTTTTGTAATAGGGAAATTTCATTGCTCAAAGTTAGACAAGTAGATTGCATACCTAATTGAATACTTGAGTTGTAGGTATTATGCAATGTTCAAAAATGATAAATTTCATCTAGTATCGAATCATATGAATTTAGTAAGAGGTCAAGTAAGTGTCAAGTGATGAAATAAGAGGTCAAAAAATGTGAGCTTATATATGTAAAATAGAGAAAATCATACATATATCAAAATTCTTTGACTTGGAATTAGTTCATTTTTCATGCTATCATTTTTTATCAAGTTTTCCAATGTTTTCAAAAAACAATTTACTTTTTGAAAAATTAAAATAAATTTGAAATTTTTTAAATTTCACTCATTCCATTTTTTGATTGGTCAAAGAAGTTATCATTGGAGCATAAATACCTAAAAGTATGACTTTGTTTTTAAAACATAGAAAAAAATAAAAACATTTAATTCAAAAATATTTAAAAGTTCCATGTGACAACCTTCATATGACATTGTTAACTTTTGTTTATTAAAATAAAAATAAAAAATGTTTTCACTTTTCTATGCGAAGTTTTGATTTTGATGTTATCAATTTTGTATAGTTTTATTTTTATGCTTTTACAAGGACAAATTGTTGATGTGGCAAATTATAGAATCCATTTATACATTCAAAATTGCAATTTCAACAATGAAAAATGCATTTTGACCAAAGAGTGTATAGTCACATTTCGGTAAAATATCTTCTTATAAATTTTGTTTTACCTTTTCAACAGGATCTCCCAACTTCAAGCTTTTTCTTAACTTTTCAGCAATATTACAGACTCAAATAGTGGATCGACCTCGGTTTGCGAAGTTCATCACCACTGTCACTCAACTGCGCCTGAACACAATGTCTTGGGTCCTTTTAGCTTTTGCAACTTCCTGAAGGCATGAAGCTACTCGCAGGCTCCTGGGAGTCCAAGATATGCTCACTAGCACACCCTTACACAGACTCGATTTTATACAGAGACGAGTCTCAGCTTTCTGATGCGATATTATACCAGTTACGGCAACTCGCAGAGCATAATCACTTCGGCTCTCACACAAACTTATAGACTTGCAGAGCGGACTACTTGCTCATGCGACTTCTACTTGCAGAGTGGACTACTTGCTCATGCGACTCCTAGACTCAACGACTCCCTGCTTTAAATGAACTCCGAAGCCTCATATTTATAGCTTGACTGAAGGTCATCCGGTAGACCAAAACTTACACCAGCCGGTAGAAAGTAAGATTCTCGGGGACATGATGGGACCACATCATGTTTATCTCATCCCTCCGAGGCTCGGCCATACGGGGACCCGGTACTATGAGAGACTGACAAACACTGACTTGCACTGAAAGCAGATTCTGTGGCCGACAAACAACTGGCCCACTTATATCAGTCACTATGCAAATATTCTTACCTACATATTACAATTCAACGGGGAAAAGGCATCCCGGAAAGAAAAATAGAAGAAAGGCCTAAACATGGCCGACAAAATACAAAGTGGAGCATTAACCGGCCCACTACGGATTCCAAATGAATACAAAGAAATATGTACCAAGATTCCAATTACATGGATCATGGACCAAGCGGCTTTATTCCCACAGAAGGAATTTAACTTTATTCAAAACCAGAACCGCTTACACATCTAAGCTCTTCAGGTGATCCACATGGAACTCCGCCACAAACACAGTCCAGAACTCCTTCATCAAAGAGATTTTCTTCAATTTCACGCTTTTCCAAGTCATCCTCCCAACTGTGGGGTTGAGAGTCAGTATGCTTCCAGTATTCATCATCAGAATAATCTACTTCAGGGTAAAGTAGATCACCGAAACATTTTTCCACATCGGATCCATGCAAAGCTTCATTAGGACCAAAAATAAACTCAGAGGCAAATAAATATTCAACTCTGTAGTTTAGAGGAAGGGTTCTACGATGAACCTTGGTATTCAACCTGTTACCATCAATATCTCTTTTAATGAACTTCTGGGTGATATTAATAGTATGTTCCAAAGGTGTATACCGACCACCATGGTGTCTCAGCAGAAATTTAAACCATTGGTTATGTTGATCTGCAACTTGCATATCAACCTCCAAATGAAAAATGAAATTAGCTTGCCGATTGAGCCAATCTACTCTGGGGCAAAATTTGTCCAAAAATACCTCAGTCCAGCCAGACCACTTTTTGTTGCACATATTACCAGGGTCTGCGTAAATTACAATACTGGTTTGCTCTCTGCAAAACTGGAGAATGAGGTTGTAAGAACTCCATGTGAGGTTACCCTCACCTAAATCCACATACCAGACTAATCCATCTTTCTCTTGATTGCAGTCTACCCATAATTCTCGACACTTTCTCAACTGCTCTTGAGCATTTCGAAAACCGTTGAAAGCTTTCTTCTCCCATCTTTCGAGAATCTGGAGCTTGCATGGATTCTCCTAGATTTGTTTTATCAACGTCAGACTGAGATATTTTTCAGCATGTTCTCTATCAGCATAGTCAAGCAATTCTTTGCGCTCAGCAATAGTAAGACTATTATCCCATGGCTTCAGAAATAATGCATTTCTGGGCAGCTATTCTTCATCTGTCATAGGGGCTTTCCCCTTGTCTTCCCTGGAACTTGCACCTGCTGAAAACATATTCAAGCTGGGAACTTCTTTCTGCACAGTTTTCCGTGTCAACATATCAGCAAGACAATTTAAATAACCAGGCTTATAAATAATATCATAATCAAAATTAGAAAGCCAAATGAACCATTTCAAAATTCTGGTGCTGTTCTTTGCCATTAGATTTTCATTTTTGAATATACCAGGCATTATTTTGAGATCTGTTCTAATGGTGAAGCGCACTGGTTTCAGGTAGAGAATGAAATGATTAACGGTCTTTTTGACAGCCAAAATTTATTTATGACTGCTGGGATAATTGAGCTCAGCGCCTTTAAACGAACCAGATGCATATCCGCAGATATTTTCTTTTCCACTTATTTCTTCAAGAAGAACACCACCCCAAGTGGTATTGGATGCATCTGTTTCTATTATCAACTTACCAACTCCCTGAGGAAGATGAAGAGCTGGCAGAGTTTTCACTCTAGCTTTAATTTGCTGAACTGCTGGAGTCATTGCATCAAACCAGGGTGCAGGCTTTTTCTTTAACCGCTGCTGCAGGCAATGAATGTCAGAAGCATGTCCTTTATAAAAGGGTCTGATATAATTCAAGCAACCAAGGAAATGTTGCAACTGGGTTTTCTTAAGAATCTTGTCAGGAAAATGATCAAATGAATTCAATACATGATTTTGCAAAATAACCTGACCTCTTTTAATATGCAAACCCAAAAAATCCATTTTTGTCTTACCAATTTCCATTTTGGATTCAGACAGAACCAAACCATGTTTAAAAACTAAATCATAAAACTGCTGCAAGTGTTTAAGATGTTCTTGTAAATTCTTTGAACAAATCAATATATCATCTATAAACACAGCTAACCATGGGATGTCTCTGAAAATATCCTCCATACGCTTTTGAAACTCTGAAGGCACATTATTTATACCAAAAGGTAGGACTTTCCATTGGTATTGTCCATGAGGGACAACAAAAGCAGTTTTGTATCTATCTTTGGCCTCAATGCCAAATTGCCAATCTGATAAAACCCTGACTTCAAATCAAACTTGCTGAAAATAGAACAACCTGTAATTTTCTGCAACAAGCTTGCCTTATCTGGTAAAGGGTATCTTATTTTTTGTAACACTGCATTTAGTGGCTTAAAATTAACCACTAATCTCAGCTTACCTCTTTTCTGTTATGAGTGCTTATTTACCACAAAAGCACGACATGCCCAAGGACTTTTTGAAGGTTCAATTAGTCCTTTGTTTAGAAGTTCTTGAATTTCTTTAGAACAGAAATCTCTTTCTGTTGGGCTCATTAATCTAGCAGAGGCTTTCATAGGCCGAATCTTTTGCAATAGATCAAAAGGAAGGGACACAAAATATTTTTCTCTAGTCCAAAAAGCATTAGGGCTTTCTGAACAGCAATCTTTCTTAATCTTTTATGTGATCCCTGCAAGAAACTTTTCACTGTGTACTTCTGCATAAGAAATACACCTTTCCATTTTATTCAGTGAGGCTGTGGACTGAACTGGGTGACTCTGAGTAGTGGGTAATGGTTTACAACGCTGTAGAAACTTGTGACTCAGTGGAAGGGAAATAGACTGATTATTAACTGTACAGGAAAATATCATTTTATGAGTATCAAAAGAAAATGGATTGACTTTCATTAAAAATTCTAAACCTAAAACACAATCCTCACGGACTGCATCTAATCTGAAAAGAGAGACTGAACTTTTGACACCAGACATAGATACTGGGAAATCTTTAATTTTACCAGTCAAGTATACAGGAGTTCCTTGAATGGCTGAACCAAATTCTTTTGTAGATTCCCAATAGAATGAAGGGATTGCATTACCTCTAGCAAGGTTGAATTGGCATCCTGAATCAATCAGACACTGGATAGGGTAAGGTCTAAATTCGTCAGGGCAGAAATCTAGGGTAATGAATAATTTAGGACCTGACAAGGCTCCAAGCAGACTTATACTCTGTGACTGAGGAGAGGGAGACCTTTCTGGGGAAGACTCTGGTGACTCTTCCTTTTTTTCTGGCTGACCACACACTCTTTCAATTTCTTTGGACAATTCTTCATCTGAAGATTGATCCTTTTCTTGAACCAAAACAATGAGAGCATGCTTTATAGCATCAGCTTCTTTTAGCAGTTCCTTTATTTTTGACTGTTTTTCTTTCAACTGCATCCTCAGAAATTTTTCTCTATCTGCTCTATGAGTTTGTCTGTCAGTATGGCTACCAGGGTATTCTTGATATAACTCTACTGGATTAAATGCTACAGTAGCCTTTGCTTTTCCTTTCCCTTTTGCCTCTGTCAAAACTTGCCATGTACTAGCCACTTTGTGGCATATTCACTTATTGGATGAGTCTTATAAATTTGCTTGGAAATTTACATAAATGTCTGAAATTGATTCGAATGGGGAGCTTCATTTAATTTCCACTTACATTTATATTAACTGCATGATCTTAATTTTATTTGAGTTGGTAACTCTAGGTTTACCTATCCAATTTTAGAGTGATCGAGTTACAAATGCATTTTTTTCATGAAGGTGACAAAACCTATCATAACTTAGTTGTCAACTAGTAGTGAGGAAAACCATCATCGATTGCTATCCTTGAATGAAGGTTGACTCGTCACCATTATTCAAGGAAAATCATGCCACCTAAAATGACATTTTGGTGGTCTATAAGGGGGCGGACTTTCACTCTTGCAAGATGCTTTTGGGTCTTGGGTTGTTAACTTGTTTCCCTACATCTAAGGAAGATGAACTCTTAGACAATCATAAGTAATTTTAGTTCTTACTCCAGGACCAAAAAATAGTTTCAACCTTGATAATATTCACAAGAAAGCCAATATCCCTTGTGAACTACCCCAGATTACAATTTAACATATTGCCCTGAAATTACAATTGCATATAAACCCTAAGGTGAAGATTAAACATTAAATTGCAACTTGCATAATATTTAAGAGAATGATCAACAAGTAATAATGGTAGATTTTAGTTGCATTTTTAATGTTGTAAAATAACAAAATGGGGAAAACAAGTTCAATGCACTTAATATTTAGGAAAGTCATGCATTTAATGTTTAAAAGAATAAGAGAATCATCAAGGAGTAATAATGTGATAATGGTGGTAGATTTTAGTTGTATTTCTAATGAATCATCAAAGTAATAATGTGATAACGGTGGTAGATTTTAGTTGTATTTCTAATGTTGCAAAATAATAAAAGGGAAAAATAAGTTTAATAAATATTTGGTATGTTTTGGATAATGAAAATGATAAATATATATATGTAAATTAAATTATCTTAATATAAATAATTTTTATATTATTTAAATATATAATATATTATTTATTTATTTAAAATTAAAATTTGAATATAAAATATAACATATAAAACCATTATAAAAAAAAGGTTGTATAGTGAAATCCTTTCACAAACATGTTTTTGAGGTAGTAATTTTATTATACATACATTTTCGAGGTTTACATGTTAAAGATGCTAGATGAAAGTAATGGATACAATGTAACAATTGATTTTTTTGGTGTATGATTGTTGAAAGGCAATGCAAGGTATTAGATTTTAGATTTAATTAAGTTTTTATATTATTGTAAATTCATTATTTTAAAATAAATTTTTAATTTATGTAAAAAAAATAATATATATATTTAGATCACGATATTTAGAATTTGTGTTTAAACGGTATTTTTGGTTTAAATAGTATTTTATATTATTGTTTTTTTTTTAAATTAGAATGGATATATTGATATTATAAATATTTGAAAAAAGATCAACAGCAAAACATTGCAATAGTTTAAAATGGGGTTTTGAAGTTTCTGGAAATGTTATCCAACCCATATGTATTCATCCATAATTTTATAGCTATTTGCAAATAACTTCTACCACTACACCATTGTAATTTTAACATATTGGCCTAACATCAATTGACAAAAAAAGTTCATATGAAACTAAAATTAAGTAGAACTATGGCCACTGTCCATGACCTAAGCTTCCGAGTCATCACCAGCATGTTCTTCCGAGCTTGAGATGTTCACTACTACATGGGTGGGTTGATGAACGATGATTTCTTCATTTCCTCTGCTTCTTGCTTGGTCAATAATTCCTGAATGTCTTGTAGTTAGGAGCTCCTCATGGCGGTCCAGGGTGACCATCATTGTATCAACTTGAGCTCCATAGACTAATATTTCCTTCAGCATCGTCCAGGCGATTGTCCAAACAAGGTGTGTGCTCCATGATCTGATGGATAGCCTCTAGCACTCCCTCTAGCTGTGAATTCATCTAGCAAAGATTGTTTCTGATGTCTTGAATATTTGCTCGAACATCCCTTATTCCCTCTGAAATTTTCTGCAATTTTGCCTCCAAATCCACTGCTGCATTCATTATTGATGATAGGCAAATTGATCCCACCAGAGTTCCAGAATCCCATGCTTTCCAAGCAAAGAAAGAGCGAGCACCGTATTGCTAGGCCTATATACAAAGGCTATCTCTTGATCCTTCGTGTGCCCAGCAAATTCTGCAACCAATAACCACTCCCCCAGGGCATAGGTGAAGGCATTGACCTCTTTTGAAACCAGTCGATTCACCATCCACAAATCAAAATCCACACTAGAATCCCCCCTCACAGCTTTGCAATTGAAAATCCCAAATGTAATAACATAACTTGAAAAGGAAGGAACATAAAACAAGGAGTCTCGAAACAGCCTTGTGACTAAGTTACCCATAGGATCCTCCACGCGCGAAGGAAACTGTTGTGTTAAGACTTGAATTAAAAACATAAAATGATAGTTGTTTGCATTTAATGGAGATGGGACCATATTAATTGGCATGTTTAAATGCAGTGTGTCCATTATAATTCAGTTAAATGGCCTTAGGGGAGCCAACATGAGGTTAGTTGGCCCCCATTTTTAATCATGCCCCTCTTACTAAAAGAGCCGCATTGTGTTGATGTATATGTAACTTCGGAATGTATTTCATCTATGTATTTCATATATATTTATTGTACCCTTATTAGAGATGTGTTATTCCTCTATAAGGAAGTGTCGCCATGTGGATTGACAAGTGTCTCAAGTGTGTGTACTTGCCGATGGGTTATTAGACCACCATGTGTGGGGTCGGCCCTGAAATATATATTATATTGTGGATGTATCTAGATAGACAAGTCGGCCCCATAGTGTAACTGGGCAAACAGGTTAGTATAAATAGAGATCAGGAGATCTCTATTTGGATCATTCGGAAAGTCACACTTCTCTCACTCAGAAAGTGGCGCACTAGTGAGGAGGAGGATCATCTGCTACTAGGAGACTATCTCAGTGTATTTTGGTTGTACTTTGGTTGAGCCATTGCTCTCTCTATCTCTGAGGAAGTTGTGGGGTTTTTCACCTTAGGGTTTTCCCCACGGAAACTCTGTGTCTCTTGTCTTTCATGCTTTTGATTCTTGTGATGCTTGTCATGCTTATTGTGATTGTTATGCATTGATATACTGTATATGTTATTCTCTCAGTAAAGATCTTAGAGTATTGTGAATTAATGCTCAAAATTTAACACAGTTGATCTGCTACTTTATTGTTTTCTTGTTGAACATGCAGAAAGTGAGCATCATGAATTTGATTGAGGATCCAATTGATATGCTTTTGTAGCATTCCCGCTATTTTGTCTTCGAGATCCTTTCTTTTTATGGTTTGAGAGATGATTAAAAGGGAGTCCTCAATAACGACAATCGATTGGATTCCAAAAGAAATAGTGTTTTCAAGTCCTTAATAGAGAGCATATTGCTCTACTTGATTATTGATGGCTATCCCTAAACCCCATTCAAAAGTTAGTACTGTACTTCCTTCAGGATCTAAGAGGATCCCCACACTTGACTCCCCGTTTATATTATTGTTAAGTGCTTTTGCCACTATTTTTATTCTAAAGTAATTCTTAATTTAATTTTCTACTGCAAAAAAAAAAAAAAAAATTAATTCATTTAAAAATACATTTATTTATATTTTTCTATCTGAAGATTTTTTCAAGATAATTATAATAATTTTACGCTGGAATTTTTAAGATAATTATACTATTCTTTTATGTTAATTATAATAGTTTATAGATTTTTTTAAAGATATTTATAATATTTTTATGCTAAGATTTTTTAAGATAATTATAATATTCTTTTGTGTTAATTATAATATTTTCTAGTTATATTAATCTTTGTTTCATTAAGTAAAAGGTTAATTGGAAAGTAAACATTGAATAGTGATAAATAACATTGAAATTATTTTCACCTCGTAATTATAATATTTTTATGGTTGGATTTTTTAAGATAACTATAATATTTTTTAATGTTAATTATAATATTTTATATTTGTATTATTTTTTGTTTTATTAAGTAAAAAGTTAATTGAAAATTAAATAATGAATAGTGATAATGGACATTGAAATTATTAGTTCTCGTAGGCAGAGACTATATGTTCCGTCTTTGCAATTAGTTTAAGATCAATTTATTGAAAAGAATAATGTTTATTAATGTTAACCAAAATAATGTTATTTTCCAATTTCTTTTATTATATTTTTTCTTAACGTTTATTGGACTAGAGCTATTGATTAGACATTTTTTATCATTGCACAAAATGTTAAAAATTGAAAAAACAAAACAAAAAAACTGTTTGCATAGTATTACTTACCAAATTTTCAGAAATATTTATAAGCTAGTGGATTTCCATTCCATCATAGATTTGCAGTGATCAGGATTTCCATTCCATCATAGATTTACAGACAATGTTCTATCATTTCAACTTTTCTTCCCAATAAGTTATCAAAGGCATTGTCATTTAGTCTTTTCTACTTAATGAAGCTATCTTAAAATCTATTTCATATTTTCACTAGCTTGCACACACTTCAACTCCTTGGTTGTTACAATGGTGGAGGCATACCCAAATACTCATTACAATGGTGGAGGGTTTATTCACCTTAATGCATCACCAGTAATGCAGCTTGTTGCCCTGCTGCGCCCTCCCTGTCGTCCCTCCTCCCTCCCATCGCCCTATCTGTCGCTGAAGAACTGGTTTAGCAAACAGGAAAAATAACAGCCTAGCCTACTTTTATTTTCTTTACGTTGAGTTGATATTAGATGGAAGCCGAAGCCAACTGCTGTAACGTCCTGTTGTGTTCAAGGATTTTTTTGATAAGCAACTAGGTTTTTCAAACAGATAACCCAGAAAAAATGGATTCCATTTGATTGTTACTATTTTAATTATGCAAGTGACGGCAGTATTTCCAGAGCTAGAGGTCGAATTTGTTGAGGCAAATTACCATTGCATTCAAAGGCTGGTTGGGGAAATCGCTCATTTTTTACTGGGAAATGGTCAAAAACACTAACAAACAGTCATTTATAACTGAATTTTAGATCTATCTTATTATCCAAAGTCATGCAGTTTTAGCTCTTCAAGAAGCAGTTGAGGCCTACCTCGTCGGTCTCTTTGAAGATACTAACTTGTGTGCCATTCATGCCAAGAGGGTGACCATTATGCCCAAGGACATTCATGCTAGGCGTATTCGTGGGGAAAGGGCCTAGGTTTGACTTGGAAGTGCTATAACATAAAAGTTTTGGGTGTGACTTCTATGTTCTATGCTAGTTGTTTGGTAAGTCATTTATTTTAGCATACAACTGTAGTGGTTGTTAATTGTTTTCAATTTACACTTCGTATGTTAGAGTGAAAGGTTAAGTAGTCAGGTTAGATGTTTTTTCCTGTAATTGCGTTTGAGATAACTTATGGAGGATTATAATTTTAGGTTTTCGTGGTTCTGGTTGAATTTTTGGTATTCCTATTGTAACTACTTTTGATTGTTAGTTTTTCAGAATTTTCAATCTGATCTAAGATCTTAACTAAGAGAATAACATGTACAGCATATCTACAACATATCAATCATGGACACAATAATGCAAGCACACAAGAGACACAGAGTTTACTTGGGGAAAACCATAAAAGTGAAAAACCCAAATGACTTCCTCAGAGATAGATAGAGCAATGATACAACCCAAGCAAAAGAGATAGACATCTCCTAGCAGCAGCTTCTCCTCCTCCACAAGTGCGCCACTCTCCAAAGAGTGTGTGTGAGAATAGAATGATCAAATAGAGTGCCTCCCGCACTCTATTTATACATGACTTGACTTGCCTAATAACCTTTACTAGGTCGGCCTTAACTTAACCACATAACATAATGCTGACTGGGCCAACACCCAATAGGGTGGTCTAATAACCCTTTGACCCACATGGCCGACCCCCAATAGGGTGGTCTAATAACCCTTCGACCCACATGACTTATACAGGGCCGAACCCATCAATGTGGTCTAATAACCCATCAAGTATAAGTTACGACACTTACAATATAAATGACGACACTTCCGTATAGAGGAATAATAACATTTCTATAGGAGTACAAACACTTCTGTATAGAGGAATAATAACATCTCTATAGGAGTACAAACACTTCCGTATAGAGGAATAATAACATCTCTATAGGAATACAATATACATGGGTGAAATACATTCCGAAGTTACATATACATCAACAGTCCCTCTTAACTAGGAAGGTATTTCTTGACACAGATCTGCTAGCACAAGTCTTCTTCTCTGGATCATCATCAGCGAATCATCATCCTCGAATCATCGTCATCGTCACTGTTGCTGCTATCTCAATCAATCTCTGAATCTACTCATCATAGGAAGTTCTATAGAGCCAGTCCTTTTTCATACTAGATATAGGCCCACCACCTGCAGGTCTTCATCATCACTGGCCATACTGTGGAATCCTCAGGACTTATTACGTGCGTCACAAAACCTCGAAAGAGCATCCCTGGCTGTTACGGGTAGACAACTCCGACCTATAGGATCTCCCAGGATCTTTTACATGTGACAGTCACAAAACCTTAAAAGGGTGTCTTGCCAAGCAAGAACCCTAAAGAGCATCTGAGGCCTTTTTCATCCTATCCAGATCTCCAGGTCTGATTACATGTGGTCATCGAAATGCCTCGAAAGAGCATCTGAGGCCTTTTTCATCCTGTCCAGATCTCCCAGGTCTACTTACATGCCATAGGACAAAACCTCGAAAGAGCATCCCAGGCTGTTACGGGTACACAACTTCGACCTATAGGATATCCCAGGATCTTTTACATGCAATGCCTCGAAAGAGCATCCCAGGCTGTTACGGGTACACAACTCCGACCTATAGGATCTCCCAGACATGCTCATCTGCACAACCTGTTCCACGCCCACAGAGTATCAACCTGATACTCACCATACATCAACCCGATGTACATCATCACATGATCAACCTAATCATGATCACTGCATCGTCCTGATGCATGTCATATGGAGCAACATCCTGAATCTCATCATCCATGATCATCCTGATCATATAATGCATCCACCTGACGCATACACAGTATTTTCCTAATACATATCATCATACATGATCTACCTGATCATACAATGTATCCACCTGATACACATACAAATACATGATCCACCTGATCATACCTGATACATATCAACATACATGATCTACCTGATCATACAATGTATCCACCTGATACATCTACAGATACATACACATGATCCAACTGATCATATCCAGCATCCAACATGATGTGTATATACATATACATAAATGATCCAACTGATCATATCCAGCATCCAACATGATGCGTTCATACATATAAATGATCCAACTGATCATATCTAGCATCCAGCATGATGCATACATACATACATATAAATGATCCAACTGATCATATCTAGCATCCAACATGATGCACACATACAGAGCAGTAACTGGAGCATCGTCCTGATGCTCATCATCCAGCGCTTATATCCACAGCCATGGAAGGATCCTCCTCTCACCATGCTCGGAATGGCTCCTGCAAATGTGTCCATCACTTCTTCCTCGAGGTGTCATCAATCTGAAGAACACCAAGCCTCTCTCTAAAGTACTCGAACTTCACTATGGCCAGTGGCTTCGTCAACACATCTGCAACCTGCTCATCCATCGCAACATACAGGAGCTTCACTGCTCCTCTCTACACCATATCCCTGATATAGTGATATTTGATCTCAATGTGCTTCGACCTGTCGTGGAACACCGGGTTCTCAGACAGCTTCACACAACTCTGGTTGTCACAAAAGATACCAATAGCATCCGACGGGAGATCAAATAACTCAGACAGTAGCTTCCAGAGCCATACTGCCTCACAACTAGCCGAACAAGCTGCAACATACTCTACCTCGGCTATACTTAGTGCTACGCAGGACTGCTTCCTGCTAAACCAAGAGATCACACCTGATCCCATACTGAAGTAGCACCCATAAGTGCTCTTCCTATCTGCAGCACTGCCTGCCCAATCTGAATCAACATAACCCTGCAGGTTGAACTTTTGATTCGCATCATACTTGAGCCCATAATCAACTGTACCCTTCAGATACCTTAGAATATGCTTTACAGCAACCAGGTGAACACCTCTCAGATCCGTCAGGAACTGGCTCAATGTGTTCACCGCAAAGCAAATATCTGGCCTTGTGTTCGTCAGGTACATCAAGGACCCAATCATCTGACGATACACAGTAACATCAACCGGCTCAGATGAAGCATCACACATAAGCTTCAGGTTCGATGCCATAGGTGTGGCCATGGCCTTGTAGTCCATCATCCTGAACCTCTTCAGGATCTCCATTGCATACTTCCCTTGTCCAAGGAAGATTCCATCTACACTCTGCCACACCTCCATGCCTAGAAAGTAGTGCATCATACCCAAGTCCTTCATCTTGAACTCGGCAGCAAGCTTCCACTGCGTGTCAGCAATCAATCTATCCTCACCTATAACAACCAGGTCATCCACATACAAAAGTAGTATCACTGGATTGCCTTCCTCAACCTTGTAGTAAAGGTTGGAATCCGCTTTACTCTTGGTAAAGCCCAAACTGGATAGAAAGCTGTCTATCCTACCATACCAAGTTCTGCACATATATGACTTCCCGTCATGTGTCTCAAAACCAAGTGGCTGCTCCACATACACTTCCTCTTCGACTGCACCATTCAAGAAAGTTGTCTTGACATCCATCTGGTGTTTCTTCCATTTCATCACTGCAGCCAGGGCAAGTACTGATCCGATGGAAGTGTGCCTAGCTATAGGTGTAGAATTCTCTTCATACTCAATCCCTCTTTCTGGGAGAAGCTATGAGCTACAAACCTCGCTTTGTATTTCTCCATGCTACCATTTGTAGCATGCTTGATCTTATAGATCCATTTGGAAGTCACAACAGACTTCCCTTCAGGTCTTAGGACAGCATCCCAAACATCATTCTTCATGATCGACTGGTACTCCTCGATCATGGCATTCTTCCCGAATCCTGGGAACTTCAATATATTCAGTATCTTTAATAGATAACTTTGTTGCTGAAACAAATGTTGTAGTCCTTCTTTTGTAGGTGCTCGTATACGATCTTTCCTACAAAACAAGTTAAATTGCATGATTAGAAACTTCTCATAATTTTCAGAACAAATTCTTACACATAAAGAAATATGTCATACAGTCATGCAATTATTTTAGCCAATGCTTCAATACAACATTCATCCATATCCTGTAACTTTCTAGATGCCTTCCAATCTCTACCAGAACCTTGTTAAGAGTTTGCACTACTCCCAACATGTCAGCAAAGAGGTTTCATTCTAGATAAGTAGCAATGAAATGTTGTACAGTGCCATATGCCACTTACCCATCACATGCATATTAGTAGTATACTGTTCATTAATGCAATTATTCTAATATGCATAATACACACCCTAAGTCTAGTAACATCAGTATATACATCATTGAACAGTATTATTTAAACAATCAAATATGCAAGAAATGATAATTCAAATACTTATGTTTGTTTGTTTGTTGGGTTGACTCCCTCTCAGTCTTTGCTTCCTCTCTACAACTCCATTCTGATGTGGATTGTGAGAAGTGGTCAACTCCCTCTGAATATCTGCATCCTTGCAGAAACTACTGGAGTGTGCTCCCTCTTGATCTTTGCTTCCTGGATTACCTGTCCTCGGACTTATATCCATCCTCGATCACTGTGCATGCTTACTGGTATCATTATTGCGTTATCCTCGAGATCTCATACATAATCATACATTCTTTAGTATAATCTCAATACTATAAAAACACAATAATCTTTAAACATGTATAGTCATGATCATTTCATACACAGATAATAAGCATTAGCATTTAAGGTTTCAGGGAGAACTTCTTTTACTCATGCATATTCATATTTGACCATAGGACTCTTATGGTTAGTCATATCATCAATCAAGGTAAGAGACATAATATGCATAAACCCTTGATTACTTAAACCTATAACTTCATAAATAATCATAATCATTCATGCCAAGTATACTTATATAAGATATCCTAACACAAGGTAGGATTCTAACTTGATATAGGAAAAACATACCTGGATTAGCATGCTAGCTAGTTATGTCTAACATACCCGCATAATGTCTTCTTGTTCTCTTCAATGACTTGTGCTAGTAACTTGCATATCTCATAGGTTAACCATTATAGAACCAAGTTATACATACCTCGTAAGTAGATCTTCTATGTGATCCATGACAATGGATGAATCTTTGTCTTCATGTCACCATGATCATATGTTCTTGAACTAGAACATGATTTGTCTTTCTTGGTGTACATTTCATGTTAGTGGACAACATAAACCTCATACAACACCATAATGCATTAGTACAATCATAAGTGTCAACACCCTAATCAATGAATATCTTCTATCGTGCATTCATAATTTTATTAAGGTGATACGACAAGTCTAAAGTTAATCAAGATTGTACTAACCTTAATGAAGACAAACATACCATAAACTGAATTATGAACAGAATTCGAAACATACCTGTATGAGTCATACCTGTCGAGATTGCTTGTAATCTTCTTATGTAAGGCCTTAGCCTTATCTCCCTCTGAAACTGGAACTTCTTCACTTATGCAGGTGACCAATCCATTTTCTTCTAGGATGAACCCAATCCACTTGATTGGCAGAAACTAGATTTGGAGTTGGATTAGGGTTTGTAAGGGAAACCCTAAAAATTCAAACTTTGAATTTCAAACTTCTGAAATGATAGAAAGATGCGCCTTGATGAGCTGATCAACCTGGTATACTCAGAATTTGAAAACTGCAAAGTTTCACCCCTCAAAATTGCCTTTGAAACTTCTGGATCTTCTAGACAGGATCCCGAACTAGGGTTTGAGAAATCCCACCCTTCTGCCCAACCAAAAGGTTCGATCCAAATCTCTAAACTTTGATTTTTCTGAGGAGCTTCCAGTTGTGGTCACAGACTTCAAAAATTCCAACTTTTGCAGAAGCCCTAATTTTCCATTTTTTCGAACAAAGTCTCGAAGTAGGGTTTGATCAAGCCCGGCCTTCTACCCAACCAAAAAATTTGATCTTGGTCTCTAAATTTTGATTTTGATGAGTATCATTCATCCGTGGTCTCTGATTACAGAAATAAAAACTTTCTCTGAAACCCTAATTCCCGGAGCCATGAATGAAGGTGCTCAAAAGTAATTCTGTTTTGACAGAAATATGCACCTGATTGTTTCTGGTGTAACTTCGAACTTTCGGATCCACAGGGTCTGAAATTTTTTCTTGTGGTAGCCTGACCTGGCATCGTTCCAACCCCACAGGTCTGACCTCAAATGGATTCTCTGAGAGAGAGTTACGCCAAGTGTCGCAATGTGACCTGTTTATGGGATAAAACAGGAGAGCGAACTTGTACGGCGTGCCACATGTCATTGGTTCAGTTTTGGCCTCTGAAAAAAGTTACCTGAGAAAGTACAGTCTGTACACTACCTATCAATTTTTACGAAATTTCATTTGGAGCTTCCTAGCCCAAGTTATGACCTTTTTTCCTAGGTCACCTATTTATGACTCAGATCTGGAAGAGGCATAAACCCTAGATTGTACAGATCATAAAACACAAAGTACAATGAATTAGAAGTTTTCCTTTGGACACAAGGTACATGGGGATCTGATCTTCGACCTGTAAAAGTTTCAGATCCGAAAACTTCGCCAAAATGGATTTATAGTGAAAGTTCTACGATGACTGGTTTTTGCTATATCAAGCCCTAGCAGTAATGTCATTTAGTATGACGATATCAGACCATAGGACAAATCAATATTGCATTAAGTTGTTCTTGAACAGGTAGGTACTCTGCCCATTCCGATTTTAAATCTAAATCTCGGCTGTAGAGTGTGTGAAAGGCCATGATTGAATCCAAGCTTGCTAATTTATAAGTATAGTATTAAGGTACCTATATACATACAAATTAATATTATCACAAGTTATGCCATATTCAGGCTTCTAAGTATAGTAGCATAATTCGGCCGTATTGGTACTTCCTGTACGGAAATTCGGAACAAATTCGAATTCGTCGAATATTCGGTTTAGGTGTAATACGAATACGAATTATTAGTGGACAATTAAATTTTGAAAACCAATTTAAAAACAAAACAATTTTCTTTTAACTATTTAAACACTATAAAATAGAAATAACAATCAATTTCATACTTTCTTATTAAAATAACTATTAATAAGTATTGCCGACTCTTACACTTCCATATCCGAAGTTGTTGAGATTTCATATTTTTGTTTTTTAAATATAGATTAAATTTTATTATATAAATGTAATGTATATTTATGGTATATTTGTAAATATTTGATTAAAAATATTATATATAAGCAAGCTACTTCTGTATTTTATCCGTACTAGATATTTTCGTTACATATTTTTTCCGTATCGAATCGTATTCGTATCCGTATTTGTACTCGAATTATGCTACTATGCTTCTAAGTGCACTTATTGTTACAACATGGAAATAAGTATCATATTTAGAACCAAAAGATTCACTGGAATTAAATTATGCATCACCTAGGAACCAAGTCTGTAATGGAAGCGTTGGCATTAGATAGGGTAGCGTGAGGTGAAGAAAATGATGCAGAAGCAGATGTGGCAGCAGAAGCATGGGACACACCAGAGCCATAACTGGTGGATATGTTGTTGGGAAACTTGAGATCTTACAAAAACAGGCTTTGTGGGATTTGGTAGCATCACAGAATCAGATAAAAGCATCTTGTGTACACAAAAGATCAATTGTTGGATCAATCATCTGCACAATATTTCCTTGTTCATATAATCTCCACCCCTGAAGAATTACAGTGCTAGTGTAGAGATAGCCACTCAAGTTATGAAATAACTCAGTCATTTAGATAACATATAGAGCGTGCAAGGAAGATACATCTTCCATCTCTGTTATTAACAAAGTAAACAGATAATGCAACAAGCATACAAAAGGGAGGAGACGCCCTTCGGTATCATAGCAGGGTTAAAAATTAAATCCTTGAAATTGATGAGTTTATAAAACTTAATAGATAAGCATGCAAAGGCAGAAGTAAGCATCGGGTTGGAGATTCAATGATCAACTCTTCATATATTTTAAAAAATACTAATTAAATATTTAGTTTTCCAGATATTTTTAAAAATACTAATTAAATATTTAGTTTCCCAAAGATTTTTAAAAATACTAATTAAATATTTAGTTTTCCAGAGAATACATATCGATTTGGTTGTAAAATTGTTTTACATACATGGTTAAAGGTTTAACCATGGTTGGATATCATGATGCTAATTAATTATTATAAGTTATATTGAGAAACATTTGAAATAATATAATATTAATACTTAAAAGCTGACAAAGCAATGTTGAAAATAAACGATAGACAGAGAACTGTTGATTGCTTTAATATATATTCAGTACAGTAGCTTGTGCAAATATAATTAAAATGAATGCTGAGCCATACTAAGATTCAGATTGGAATTGTTTATAAACTCAAACTCATGACATAAGTTTTTGTATTGAATTTTTTTGTTGGTGTAATATATAGGTGTAAATAGCATATTTGGGGAAGGAATTTGTTATTAAGAGGATAAAATGATTTTTTTAAGACAATATTTATCATCCAACTTGCCCACAACAAAGTTGTGTTATTTAAATTGCATTTGAGACTAAATATTGATTTGTTGAATTTACATCTTCATATTTTTTCCATAAATCAAGAAAAATGGGGTGCATGATCATGGTTCCTTTTAGGAACTTAAGACCTACTTCCTTGGACTTTTCCTTTCTGGAACCTGTAGTTTTCTTTCCTATCTTAGAACTCTTATTTAAAACTAAATGGAAATGGCATTCATTACATTATATATAATTGATTTGAGTAATGTACAACTACTAAATGGAAATTGCATACATCCCATTCACATATTGGTTATGTTTATTGGATGAGATTAATTTTACATGGCATATTATTTTCTGATATCAATAGGATATTTTTGCATGGATAAATGCTTTTTACATCTTTGCTTTCTATGAGGCCTTTTATTAAGGAATTACGTTGTTTGTTTTATTGAGAGGAAAAGTCCACGGAGATGAGGAAGAGCTCCCTTTTACAATGGAAAACTTTGTATTTAAATCTTAAAGTAACAACAAAATGTATACGTAAATATTATAGTAACAACAAAATGTATATGTAAAAAGATGATTAATGTATAAATTTATTTATATGTAAAAAGAAGACTTAATAAATTATGATTGTTTTTTAGATTTTTAAATTTGAAAAGGCAGGGACTAAAAGCTGCTAAGCTCTTGTTTTTACCTGGTAGATGTCTCGACTAGAATACCCATAAATTAGATAGACTACTTTACATCAAAGAATTTATTAAAGATATCATACAAAAATGCAAAGAATGAGACCAGTATTTAAGATCAACAAATTGCAGTGAAAGAAGAAGTAATGAATTAAATATTATGTGATCAGGAGTAGAGCACCAAGGGTGTTTGATTTAGAGGAGAAATTGAGTGATTAAGAGGTTGTAGGATTAATAAAATTTCGAGTGAAATATGATGTTGTAATATGTTTGTAACCTTGAAATAATGATGTAAGTAGACTAAATTGACCATTTTATTGGGATTTATATTTTGTGTTGTACTTTTATTATTTTCCCTTCGTTGTTAGATTGGTGCACATAGCCCTAATTTGGGTTGATTTACCTATTTCTACAGCACGATGTAACCATGAGAGGGATCCCAATAGACATTAGCACCTAGGGGATAGGTTTAGGTTTCCTATGAGCCCATACTTTGGAGGGGAATGTGAGGCATGTGAGTCATTTTTAGTGACACTATGAATACCCCTTTCTCCTTAGGATCAATCTCATTCATGGAGTGCAATGTCAAGTTGATGATTTGAGCATTCATTCTAGTGTATAAGAGATTATGTTGTTGGATTGATCTCTCATAATAGAGAGCTAGGGTAATGTTGTTAATATTTTTTGCTCATTCTCAAGAGTAGAGATGTGCTTGAGTGGTTTGATGGTTTATTGCGCAAAGTGTACATGCTAACATAATCAACTTAGAGTTAGCTAGGAAATCGGTTTTTTGTTTGCCTACAGTTAATGACTACCCTATTGGAAGGGTTAGGATCCATTATTTTGTGCCTAAGTCCACAAGTCTAGGAAATGTATTTTATAGATTGTTAGTTGGTGTTGGATTGTCTAATAGAGAAGTTACTTGATCCATACTATTGTGGTTAAGCTAGTGATAGCTAGATTCATATGCCACTAAGAGAGTGAGCTTCTACAATTTCAACATTGAGGCTTATGATTAACTAAGTTTGGGATTGCAATTTATTTTGGAGAGAAAATGAGTGAAGCATTTGCAAATCCAACATGATGTGACGTCATTGATTTTAGGACTCGATTGAAAAAAACACTTATTTATATTTAGAATCCTTATTTTTACGTTGAAGGTGTTTTTCCAAAGAGAAAGGGTTTATGTGACTGTAGCTAGATTCATCATTTATTGGGCGAATAAAAACCTACCATGTGCACATTGATGTCCACACCATCCATGAACTCCCAAAGTTACCACCTGAAAATGTAGATGAAATCAAATGACTTAAACCAACCATGCAATAGTGCTCAAGGACTGTCGAGAGTACTTTAATAGCATGTTGGGATGTTAGTTAAGTTAGACTCACCTCCTTCTTAAGCTTTACTTACACATGATCCCAACGAAAGGGGCATCATCACTTGCTCCAAGTAGAGACTTACTAGAATGCCCACGATGAATAACCTTATCCTAGGACCAACAAGAGACTCATTTTGACTCAAGCACTTCAGACGACCGTTTGCTTGAATAAATTCCAAGACTTTCTGAACTAAGTCTCATGTCCCACATATACTTCCATTGATTCCTTCCAGTGGCATAATTATACCTCCCGAGACACGCTGAAAAATATCATATTGGTAAGCCATAAGCAAACTCTGGAGTCAAATTCTCATAAAGAGCAAAAATATTCCAAACTAGAAGAAAAAAGCCTCAAAACAAAATTTATTTCCTAGATTTATGAAAGAATAGATTCCATCTCCCATTAAGGCCTTGGTTTTCTGAACCGTTAGCCGACCACGTAGGGCATGGATACAAGTTTGATATACATGAGAGGGCTATATGTTTTGGAGAGTCGATCTAGGGATCTATGTGGTAGTTTCCCATGAGACTTAGTTCCCGATTATGGGCCAAGCACGAGGCATGAGAAGTGAACTGAATCTCATGGAAAACTATGACATAGGTCCTTGGATTGACTCTCCAAAACATATGGCCCTCTCCTATATTTCACACTGGTATCTATGCCCTACAATTTGTATTTTTTTACTAGGATACATAACAATACAAATTATTCTCCCTTTGAATATTGATTGATTTTAATATGAAGAATATTTTTTAAAACTACGACCACCATCCCTAATTATAAATGCTTGACAAAAACATATCCACTTTACTATAAATCTACTTCCCTACCCTACTCATCCCCTTAATCTTAACCTTCCCTACCCTACTCATCCCCTTAATCTTAACCTTATTATTTTCTTCTGAATCAATGAATCCAAGATCAATACAAGAATGGAAATGCGATCCAATTTATTTAAATAGTCACATAATAATTTTTTTCATATTATTGTTATTTTTAGAATCCTCTAAGGTCCTGAATAAGAAATGTACTAAGCAAACTAAAAATTAATAATTGGTGCATTCGTTCCGAAAAGCGAATTTAGTTTTCTATGTGACGGTGATTTTTCTTCGACTAAAATACACTCCACTCGGGGTCGTAACAATCCAAAAAAAAGCGCTTTGCAATTTCGTCTTTACACAAGCGTGACCGACCCTGCAAATTATCAATAGTTCTCCATAGCAGGCAGACATGGGTGCTATCCACCAATCCCTTGACTGGAAGAAAACTGCGCTTCTGGTAATCGATATGCAGGTATTCATTAAAACCATTTTTAAAATCAGATTTCAATTTTACAGAAGGCTTACGAAATTCGTAGAAAGAAAGTATTTATGTAGTAATGATTCGTTTTGTAGAATGACTTCATTCTGCCAGGAGGACCCATGCATGTTGCTGGAGGTGCATCAGTCGTCCCTGCTGTAAAGGAATCTGTTGCTTTGGCCAGGGAGAAAGGGGCGCTTATCGTATGGGTAACATATCTTCCTCCTTACTTTGCTTGCACAATTCTCTATTGAATTGAATTTGGTATTCAGAATATGTGCTCGTAGCTCACAGGCATATATATATTTGGCTTCCAGGCAATTTCCAGTATTAAACAGTGTCTAACTCTCCCATTTGATTAAACATAATATAGAGTCTAGACTATAATACTTTGAAGCTCAGGTGATCTGGGTTTAATATTTTTGTCCACTGGGTATGGCTCACATCGTGCTACAAAAGGAGATTTTTTTAGTTTGAGCTGGCTAAGCTCATAGCTTAAAGGTCATGCTATTTAGGTACCCACGTCCTCACTGTTTATTCTGAGGCCTGGACTGGCCACTTATAAATTCTTGATTGTCTAATTCTGAGCTGGCTATGCTCATGGCTCAAAGGTCATGCTATTTGGATACCCACATTCTCATTGTGCCTGGGGAGGTCTGCACCGATCACTTATAAATTTTTGGTTGTCGTGGTTCACCCAATTTTGTTCATAGCAGTTCAGTGATCCAAGGCACTTTCCAAATCACTGCCACCTGAAGGAGGTGAACGGTACAAATCCATTAGTAGCCCATTACTTCGGCTTGGCCAGCCCTGAAGGTAAGGCAGGCCCTACCCATATGGTGTCGACTGACTAAGAGACAGATAACTTACCTTGCTCTTTGCTCTCCTCAAAGACTGACTAATCTCAACCAGGACTGTCAAAGGTGCTAGCTACTGTTACTAAAAGGTTCAACATAGCTCCAGGTTATAGGTATATATACATATTGCTTGCCCTAAAGAAGTTCTCCATTTACACCCCTACTCTTCAGCCAATCAAGGAGATTGGTAAGGCTGTTTGAGATGACATTTATGGAAAGTACATTTGCATCAAATGTGTTTCAACTTCAGGATTCTGAGCATTAAACTAGCCTTATATGCTGAGAACTTTTTTACACACCAGATGATCGTTTGCTTTTATGGCCACTGTTGTTACTGCTTATGCTTGTTGAGATGCCCTTTGAACCATAGTAGCATAATTCGAGTACGAATACGATTCGATACGGAAAAAATACGTAATGAAAATATCCAGTATGGATAAAATACGGAAGTAGCTTGCTTATATATAATATTTTTAATCAAATATTTACAAATATACCATAAATATACATAGACATTTATATAATAAAATTTAATCTATATTTAAAAAACAAGAATAGAAATCTCAACAACTTCGGATATGGAAGTGTGAGAGTTAGCAACTACTTATTTATTAATAGTTATTTTAATAAGAAAGTAAGAAATTGGATGGTATTTCTATTTTATAGTGTTTAAATAATTTTAAAAAAATTGTTTTGTTTTTAAATTGGTTTTCAAAATTTAATTGTCCACTAATAATCCGTATCCGTATTACACCTACACCGAATATTCAACGAATTCGGATTTGTTCCGAATTTCCGTACATGAAGTACCAATACGGCCGAATTATGCTACTATGCTTTGAACTAACTGAGGATTTGTCCACTCTAGCTTGGAGCCTATGCAAAGCTTCATAGCTTGGATGTTATTGCTGATGCTCCTTGGCATGTCTTTTGCACCAGCTGAGCCTTTGTTTGCTCTTGCTCATAGTCTTTGCAAAGCTTCATATTCGTGGCAGCAGAGCCGAAGATTTGTTGTTGTGAAGTCGATGCAGAGGAATATTTTATGCTTGTATGTGAGGTTGGTCATGTGATCAAATGTAGATGTCACTATTTCTTCCTAGGTAATGCAGGTGCATATGAATGGCAGGAGAAGAGACCATAAAAAAGGGGTTAATAGCTACACAATAAAGGTGCATGTATATAACTCAAACTAATGCATAGATAAATGCAGTTCGCATGCAAAAAAGTTCAGGAAGGTGGAGATCAGGGGTTAAATTTGACGGGTACTCCTACCCATCAAGTAAAATTTTTATGACGGCTTTCTTTTTGACACTGCCCTTTATTTATGCCTGTCAATTAAATATTATGTATTATATGTATCTTTATTAAATTTTGTCGTGGATACAAGAGCAACATGCCTCTTGTAATCCACATTACATTGCTTTATGATTTCCAATAGAATACATAATTTTTTTTTATTATGAAATTGAATTTAACATAACATCATCAAACTAGAATAATTTATACACAATATTTGAAGTGCCCTACATCATAAGGCATACACCACCATTACAAACTTAAATGCAAACAAAAGATTAGAATATTGAGATCAGTTAGGTGTGGATACAAGACATGCCTATGATAGGTACCTGTGTAGGTATATGCATACGGATAAGTACCCACAACCTGGTTCAGACCTGTTGCAGATAGGTCTGCTTGCTCATCATTACAGTAGATTTCTGCAGAGAATATACGATGATGAAAGCAGAGAGACCACCTGTGTGTTGTGGTTTATGTCTGCTTGCTTTGAAGTGTGCAAACCATCATTAAAATGAAAATAGGCACACATAGGCTAGAACATGCAAGACGTAAGGGGGCAATACTTTGCAAATTGCAATAATAAAGAAAGGCAATCTATAGGGCATTATAAACCCGTGGCTTCTCCCTTTGATTGTGGCATGAAATACTAGCTAACTCGTACTATAGATTCAAGTTTCCATTTAGGTAGTGGCCTTCCTTTGATTATGGCATTGTTATCACACAATTTGTAGTTGCCCCAACAAAGTTATCCTATCTAGGACGGTAGAGGGGATGGGCAACTAAAGAGGTGACCCTAAAGGATCCTGATCCCCAAATATGAATCAATTGTCACTCCGATCAGGATTCTCTTCACTTTAAGCCAAATAATTATATGGTTAAGGGGGAGACCCTGGCCTAACCTTGTGGGGAGACCGAAGGACAAGGTACCCAAATAAACTATGGAAGATATCTTGACTATGAAACCCTAGATCAAATAAAAGATAGCTACCGAGAGAGGCTTAAATGATTAATAGATGATTAAAGATGTTCAGATATGATCACAATGATTAATTCTCAATAACTAGGTTGATTACAGTGATCTAGGTTCAAAGTGCTAGGTGAAGGATACCCAAATCGCTACCTTAGGGGGATTTGACTTGATAAATTAGAAATGCCCAGAATAGGAGTTGGATTTGCAATTGGAAGATTTCTAACACTTAATTAGTTTGCTTGGATGATAGATGCAACAATAGATAGTGATCACAAGCGAGACAAGTCACAAAACCAAGGTTACACGAACCGTGGGTGCGATCGGAATCGGCTGAAGAATCCAATAAGGGTGCGGCACTCACCCCAAAATTAGGAATCGGGGATTCGGAACCCTAACCCTAATTAACCCTAATTATCCTACATTTATCCTACATAAAAAACTTTAGATTTGTCAAAATGAGGTGGAAGAATCCGATGAAGAATCCGAGAATCCGATTCGGGTGCGGTTAGGCCTAGGGCAAAATCCGGTAACTATGCACAAAACCTAGAAAACAACCTCCAAACCAAGAGGGCGAATTGATCAATATGCTAGTGCCTGTTTTAGATAGGAAGATGGAGTCCAATGATGACACCTTTGGGGTCCTAGAGGTTTCGAAGGATGGCCAAAAATACCCAAGTGTCGGATTTCCGAAAATCTAAGTGATGTGACCCAGGGAATTTTCCTAGTTACTACAAATGAGGATTTTATTATTTTATTTATGCCAACAATGGAATGTAGAGAAAATAGATAGAAAATGGAAGTGGAACTTACCTGGAATTGAGAGATGCCATGAGATGTTGCCCCTCGTCCAACATTGTCAACTTGAAAGCTTAGATTCCACACTTAGTTGATGCTCATAATTCACCTAGTGTGCCCCTTCTGTCAATGACAACCAAAAAATAATAAGTAAAACCGAAATTGTGATTGAAATGAAATCTACAAGAGAAGAAATGCATGCAAGAGAAACAAGGAGAAATAGAAATCAAATGCTAAGCAAGATACACAAGATAAGCCCCTGTCAAACAAAGTCATGGAGAGAGAGAGAGAGAGTCTCCTCCACAGAATCGCCCTCCACTAGTTCGCCCTCCTACAAACAAGATCAACACGAGAATTTTCCGAGATATGGAAGATAAACATTCGGTGCCCAAAGAGACTTAGAAACTACAAGAATCATGAACTTCTCAGAGAATTCACAAATATGCCCCCAAAAAATATTCTATTACTTTCAATAATAGAGCCAAAGTCCCATTTTACAATGAGGGGTCTCCTCTCTTAAATAGATTCGAGAGAGACCAAATCCCTAACCAACTTTTTGACGGATGGTTGACATTAAAAGATATACAATGATAATCAATGGTGGAGATCTAATCTCACACTCACACATGGATCACTAGACATGAGGGGGGCGAATTGCCTCATGTTAGATTTTCACAATTTAATTCAAGATTATCTAGGATCTTATCTGAGAGAATAACATGCACAACAATTCAAACACAAGAGACAAGAGACACAAAGAATTTCATCGGGGAAACCATAAAGGAGAAAACCCCGCAACTTACTCAGAGATAGAATGAGCAACAATACAAAACCCCAAAAGTATAAATGCTCTCCAGCAGCTTCTCTCTTCTTCACATGTGCGAACTTGTCCTCCTACTCACTTATGCGAACTTGATGAGTGAGTGAATGATTAAATAGAGAGGAGCACCCTCTCTATTTATACTTTATCTTTCACTTGACCTTTACCCTAATTAGACTGGGCCGACTTCTCTAGGAGAGTCTAATAACCCATTAACAACTTAACTCTGGGGTCTAATGCCCCGACATACAATGGAGGGTTAACCTCAATGACTTTACATGACCCAGATACAATAATGACTCTCCCGACCAGAGGAATAAACATCTCCGTCAGAGGTACAATAATAAAATACAAATACAATATAAAATATACAAGTGAATATCTTCTGAAGTTACAATTACATTAACACTCCCTCTTAACTAGGAAGGTATTCTCTTGACACAGTCATCAGCACAAGTCTTTGTCACTGGATCATCATCAAAGCTGGATCATCATCGTCACTGCTGCTGCTATCTTGACCATCAATCTTCAATCTACTCGTCATAGGAATTTCTACAGAGCTAGCCCTTTTTCATGCTGGATGTAGGCCTAGCCTCCATGTAGGTCTTCATCATCTCAGCGAGCAAGCCATCAAGTAGGTACATCTCAGGACTTATTATATGCCTCTGCAAAACCTGCAAGATCTCCCACGACTGATTATATGCCTCTGCAAAACTTGAAGGAGCATCCCAGGACTGATTATATGCCACTGCAAAACCTGCAAGATCTCCCAGGACTGATTATATGCCACTGCAAAACCTGAAGGAGCATCCCAGGACTGATTATATGCCTCTGCAAAACCTGTGTACCCTACTGTCACCTCATCATCTTCATATCATCTCATCCTCGACGGAGCATAGGCCAGATGCACATCACAATGTCTCCAGTATGGGAGGACTTTCCTACCACCATATGAGACCCCGTCTACCAACATGCGAGGACTTTCCTACCAACATGTGAGACACAACACTTACATTAACCGACATGGGAGGACTTTCCTACCACCATTCGGGAATGGCCCAGCCCTTACATCTACACCATGGGAGGACTTTACTACAACCATGTGAGAATGGCTCAACCCTTACATCTACACCATAGGAGGACTTTCCTACCACTATGTGAGAATGGCTCAGCCCTTACATCTACCAACATAGGAGGACTTTCCTACCACTATGTGAGAATGGCCCATGTGCATCTGCGTCTTCTGGACTCATCACTTCCCCTTAGAAGGAACCTCGATTTGAAGTACACCAAGCTTCTCTTTGAAGTATTCAAACTTCACTCTGGCTAGCGGCTTGGTCAATACATCGACTATCTGCTCGTCTATCGCAACATACTGGAGCTTCACTACTCCTCTCTGCACCATATCCCTGATATAGTGATACTTGATCTCAATGTGCTCCGACTTGTTATGGAACATCGGGTTCTCAAACAACTTCACACAACTCTGGTTGTCGCAATATATACAACTCGCGTCCAATCGGAGATCAAACAAATCAGACAGTAGCTTCCTCAACCATACTGCCTCACAACTAGCCGAACAAGCTGCAACATACTCTCCTTCGACTGTACTCAGTGCCACGCAGGATTGCTTCCTGCTAGACCAAGAGATCACACCTGATCCCATACTGAAGCAGCACCCCGAAGTGCTCTTCCTATCAATGGCACTGCCTGCCCAATCCAAATCTACATAACCCTCTAGGTTAATATTCTGATTCGCATCATACTTGAGCCCATAATCAACCGTACCCTTCAGGTACCTCAGAATATGCTTTGCAACAATCAAGTGAACATGTCTCGGATCCATCGGGAACTAGCTCAATGTGTTCACAGCAAAGCAAATATCTGGTCTTTTATTCGTCAGGTACATCAAGGATCCAATCATCCGACGATACATCGTGGCATCAACCGACTCTGATGAAGTATCACTCAATAGCTTCAGGTTCGATGCCATAGGTGTGGCCATGGCCTTGCAGTCCATCATCCTGAACCTCTTCAGGATCTCTACTGCATACTTCCCTTGTCCAAGGAAGATTCCATCCGCACTCTGCCACACCTCCATGCCTAGAAAATAGTGCATCATACCCAAGTCCTTCATCTCGAACTCGGCAGTGTTACCACCTAAAGTTTCACTTTAGTTGGACTTCAGTGAGCCGCCAGTGTTGCACAAGTCACTTGTGCTTATCAGGGTTTAGAAGTTCCAAGTTTGGCCTGTTCAGGGCCTATTTTTTAAAAATGTTTTGTACTACATGACCGTGTCCCACGGGGTTTGTAATAACCGCACTAGCATGGTGGTCTTTGAGTGACTCGGTTCCCTTGGACTTGACAACCAAAGAAGGTATTCCAAGGAGTTTTTTCCCTTGTTGATTATGCTTTGCCTTTAGCTGAGTATAACCGGTGAGGTTTTCTCCTGCACCTCCAAAGCTGGAATGCCCAAAGTGGGGGTTAGGCCTTAGGGGATTATTAGAGCCCATTTTGTAACGTTTATAAACATGTTAGACGCTAGGATTTTATCGTTTGGTCATGTATTAGGTTCCCTTGAAGTTTCAGTCAATTCCGACAAAAAATATTTTTTCGCATTTTTAAGCCATTTTTTAATGGTTTAATTAAAAAAATTCAAAAGGTGATAAAAGTCTTATCTGGAGTCAGAATTTGGCGCAGGGATGCTCGTTTTCAAGCTCAAAGAATCCTCTTTACCCTAGTATCCAGTTTTCCTAGGTTTCGGGCGACCAAGACGCCCCGTGGAGCAGTTTTGCCTATCAAAGCTACAAAGTGGCACTTTAATGCCAGAAATGCAACAAAATGCACCATGGTCAAAATTTAAAATAATAAAAAAAATGAATATGTCACATGCCAAAATGACATGGCATAAGTTAATTTAGGAAGGCGATTATGTCTAAGGAGCAAAGCATATGCTAATGTTTTGTGTAAAAGTCAAAATGTGATTATTTTTAAGTGAGGCCACGCTCAACCTTCACGTGGGAAATCTACTCCTCACGACCGTACTGTTTGATGGTTGATATTATGGTGGGGTCGGCTATCTCAAGTGATATGGCATGACCATATAATAAAGCTTCCATTTAAAGCAGCCAACATCAACACAACAATGAATCTCATAGTTCACCCCTCTCATTCACGTGGGCCAGCCGTACGGAGGTGTTGGGCAAGTTGCAAGTTGAGAGGCCCACTAAATGACATGGCATTAACGCAAGTAAGATGGGTGACTATAATGAAGTGGCAAGGCATATGTTTTAAATTCATTTTTAAAAAGGTTATGAGCAGCAAACCAAATCCGTACGGATTCTTCACGTGGGCCAGCCTCTCCACGACCTTGTTTTCGTTGTGATTAAGGTTGAGTTCGAAAAGGTTGGATCCCTACTTCTTGAGGTGGCACCACCTATATGGGTAAGTTTATATTTGAAGGACCAATCATTTATTCTCAACGTAAAGCTTTTGAAAGCAAGGAAACAACTCGCCATCCTCATCTCCATGCATGGGCAACTTCTTCTTCAAATCAGCACCTTTCGGTTTTGGTTGTTTTTTGCCATTTGAGTAAGGTAACATTATTGGATGAGAGCTTTCCTTGCTCTACAATCTAGCTCCTTAGGGTTTTGCACCCTAGTTTGCTCATGGTGTGTTATAAATTGAGGAGCTTGGCTCTGTTACCAGCTAAGTTGTACTTAGTTGGATTATCAAGCGAGCGGGCAGAGTGGAACATGATACATGTTCATTTTGGTGATTTGATATCCAGCTGGCCTTTTAAAGGCCCCCGTTTTTATTTTTTCTTCCACATGTCCATGGCCCTGCGGGGTTTGTAATAAAAACGTACTAGCATGGGGTTTTGTAAAAGACTTGGTTCCCTAGGACTTTTTGGCTAAGTCAGGTATCCCAAGGAGTTTTTTCACCTATCTATTATGTCTTGCATCAGTGCATAACATAATTAATGGGTTTTTCTCCTGCTCCTCCAAAGCTGGGATGCCTGGGGAGGCTGACGGGCCTTAGGGGATTATTAGAGTCTATGGGTCAATGTATATGAACATGCTAGGCGTTAATTTTGAGTCATATGGACATGTGCTAAGTCCCCCTAGGTTGTTTTTAATTTTCGGCAAGTTTTATTTTTTCCGTAAATTGGGCCATTTTTTAATGGTTCAATTAAAAATTTTTATAATTGGCCTATCTGGGGTGTCTGGAGGTATTTTTTGCCTTAGGGGTGCTCGTTTTCTAACTCAGAGCACCCCCTAAACCCCTAAACCCACTTTTCCTAATGTTTGGGTACTTCTACTTTGGTCAAAATCAAAAAAATCAAAAAATCCCAAAAAAGTCATAAAAAATTGAAAAAAGTGAAAAATGACTTAAAAAAATTATTAAATTTTTGGAGTTATGACAACTCTGATTTGGATCAGCATGTATTATGGAGCGTATTGGGCTGATTTGTCATGTTTTGGCAGCCCCATTTTGAGGAGAGAACCCATGCTAAATAGGAGGGGCGCATTTATCCAAGGGAGGGGCGCACTTGCTATTGTGGGCAGCCCATAAACTAAGGGAGGAGCAGCACTTTATGTGCTGATATGTTAGCATGTTTTGGGGCTGCCATGGGCAGCTAAAGACATGGGGATGGCAGCCCCATTCCCTCCACCATCTATGCCACGCTTTTCCACCCTTTTTGGCAAGTGCGCCCTCCCTCCTTAGCCATTTTTCTTCTATAAATTGAAGAGTGCTCTCCATTGTTCACTAGTGAGACTTGGAGCAGCTAACTTATGATTGTAATATTTTTATCATTTTGAATAAAAGAAGACTTTGGAGGTCAGCTTGTGGTGTCTTGGCTACATGTGGATGAAGTATCTTGATCTTTTTTCCAAGGTGACTTGTGCATAAGTCTTATTTTTCAATGATGTGGTTTGCTCATCTATGAGATAAGTTGTTTGTCAAATTTGTTTATTTGTAGCAGCTTAGTTTCTTATGAGCATGTATATCTACATTTAATCTTTGTTTGGTGAGATTTGTGATGTGCAGGTGTCTTCTTGAGTTGGCAAAAAGTAGGATCTTGTTTGTTTCCACTTTTTACTAACAATTATTTGCAGATATAGTCCCTTCAAACATCACTGAACCGTCTTCAAGGCTTCTATTTTCAACAAGGATTTGTTCCATCTCTCTCTCTCTCATTTATAAAAATTCAAATTTTCTGATTTACTAGTACTTTCTTTACAAAAAAAAAACTAGTCTAAAGTTGTCGAAATCTTTCAAATTTTTTCTAAAGAAGTATTAGATCTGATTGTAAAGTGTTATCTGGCTGCCATAGAGCAAATAATTTGCAGCCATTAAAGGGCTAGCAAAGATCCCAAGTAGACAAGCTCCATAGCTTGTTTTACTTGGTTATTTTGTCATTTTTTTACTTAGTTTTTTAACTTAGAAAATTTTGGGTTTCTTAGGAGGTGTTCCAAAGACACTCTTAAAGTGTTTTTGGGCATCTTGTTCTAATTATTGCTTGCTGGTTTGCAGCAGAAGATGAGCAGGTAGGAGGAAGTGCTGGCAAAATTTCGAGCATCCAGGCGATCCGGAACACATATTTCCATATTTTTCAAAACCGGGCATATTTTTCTATAATTTTGTAAGCTACCAAGTCACATTAAGTAGACTTGGGGCACTTCTCCGTTATCATTGTAAACATTTTAAAAGAGAGCAAGTGGGCTAGCCAGCGCCCATACCCCATCCCCCCAGGGGTGGCCTGTGTCGTCTCATTTTCATGGCGTGATTGTTAGAGTAGTTTTATTTCTTGTTTTTCGGCATTAAATAAAATCAATTAGGATTAAAATAAAACTTGTTGGTCCGTTTCACTAGCGGGCCACAAGGTCACTCACAACCTAGCTTTTCACATTTTTTTTTTACAATTTCATAACGCCCCCCTTGCTTTCCCGAAGTAGGGTTTTGTATGAGGGCTTGCCCGAAATGCATGCCTGAAAAGAGACTCTTGGGGTTATAAAAAGATAAAATTTGGGTTCTTAAAAATTTTATAAAAATATACCAAGGTCTTCTCCCGTATGCTCTGTGGCCAACTTGCAGCTTAGTCTGATCCAGTTGGTACACACCAGAAAGGAGTTGATGACTAGTAATAGGACTTAACACCACCCCAATAAAAAACCCTTTTTGTGAAAATCCGGCACAACACGCAATTTGTTGTCGTGGGCAAATTTCCCAGAAGGCTTGGGATAAAACTGGATAGCGACCTCTTGGAAACCGTTAGGCTTGCCCTCGTTGGTATAGCATCTGAACACCTCCTCGAGACTCCGATCCAGCCTAAAGCCTGAGAGGGAAGCCACGCTTCAAATTTCCGGACATGTTCCCCCGTACCTTGCGTATATCGGGAACCCACATGCCTTAATAAAAAAAGATCACCATCACATTAAATTTTAAAATAAACCAAGAACACTCCACAACATTTACTTTTCTGTTTATGCATTTGTTATTTGACTCCATAGCAAGGCACTGGTCCTGATGCAAATTTCATTTTATTGTTGACTAGTATGCAAGTGAATGATGATTATTTTTAATGGGAGTAAATGATAAATGATGTTTTTATTTGAAAAAGGTATATGTTGTCTGTCTTGGTTGCAAAAGTATTTTTTCTAACTCCTAGATTAGAGGCTTTAGTTTCTTTTATTTTTTAGGGTCTACCCCCCTTGGCTTCGCTAGGAAAGCCTAGACGGAGGAGTCGAGTCCCAAGTGACAGCACTTGACTCTGACTTGCCCCCAAGGCCACACCAGCAGCTTGAAGACTTCTGCTGCGTTTTCCCAGGTGTGGAACCAGGCGGCAACATTTTGGCGCCGTTGCCGGGGATAAGTCTTTTTATTCCCGGAATACGACTTTTGAGTTTTCCTTTTTGTTTTTGCTTTGTTTGATGAATCTTTAGATTAGATTTTTTAATTTTTCATCTGGCGACTCCACTAACCTTTTTTCCTTTTATAAATTTTCAAAGAAAAGCAAAAATAGAATTCTTTGTGAGATTATTTAATATGCATATTTTTTCTCACATGGCGACTCCATTGAAGGGATAAAGCCCTTGTTTCTCATACAGTTTGTTGAGAATGTTTGTGTGTAGATGAGCCTGATGCATTACAGTAAAATCTATAAAGCTCACCTTTTGACAACTCCATTGATTCAGTACCATATTTGCTCCATGATTACTTCGGAATAACATTGCTTGATTCTTGATATGGATGATGAAAGAAAAAAGTATGGTATTCAGGTTTCCAGTGCATTTCCTCCCATCGACTTCTCACACATTCCGGGTTTCCCTAACTCTGAGCCATATCTCCCAATTGATGGATACGTTGAGGCTCCGATTTTTCATGGAAATGGTGATTCACCTGTATTTCACATCATATCTTTTGTTTCACTGTTGGGTGAGGTCAATATTTGTCACGAGGATAATAAGATGTTGATGTTTGCTAAGTCCCTAAAAGGAGATGCATGGAGGTGGTATTTTGGTCTTCCTAATGGATGCATTACCTCCCTAGCAAATTTCTTTGCTATGTTTTTCCAGAGATGGTATGATGGTGATGGTGATATGATAAGTGTCATGGACAGAACTTTCACATACCTAAGTAACTTGGCAAGGCTGGATGAGTCCATGATTTCCATTTCTGAGCAGCCCATCCCAAGTGATCCTCTTGAAGAAGTTCATGAAGCTCCCTCGACTGAAGATTTTGTTGTAAACCATCCTCTTGTCAACATAACTGAAAATATAGAAGATATAGGGTGTTCCCAAGCCTATGAAGATGATCACATATGTATTCCTGATTTACCTAAAGAGGAAGCCATTATAGAAGTTGACAAAGAAATTCATGAAGGGTCTTCAATTGAAGATGTTTCAGAACAGCTTCCTCAATTTGCCATTGAAGATTTGGGATTTCAGGATTACTTTAGTGAAGATGATGATGTTTGTACTTCAAATTCACCTACGGAAGCAACCATTACAAGAGCCTTTAAAGAAACTTGTGATGATTTTTGTATGGTTTATGATGACACTCCTCATTTTTCTCCGCATAGTGGTGAAGTCTTGGACAACTTTATACCTTATAATATCTTTCAAACCAAGCCTTCTGAGGATAAGTATTATGAACATGAGGATGGGCATGGCCAGGGTTGTGATGCAATAGACAAAGACTCCCCCTTCATTTACAAGGATGGGCATGATGATTATTGGACGGATTTAGAAAAACCCATCTTTGATATATCAAGAGAGGGGAGTGTTGATTTTGAGACCTTGGGGAATCTTGACATGGAAGAGGAACATACAGATACTTCTCATGATCAATCAGAGCCATGCATAAGTATTAGTAATGAAGACTTGGATCAGCAGTATAACGAAGAGTTGGATAGGATGGAATCAGTGGAATTTCAGTTTCAACCTTCATCAGCACATTCTGAGGTTCCTTATGATTTGGAGCAACTTGGGGCTTATACTTTCACAGAAATAAACCATCAGAAGAGCCCTTCGGACCAATATGATGAGGTAGTTGGTCTGCCTTATCATTCCGAGTTTTTTCTCAGCCCTATCCAGTCATGGGTAGAGGAGGCCTGCATGAGGACTTACCATTGGGGGAAGCACTTCAAAGATTTATCATATACCTATGATCTACCATCCAATCTTTCAATCCAGAATTATCATGCAGGTTTGCATTTTCTAAACAAGGTACCCTTGTTTTGGCTGGTAACCAAACACAAGGTTAAAAGATTTTATATTGATAAAATGTTAAGATGGTTGCATTGGATTTATCATTTTACTTAGCATTTTATTATATGCTTAGAGTAGGAAAATAAGTTCATCAAGTGAGCATTTGCTTTCAACAATATTTTTTCAGTACTTTCATTTTTTGTACTTAGAATTTTTTAGTTAATTTTGTTTTTGAATAAAGTAACTTATGGTTCATTTGCCTCTTATAAGAACTTGTGCTACTGAAAGGTTTCTTGTCAAGTTGAAATGTTTTTACAGGTCATAGAAACCGGAGATTCTGGTATTCTCGTATGCTCTCCTTGCCTGAAAACCGGATCGAGCACACGTCCCACAGTTGGAGCCAGATGTTACCAGCTAAGTTGTACTTAGTTGGATTATCAAGCGAGCGGGCAGAGTGGAACATGATACATGTTCATTTTGGTGATTTGATATCCAGCTGGCCTTTTAAAGGCCCCCGTTTTTATTTTTTCTTCCACATGTCCATGGCCCTGCGGGGTTTGTAATAAAAACGTACTAGCATGGGGTTTTGTAAAAGACTTGGTTCCCTAGGACTTTTTGGCTAAGTCAGGTATCCCAAGGAGTTTTTTCACCTATCTATTATGTCTTGCATCAGTGCATAACATAATTAATGGGTTTTTCTCCTGCTCCTCCAAAGCTGGGATGCCTGGGGAGGCTGACGGGCCTTAGGGGATTATTAGAGTCTATGGGTCAATGTATATGAACATGCTAGGCGTTAATTTTGAGTCATATGGACATGTGCTAAGTCCCCCTAGGTTGTTTTTAATTTTCGGCAAGTTTTATTTTTTCCGTAAATTGGGCCATTTTTTAATGGTTCAATTAAAAATTTTTATAATTGGCCTATCTGGGGCGTCTGGAGGTATTTTTTGCCTTAGGGGTGCTCGTTTTCTAACTCAGAGCACCCCCTAAACCCCTAAACCCACTTTTCCTAATGTTTGGGTACTTCTACTTTGGTCAAAATCAAAAAAATCAAAAAATCCCAAAAAAGTCATAAAAAATTGAAAAAAGTGAAAAATGACTTAAAAAAATTATTAAATTTTTGGAGTTATGACAACTCTGATTTGGATCAGCATGTATTATGGAGCGTATTGGGCTGATTTGTCATGTTTTGGCAGCCCCATTTTGAGGAGAGAACCCATGCTAAATAGGAGGGGCGCATTTATCCAAGGGAGGGGCGCACTTGCTATTGTGGGCAGCCCATAAACTAAGGGAGGAGCAGCACTTTATGTGCTGATATGTTAGCATGTTTTGGGGCTGCCATGGGCAGCTAAAGACATGGGGATGGCAGCCCCATTCCCTCCACCATCTATGCCACGCTTTTCCACCCTTTTTGGCAAGTGCGCCCTCCCTCCTTAGCCATTTTTCTTCTATAAATTGAAGAGTGCTCTCCATTGTTCACTAGTGAGACTTGGAGCAGCTAACTTATGATTGTAATATTTTTATCATTTTGAATAAAAGAAGACTTTGGAGGTCAGCTTGTGGTGTCTTGGCTACATGTGGATGAAGTATCTTGATCTTTTTTCCAAGGTGACTTGTGCATAAGTCTTATTTTTCAATGATGTGGTTTGCTCATCTATGAGATAAGTTGTTTGTCAAATTTGTTTATTTGTAGCAGCTTAGTTTCTTATGAGCATGTATATCTACATTTAATCTTTGTTTGGTGAGATTTGTGATGTGCAGGTGTCTTCTTGAGTTGGCAAAAAGTAGGATCTTGTTTGTTTCCACTTTTTACTAACAATTATTTGCAGATATAGTCCCTTCAAACATCACTGAACCGTCTTCAAGGCTTCTATTTTCAACAAGGATTTGTTCCATCTCTCTCTCTCTCATTTATAAAAATTCAAATTTTCTGATTTACTAGTACTTTCTTTACAAAAAAAAAACTAGTCTAAAGTTGTCGAAATCTTTCAAATTTTTTCTAAAGAAGTATTAGATCTGATTGTAAAGTGTTATCTGGCTGCCATAGAGCAAATAATTTGCAGCCATTAAAGGGCTAGCAAAGATCCCAAGTAGACAAGCTCCATAGCTTGTTTTACTTGGTTATTTTGTCATTTTTTTACTTAGTTTTTTAACTTAGAAAATTTTGGGTTTCTTAGGAGGTGTTCCAAAGACACTCTTAAAGTGTTTTTGGGCATCTTGTTCTAATTATTGCTTGCTGGTTTGCAGCAGAAGATGAGCAGGTAGGAGGAAGTGCTGGCAAAATTTCGAGCATCCAGGCGATCCGGAACACATATTTCCATATTTTTCAAAACCGGGCATATTTTTCTATAATTTTGTAAGCTACCAAGTCACATTAAGTAGACTTGGGGCACTTCTCCGTTATCATTGTAAACATTTTAAAAGAGAGCAAGTGGGCTAGCCAGCGCCCATACCCCATCCCCCCAGGGGTGGCCTGTGTCGTCTCATTTTCATGGCGTGATTGTTAGAGTAGTTTTATTTCTTGTTTTTCGGCATTAAATAAAATCAATTAGGATTAAAATAAAACTTGTTGGTCCGTTTCACTAGCGGGCCACAAGGTCACTCACAACCTAGCTTTTCACATTTTTTTTTTACAATTTCATAACGCCCCCCCTTGCTTTCCCGAAGTAGGGTTTTGTATGAGGGCTTGCCCGAAATGCATGCCTGAAAAGAGACTCTTGGGGTTATAAAAAGATAAAATTTGGGTTCTTAAAAATTTTATAAAAATATACCAAGGTCTTCTCCCGTATGCTCTGTGGCCAACTTGCAGCTTAGTCTGATCCAGTTGGTACACACCAGAAAGGAGTTGATGACTAGTAATAGGACTTAACACCACCCCAATAAAAAACCCTTTTTGTGAAAATCCGGCACAACACGCAATTTGTTGTCGTGGGCAAATTTCCCAGAAGGCTTGGGATAAAACTGGATAGCGACCTCTTGGAAACCGTTAGGCTTGCCCTCGTTGGTATAGCATCTGAACACCTCCTCGAGACTCCGATCCAGCCTAAAGCCTGAGAGGGAAGCCACGCTTCAAATTTCCGGACATGTTCCCCCGTACCTTGCGTATATCGGGAACCCACATGCCTTAATAAAAAAAGATCACCATCACATTAAATTTTAAAATAAACCAAGAACACTCCACAACATTTACTTTTCTGTTTATGCATTTGTTATTTGACTCCATAGCAAGGCACTGGTCCTGATGCAAATTTCATTTTATTGTTGACTAGTATGCAAGTGAATGATGATTATTTTTAATGGGAGTAAATGATAAATGATGTTTTTATTTGAAAAAGGTATATGTTGTCTGTCTTGGTTGCAAAAGTATTTTTTCTAACTCCTAGATTAGAGGCTTTAGTTTCTTTTATTTTTTAGGGTCTACCCCCCTTGGCTTCGCTAGGAAAGCCTAGACGGAGGAGTCGAGTCCCAAGTGACAGCACTTGACTCTGACTTGCCCCCAAGGCCACACCAGCAGCTTGAAGACTTCTGCTGCGTTTTCCCAGGTGTGGAACCAGGCGGCAACAGGCTCCATTGTTAAGGATCTGGAAGGTGGAACCTCTGCTCATTCATTGTAATATTTTTCTGAGTTTAATAAAGAAGGCTTTGGAGGCTAGTCTGGTGATTGTCATTGGTTGGATCTTCATGCTTGTTATATTTGAGGTAAACTGTATCGTGTTGCATAGTTAGTATTGTTGGGATTGTATGTCTTGTTAAAGGGAAGTTATCTTTCATAAGGAATAGTGAGTAATGCTTTATAGGTTGCTTACTTTTGTCGATGATATTAGAATGCTAGAAGTAGTATGATCTCTTGTTTGAATCTATTATTTCTCAAGTTTTCTGTTGTTCATTTACACATATGCTCTTATCCCCTTGCTAGTTGTTTGCAGCTGTTTACAGGTAGCCAAAGCTGAAGAGGTCCACGAACATGTTAGATCGTATCTTCATTCAGTAAATTCGAACAAAGTCTTGATCCTACCGGTGCATCAGGGAGCTTGACTCCATCGCCCTTTCTTCAAAACGTTCAACCCCCAAGGGTTCCATTCCTCTGATCCAATCTTCTTTAACTATCTTCGGTTACTGTTACTTATGTTAGATCATAGTTCTTTCAAAGCATAAATTTATGAAAGTAGATCTAATTTTACAAGTTTTCCTTTTCAAGCTTGTTTTAATCGTAAAATCTAGAGTTCTTGATAGGAAAATCTTGTCTGGGTTGAAAAGTATATTTGGCTACTTTAAGAGCTTGCTATTGGCTGCCCCAAAAGAGCGAGCCAAGATCCCAAGAAATGAACTTTCTAGTTCGTGTTCTTGGTTCATTTTTATTTGTTTTTCGTTATTAGTTTTCATAGTTTTGTTTTAGGCATATTTCGCAAGTGTGGCCAAATCACTTTTTGAGTGTTTTTGGCCATTACATGACAAAAAGAGCTGGCTGGTTTTTTGGTTCTGCACATCAGGAAATTAATTTAAAGTCAGTTAAAGACTCAAAAATTGCCCAGAAGACAAGTTTTTATACACTAGTTGCATTAGTTTTCAATTTTTGCATTTTGTAGCATTGTCAGAACACTCTTAAAGTGTTCTGATTATCATTTCTAATCAACTTTAGCTCGCTGGTCTGTTTCTGTTTTACCTTTGCAATAATTTGTAAACTGACTTGTTCCCTAATGATAAAGGGAAAGTAGTATTTCTCTTAAGTTTCCAAGTTGTAATAAAAAAATAAAAAGAGCACAGCAGGCAATTCCAGCGCCTGACCCCAATCCCCCCAAGGGGGATTCGCACATTTTTCTCCTTTTTATTTTTATTTTTTGCAACTTTTTTCTAGTTTTCCGTTTTAGATTAGTTTTCATTTGAGCAATAGTAATTAAACAACTCACTCAAGCACACAACGTCCTTCGAGGACCTGTTTATCATTTTATATGCTTTTGTGTTTTATTCAATTATTATTTTGTTCTTAAAATTTAATCCTAAAATTAACCCCCCTTGTTATATGCTTGGGGTTTAGTGTAGATTAATCATCCACTCACACATTTTAGTAAAACGAACAATGCCCCAAACCCGGAGTATGCTCTTGACTACTGCAGCTTAGTCGGAACAGTTGGCTCAATCAGAAACGGGTGCAAGGTACTTAGTGTTAATAGGACAATCCATTAGAATCCAATCCTAAGAACTCGGGAGGTTGCATGGACTGAATCCACAGAGTCAGCAGGTTCTTAAGCGGGTTCATCCTTGCCTGGTTGGACACTTGGTAAGGTTGCTAGAGCACTCAGTTCGAAGTTTAGGTTTCTTTTGGGCCAAACCAAGAATTAATTCACTCCTTAATCCACTCATTTAATAATTATAAAATTTACCAATCGAGACACTGCAATACTTTCACTGAGACTACACAAGCAACCCTACACAGCAACAATCACACGCATTTCACATTCTCGGCACTAGTCATTAATTTTTTATGTTTTAAGTTTCAATCATACATGTCGTGAATGCATATCTATCTTGTGTGGGGTTACTCAATTGATTTAATTTGCAAGCAGTGCTTAGTTGTTATTTTTTCATCTCATCATCTCATAACTCCTAAATTAGACTTTTATCTTTTGTTGTAGATTAAAAGCCTTAGTTTATTTTTCATAGGGACCACCCCCCTTGGCTTCGCTAGGAGTAAGCCTAGACGGAGGAGTCGAGTAATCAGGTGACAACACTTGACTCTCACTTGCCCCCAAGGACACACCGAGCGACTTGAAGGTTTCCTGCCGCGTCCCCCCCAGGTGTGTATTAGGCGGCAACAGGCAGCAAGCTTCCTCTTTGTGTCAACAATCAACCCATCCTCACCTGTCACAAACAGGTCATCTACATATAGTAGGAGTATCACTGGATTCCCTTCCTCAACCTTGTAGTAAAGGTTGGAATCCGCTTTACTCTTGGTAAAGCCCAAACTAGTCAGGAAGCTGTCTATCCTGCCGTACCACGTCTTGGGTGCTTGTTTCAATCCATAGAAGGATTTCTTCAATTTGCACACATGAGTCTCCCTGTCATGTGTTTCAAATCCGAGTGGCTGCTCCACATACACTTCCTCCTCTACTACACCATTCAAGAACGCTGTCTTGACATCCATCTGGTGTACCTTCCACTTCATTACTGTAGCCAGAGAAAGCACTGATCTGATGGAAGTGTATCTGGCTACAGGTGCAAATGTCTCCTCATAATCTATCCCTTCCTTCTGGGAGAAGCCACGTGCCACAAATCTCGCCTTGTGTTTCTCTATGCTGCCATCTGCAGCATGCTTGATCTTGTAGATCCACTTGGAAGTCACAACAGACTTCCCTACTGGTCTTGGGACCACATCCCAGACATCATTCTTCATGATCGACTGGTACTCCTCGATCATGGCATCCTTCAATTCCTTCCTTTATGCCGTTTCTTCATAGTTGGCAGGTTCTTTGTCAATGATGTCGCATAGCAGGGCTACATAACTAGAGAATGGTCTCGGTCTCTTGCTTTCTCTATGCATTGCTTCTGGAGCACCATATCTCTCTGCATCCTGAATTGCCTCTCGTACCCATGGTGGTTTCCTCTTGTGAGAATTCTTCTCATGAGGTGGATCTACAGGTTCCTGTGGGTCTTCTATCTCGCGTTCTCCATAATCTTTTGGATTTACTTCATTCATTGTTGTATTTTGAATCTTGGGTGCCTTTGGTTTTTCAATGTCTTCAACAGGTAACTTTCGGGATTTGTGATATGCCGAGTCTTTGTCGAATGTTACATCCCTGCTGATGTCGATCTTCTTGAACCCTGGAAAATATATTTTGTAAGCCTTCGAGCTTTCACTATATCCCACGAATATGCCCTTCTTTCCTGAAGGATCTAACTTTGTCCTTTTCTTCTTCGGGATATGTATGTATACTGGACAACCAAATATTCTGAGATGGCTGACTTTTGGCTTCTCGCCGAAGAAGGTTTCTTCTGGTGTTTTGTTGTCAAGTACTCTGTGTGGAGTTCGATTCTGTACATACACCGCTGTCCTTGCAGCTTTTTCCCATAGGTGCATCGGAAGATCCTGGTCATTAAGCATTGCTCCTGCTGCTTCCATGATTGTTCTATTCTTCCTTTCTGCAACTCCATTCTGCTGCGGATTATATGGAGTAGTCAACTCCCTCTTAATCCCTGAATCTCTTCCTAATTTCTTGAAGTCTTCTGATGTGAACTCTCTGCCATTGTCTGATCGAAAGGTCTTGATTTTCTTCTCAGTGTGGTTCTCGATCAAGGCTTTGAATTCCTTGAACTTGCTAAACACTTCATCTTTGCTCTTCAAGAAATATATCCATGTCTTCCTAGAGAAATCATCAATGAAAGAAACATAATATACATACCCACTCAATGAACTGGATGACATCGGACCGCATACATCGGAGTGGATGATTTCCAAGATTCTTTTTTCCTTGCTCTCGCTACTTGGAAATGTCTTCTTTATGTTCTTTCCCTTCACACATCCTTTACAAACGCCTTCATGCTTTGCCTGGATTTCTGGAAGACCTTCAACAGCTTTGCTTGCAAGAGGTAGTGCTCTATAGTGCACATGTGCAAGCCTTCTATGCCATAGTTCACTTGGCTCCATGGAGTCATGGACCAAGGCTTGTTCAGGTTGGCCCTTTAGTTTGTATAAGCCTCCCTCTTGCTCTCCAATCACTACTTCATCATCTATGGTCTTTCCCTTTGGCCACATAAGAACTTGGCCATCTACAAATGCAACCCTCATACCTTTAGCATCTAAAGCTGATATGGAGAGAAGATTCTTCTTTAGTCCTGGTACAAACAGGACATCTTTCATCTTCATAGACTTTCCAGAGTCTAACTTATAAGAGGTTTCACCACTTCCTTTTATGGGATATTGGTAGTCATCCCCAAGTTTCACCTTGTGGGGTGACTCATGTTCATATAGGTTCATAAAGGATTCCTTGAATCCTGTCATGTGCTTGGAAGCCCCACTATCTATAAGCCAATCATTGCTTCCGTGTGTGACAACGCCTATGAGAGCAGAGATCAGAATATACTCTTCATCACTTGATGAATCTTCACTTTCTACTCTGGTTCTTTTCCTGGGAGGTTCATCATCCTCTGCAGTGTGAGCATGATGTCTTCTCTTGTTGTTCCTGTTCTTGTGAGAGCCACTTTTATTTCTAGGACAATCCCTGGAGTAGTGTCCCTTCTCATCACATGTATAGCATCAAATGGTAGATATATCTCTTCAGGATCTTCTAAAGTTCCCCCTCTGATTCTGGTGATGGTGTTTTTCCTTCTTACTATGGTGGTGCTCCCTCTTGTTGTCATTCCTCCTGGAGTGTGCCGTGAGAGATTGGTTTTCATTACCCATCTTTTCTTCTCAAGCTACAATTCGAGTTTCTTCTTGTGAGCACTCTTCCCATAGTCTACTGAAGGTGATCAACTTTCTTCTGGCACAGATTCCTTGAATAAAGGAATCCGATGATCTAGGAAGACCATTCAATGTGGTCATCACTATTTCTCCATTTTCTATGTCTTCTCCCACAGCTTCAAGTTGTTCTTTTATTTGAGAGACCCTTGTAAAGTAGGATTGCTTGGTCTCTGCATTTTGTATCTTCACATTCTTCAACTGGTTCCGCAATGTCATCTTCCGATTTAAATTCTTTCCTTCAAATAGCTTGGTCAAGGAGTCAAACATCTCTTTGGGTGTTTTTAAGGAGGACACATGTGCTATAAGATGATCCTTGATAGAATCAACAATAATCCTCTTGGCCTTGACCAAGTTCTTCTTATGTAAGGCCTTAGCCTCATCTCCCTCTGGAACTGGAACCTCTTCATTCACATAGGTGTCCAATTCATTCTCTTCTAGGATAAGCCCAATCCTATACTTCCATGCTCGGAAGATATCAACCCCTTCAAGCTTATCCTCAAGCTTGGTGTGGTGAGACATCTTTAATGAATACTTCAAATGGAAATAGAAAAGATTTAGGTCTTACCACTTGATTTGTTGAAACTGGATCTGGAGCTGGCTAGGGTTTGACAGAGAAACCCTAAAAATTCATACTTGGAATTTCAAACTTCTGTCTGGATAGAAAGATGCGCCTTGCTGAGGCGAGCAAGTTGGTACACTTGGATTTTGAAAATTCCCAAAATTGACCCCTCAAAAGTGACTTACGAATTTCGGAACTGCAGTTTCTGGTCCTTTCTGGTTTTTTTGGTCGTTGACTTATCCTGGGGTTCTACCCAACCAAAAACTTCAATCTTGGTCTCAAAATTTCGATTTTGAGGAGGAGAACAATCCTATGCTGAAAGCACTCCAAAATTCCACTTCTGTGAAAAGCCCTAATTTCCCGCAGTAGTGATAGGCCAAAAATTGAAAATGCTCGGAATCAATTTCTGTTTCGACAGAAAGATGCGCCTTCCTTAGGTGAGTTAGCCTAGCCTCCTTTTGCTGATGATCCGTGGAGAGAAACCCAAAAATTAAGAAGCCCTAGCTTCTGTAGCTGCATAATGTCTTCTTCTCAAGTTAGCTCTGATACCATGTTAGATTTTCACAATTTAATTCAAGATTATCTAGGATCTTATTTGAGAGAATAACATGCACAGCAATTCAAACACAAGAGACAAGAGACACAAAGAATTTCATTGGGGAAACCATAAAGGAGAAAACCCTGCAACTTCCTCAGAGATAGAATGAGCAACAATACAAAACCCCAAAAGTATAAATGGTCTCCAACAACTTCTCTCTTCTTCACTTGTGCGAACTTGTCCTCCTACTCACTTATGCGAACTTGATGGGTGAGTGAATGATTAAATAGAGACGAGCACCCTCTCTATTTATACTTTATCTTTCACTCGACCTTTACCCTAATTAAACTGGGCCAACTTCTCTAGGAGAGTCTAATAACCCATTAACAACTTAACTTTGGGGTCTAATGCCCCGACATACAATGGAGGGTTAACCTCAATGACTTTACATGACCCAGATACAATAATGACTCTCCCGACTGGAGGAATAAACAACTCCGTCGGAGGTACAATAATAAAATACAAATACAATATAAAATATACAAGTGAATATCTTCTGAAGTTACAATTACATTAACACCTCATAATGCCCAAATACATAAGATAAAGTGATATGACATGATAGCACATCAACAAAGTCACCTAGGGGACACAACTTAGCCACCTAGGGACATAATACATCATCTCAACATGGTACAAGGTACAACAATGAAATATATCATCCACAAGTGTGCCCTCCTCTAGGAAGTGCGATTTGCTTGGGGAAAGCAAAACTGAAACTCTGATGCTGAAAGATGACAAACCCATGTAGAATGATGGCAAAGTACCCTCTGGAGCATAAGGAACAATACGTAAGTCAAATTGTTGCCATTCATTCACCCTTTGTTTCACTTGCTAAACTATGGCCACTTTAATTAATTCAATTTCCAACCTGGAACACTCTAGATACACTGAAAAAACTCATAATATCATCTTCCTGTTTAAGAAATGTAACTGCAGAAGATATTCTAATTGTATTTGTTTATTGTATTATTATTATTATTCCTCCTTGGAGAGATGTCATTGATGTAATTGGTCACGTAAGAGTCATTGAAAGAGTCAATGTAAACCCTAGAAGTTGTGTCGACCTAGAAGAATCCATAAAAATACATTTTGTTATGTAATTGAGAGGTCGACCCAGTTGGGGTAAAAAGTCACCCAACTGAACAATATAAATATATGTTAGGATATTTTGATACTCTATCCTTGTCATACCTAGCATTATTTCATTTTCCTAGTAGTTGATGATGTCATTTGCACCCTAGTGGTGTGCATATGTCATCCAAGATCCATCTACCACCTTTTGAGCCCTGCATGCATCATTTTAGGACCACTTTAGTCATTTCCCTATTTTAGAGGAACCTACTCAGTGTTCCAGTTCAGTCCACCTGAATTAGTTGACTCTTGTGGGGGGTTAGAGTTCCGAATGCCACTGATTGTGGCCTCATGCGCCCTTTTCTGACTGTTTTGCATGACAAACTCACTAATGCGCCCTCCTTGGTCATTTAACTGATTGTGCCATCAATTAACTGAGTTTAGGTTTGATTTGGTTGAGTTTGAGTCTTCCGGAGCACTCCTGTGGTAACAATTGATATGCTAGACGAAGTGAGGTTCGAATTCTCTTGTGTGATTCGAATTCTCTCCATTGTAACATCATTGTTCATTATACTGATAATTGGATCATGTGACATTATTCTGCTCCTATCTGAGTTCTCATGCATGATTAATTGTCTGCTCATTTTTATTGCAGTTTTCACTCTAATTCATCTTTTCTGCTCATTCTTTCTCTGTGAGGTATAATCATCTCTTAGATCTGCTGTGATTTAGAATTTCACAATAGAGAGGTCGAGTTTGTCATTTGGATCACTCACTCACTTGAGCAAGTTCGTATAAGAGAGAGAGAGAAGCTCGCTGGAGAGAAGAAGTAGCTGTTTTTGTCTTGGGGTTTTATCTTGTATTGGTGAATTCTATATTGAGAAAGTTTTGTCGGGGTTTTCTCCCTTCTGGTTTCCCCGAGAGAAATTTTGTGTTCTTGTGTTGTTGTGCTTGTCTTTCTTTTAGTGATCCTATTGTTTAATGTTATTATGCTAAACAAAGTAAAAAATTAACATGGTTTCAGAGCAGGCCTGAAAGAAAACATTGTGCAGCTGTGCAACTGCAGTATCTAGGGTTTCTATTTTTGGGAGCTTTCTCCACTGATCAACTGAAAAAGAGGATGGAGTCAACTCGCCTCACTAGGTCGCATCTTTCTGTCGAAGCATAATTCAATTCCGATAATTTTCATTTTTGGGTCCTCCACTACAGCCCGGAGAACTAGGGCATCAAGTTTTTATCAGATTTGCAAAAAGGAGTACTTTGCCTAACTCTCCTTAGGGAGGCGCATCTATTCCTCCATTCAGTTTCCCAAGATCTCAAAGTTGAAAATTAGGGTTTCTCTGTCAAACCCTAGGTTAAGCTAGAAGTAGTTCTTAGAGAAGCAGTTTCTCTGGTAAGTACTATCTCTATTCTATTTCCATTTGAGGTTCTCATTTTATCAAAATGACAAACACTACCAAGCTTGATGAGAAGCTTGAGGGAGCTGGGAACTTCAGAGCATGGAAATATAGAGTCATGCTTATCCTCGAAGAACATGACCTAGAAGGCTTCATAAAGGAGGAACTTGCAGAACCAGAAGGAGATGAGGCCAAAGCAAAACACAAGAAGAGTATGATCAAGGCCAAGAGGATCATAGCTGACTTTATTAAAGATCACTTGATTCCTCAAGTGTCTTCAAAGAAGACCCCAAAGGAAATGTTTGATGCCTTGTCCAATCTATTTGAAGGAAAGAACATCAACATAAAGATGACCTTGAGAAATCAACTCAAGGGTGTGAAGATTCAGAAGTCAGAAACTATGCAGTCATACTTCACTAGAGTGTCCTAGATCAAAGAACAATTAGAAGCTATTGGTGATATGGTAGATGATGTAGAAGTTGTGATGACCGCCTTGAATGGTCTTCCAAGGGATTGGGAACCCTTCGTTCGTGGTATATGTTCTAGAGAGAAATTGATCAAGTTCAGACAACTATGGGAAGAGTGTGTACAAGAAGAAGAAAGAATAGTAGTTAGAGAAGACAAGTTAAATGACAATGAAGACCAGGCCTTGGTAGCCCATGCCAAAGGAAAGAACAAAAGGAAGAATCATGAACATTCTCATGAACATCCTCCTAGAATATCTCAAAGATTTCAAAAGAACAAAATTATCAAGAAAGAGTTCTCTTCCTTTGAATGTTTTTCTTGTCACAAGATGGGACACATTGCAAGAAATTGTCCTCTCAAAGCTGAACAATTCAAGAAGTAGAATAAAAGATTTCATGCCCATGTAGCCGAAGACGATGAACATGATGATGAAAAGAAGACTAGAGAAGATGAAGATTCCAGTGAAGAATATGTTCTAATTTCAGCGCTTACTGGTTCAGTATCTCATGGAAGTGACACTTGGTTAGTGGATAGTGGAGCCTCCAAACACATGACAGGTTACAAAGATTCCCTCTCACATCTTGTGCAGAAAGATTCTCCACACAAAGTAAAGCTTGGAGATGATTACCAATATCCTATCAAAGGAATGGGAGAAGCTTCTTACAAGTTGAACTCAGGAAAGTCCTTGAAGATGAAGGAAGTCTTATATGTCTCAGGTTTGAAAAAGAATCTCCTTTCTATCTCAGCTTTAGATAAGAAAGGTCTTAGAGTTGCTTTTGTAGATGGTGAAGTTCTCATGTGGCCAAAAGGAAAGACAATAGATGATGCAGTTGCTATTGGAATTGAAGAGGGAGGACTCTATAAATTAAAGGAATATGTAGATTCAACTCTAATAGCTAGTACCATGCATCCTTGTGATTTATGGCATAGAAGACTAGCTCATGTACACTACAAAGCATTACCAATAGTGAGCAAAGTGGTGATAGGATTACCAGAAATCTAGATTGATCATGAAGGAGTGTGCAAAGGATGTGCACAAGGAAAGAATACAAAGAATCCATCTCCAAGCAGTGATAGCAAAGCTAAAGACATATTGGACATTGTTCATTCAGGCATTTGTGGACCAATGTCGACTACTTCTTTAAGCGGGTATGTTTATTATGCCTCTTTTATTGATGATTATTCCTGCAAAACATGGATTTATTTCTTAAAGAATAAAGGAGAAGTATTTGAAAAATTTAAGGAGTTTAAGGCTCTTGTGAAAAACCTCTCTGAAAAGAAAATCAAGATATTAAGGTCAGATAATGGAGGAGAATATACATCAGGTGAATTCAAAGACTTCTGTAAAGACGCTGGGGTTAAGAGGGAGCTTACCATTCCCTATAATCCACAACAAAATAGTGTAGCTGAAAGGAAGAATAGATCTATCATGGAAGTAGTAAAAGCCATGATCCATGATCAAGATCTACCCATGCATCTATGGGATGAAGCAACTAGAACCGCAGTTTATGTGCATAATAGAATCTCCCACAGTGCTCTTGGGAACAAAAATCCATAAGAGATGTTTACTGGTTGTTGTCCGCTGAGATGCACACCAGCAGCAGAAATCTTTCGAAAGTTGTTCCCTCACTACAAGTGGGGAAGGTGTGGCCTTGGGGGCAAGCAATGAGCCAGGTACTGTCACCTGAATCCCAGCTCCTCCGTTTAGGCTAACTCCTAACGAAGTCAAGGGGGGTTGTCCCTAACAAAGAGTTGTCTAAGGCTCTGTGTTTAAATGTTTTTAAAAGGTGTAATGATGCGGATGGGTGTTTTTTAGGAGTTTTTTATGAGCTGCACAATGTATAAAATTTAAGCAATCCACGTTACAATTGCAAAAGATAAGATGAGCTACACAATTGATAAGATGACTAAAAATTAAAGCAACCATAGAAATAACTTAACCAATGAAGGACAAATGGTCCAAATAAAGCGATACAGATAAGTTTCAAGACCAGTGCCAATATGGAGTAAAAAATAGTGCTTTGGGGATGCTGAAATACAAGTCTCAATGTGTTTGTGAGATCGTTTTGCAATTGTTCTTGGTAAATTTTATTGTGTATTTTATGAGTGATCTGGATTATTATGGCTAGGGAATTTCCAACCGGTACGCAAGGTACTGGAAATCTGTCCGGGAAATAATCTAAATGGCTCCGTTCAAAGACATGACGGACCACCCAGTTTCTCTAGGCTAGGTGTTCAAGGAACTTAACTAGCAAGCTAGAGTCTGAACATGGCTACCCAGCGCCCCCACTTGGAATTTCCCCACTCAGACTATTTATTTGATCAACACCAGATTTGTTGGTTGTGGGGTGAAAATTTTATTATGGTTTGAATTTGAGCGATTAGGCAACCAATACCGTTTCTGAGTAATCCAACTTTTTTAGGGTTGGGTAGAGCATACGTGGTATGGAGAAACGAATAAATTCAAGTTTTAAAAGGGGAGTGTGAGTTGAATGGTTTTAATTAGAGCACAAAAGACAAACCTCTCCGACAGAGAGTGCTCTTGATCCACCTTATGGTGAGATTCAAGAGTCTTATCTAATCTATATGCAAATGCAAAAATGCAACGATATGCTCTCCGACAGAGAGTGCTCTTGACTTGTCTTCTGACAAGTTCAAGAGACTTTATGTTCCTTTTAAGATTGACAAATTATAAGCAAGAAACACAGAATGATAGCTCAATATGAAATGATAAAAGACTAACAAGCAATAAAATGGAAAATGAAGCTAATCTAGCAACTAGTTTCTAAATGCGAAATGGGAAAACTAACTAAACAATTATTGTTCTACTTGCACAAATGAAACTAACTAAGCAATGAAACCAATCAAAGGAAAGAGACACTACAAACTTCCCCAAATGGGAAGTTGGGTGTGGGAGCTTAAAAATACCGCTTGCTTTTTATTAAAAGTTTACAATGCTTTGGGAATTTAACCCTTTGAAGAGAACTCTTGAAGCAAATAATAGAAGATTTTAATGAGCTCTTAAGAGCTTTACAAAAGGAGAATGATTTATGATTTTGTCTTCTTGGTTCGAATCTTCTTATGTTTTGAATCTTCTTTGGTTCATATCTCTTTGTTTCTTGCTTCTTCTTGGTTTGCTTTTGATCTTACTCTTCTTTTCTCCAAGTGCCTATAATAAACCAAAGACTCAAGCACCTGTTATTGTTATCAAAATAAAACCAAGTAAATCTAAGATCTAAAATGCAAGCTTTAAAATAAACCAGGATCTAAGTATGAGTTTTAATTCAAACTAACAAATGAAACAAGATTGAGATCTAGAAATGGAAAACTAACAATGAACTAGCTAAGCAAGTTAAGATCTTAAAGACTAACAACAAGCTAACTTCAAACTACTTGAGATCTAGACTTAAACAAAGAAGGGACCAAAGCAAAGCAAAGCATGGAATGGGAAAGGAGAAGCCAACGAAGGGAGAAGGAGAAAAAGTGAGAAGGTAAGGCAAAACGAAAGGAAGAAGAGGAGATAAATCGAAATGGAAGAGTAGAGCAAAAGATGGGTAAAAACCAGCCTAAAATAATGGGCAAGAGAAGGCCCAAAAAGGTGGGCAAAAGAGGCAGCCAAACAGTGAGCAAACAGCAGGCTGGAAAAGGCCCTAAACAGTAGGTAACAATACCAAACTGTGGGGTAAAAGGGTGCCCAAACAGTGAGCAAGGAAGCATCCAAAGAAGGACGAAAAGGGAGTGCAAATCAGTGGGTAAAGAATGACCCAACAACAGGCTGGAAAAAGCCCCAAACAGTGGGTAACAATGCCCAAACTGTGGGGTAAAAGGGGTGCCCAAACAGTGAGATGAAAAGAGGTAGGAAGCAAGCCAAAACAATGAGTGAAAAGAACTTTTGGAAGGCTGGAATGTTAGTTTTTACTTGAGCAGCATATAGCACATAAACAATTACTGAAAGATAAACAAGCACATCATAAAAGACAAGAGACACAATTTATCTTGGGAAACCCTCTTGGGGTAGAAAACCCAACAAAGCCTTCCTCAATATAGAAATTACAAAGTACAAGATAACCCCAAGACAAAACAGCTACTCCTCCACTTGTGCGCACCTCTCTTCTTCACCTATGCGAACTTGCTTGAGTGAATGAATGAATAGAAGTGAGAGAGAGGTCCTCTATTTATATTCTTCCGTTGGGGTGACAAATTCCCCAACAGGGCCGGCTTGTCTACTTGACTGGTCAATTACATAATATAATAATCTTCTAAGGGCTTTTCTAAGCCAACACATGTCCTAGGGTTTACATAGATTCTTTCAATGACCTTTACATTATTAATTACATGACCATCATCTCCCGGAGGAGGAATACAATAATATAAATAGAATATCTTCCGCAGTTACATTATTTTAACACTCTCTCTTAACTAGGAAGGTATTCTGTGGGTAACAACATCTGCACAACTGACTTGTGAACTTCTATATGTCGTAGGAAGGTTTTGGATCATCATTTGTCTTCGGGCAACATCTGCGGAGTAGCAACATCATCATCTGCTGAAATATGATCATCATCAGCAGCAACATCATCAACAATCATCCTCTTGTTGGAACATCATCTATTGGAATTTGGAACAACATCTTCGTCAATTGGAACACCATCTGCTGGAACATCCTCATCAACATCATCATCAGTTGGAACATCTTCTGCTGTTAGCAACCTCGTCAGCTGGAACACCATCTGCTGGAACATCCTCATCAGCAGCACCATCAGCTGGAACACCATCTGCTGGAACATCCTCATCAACAACACCATCAGCTGGAACATCATCGTCAGCTGGAACACCATCTGCTGGAACATCCTCATCAGCAGCACCATCAGCTGGAACACCCGCAATAACAATCAGTAACTAAGTATTGATACTATCAGTCAGCCAGTACTGATCTTCCCTCACCCTTGGAGAGGCATCAGCTCGTGAGAGCTGGAACCATCAGTCAGCCAATACTGATCTTCCCTCACCCTTGGAGAGGCATCAGCTCGTGAGAGTTGGAACCATCAGTTAGCCAGTACTGATCTTCCCTCACCCTTGGAGAGGCATCCATCCCTATGGACAGGCATCAGCTCGTGAGAGTTGGAACCATTAGTCAGCCAGTACTGATCTTCCCTCACCCTTGGAGAGGCATCCATCCCTACGGACAGGCATCAACTCGTGAGAGCTGGAACCATCAGTAAGCCAGTATTGATCTTCCCTCACCCTTGGAGAGGCATCCATCCCTACGGACAGGCATCTATCCTTTCGGATAGGATCTCTATCAGTCAGCAAGTACTGATCTTTTGTCCCTCCTGGATAGGTATCATCAATCTCTCTTCCTAGAGAGGTCCCTCTGGACCACACCAAGCTTGTCTCGAAAGTACTCAAACTTCACACGAGCCAGAGGCTTAGTCAGCACATCAACAACTTGTTCCTCTGTAGGAACATACTCGAGCTTCACAACTCCCCTCTGCACCATATCCCGGATATAGTGGAACTTAATCTCGATGTGCTTTGATTTATCATGAAACACAGGATTTTCTGTCAACTTGATGCAACTCTGGTTGTCACAAAGTATCTCCGTAGTATCAATCTCTGCATCGAACAATCCTGTCAACATCTTGCGAAGCCATACTACTTCACCACAAGCTGAACAAGCTGCAACATATTCAACTTCCGTTGTACTGAGTGCAACATAGGGTTACTTTCTACTGAGCCATGAGATCACACCTGATCCCAAACTAAAGCAACATCCTGAAGTGCTCTTTCTGTCTTTAGCACTTCTAGTCCAATTTGAGTCTGTGTACCCATACAGTCTGAACTCGCTATCTGAGGCATATCTGAGTCCATAATCTAATATACCCTTCAGATATCTCATCACATGTTTTGCTGCAATCAGGTGAACATTCCTGGGTTCCACCATATATTGACTCAAAGTGTTTACTGCAAAACATATATTTGGACGAGTATTGGTCAAATACATCAATGACCCAATAATCTATCTATACATGGTGACATCCACTTTCTCTAAAGAAGCATCACTCAGAAGCTTCAAATTTGTCACCATCAGAGTGGTCATGGCCTTGCAATCCAGCATCCCAAATTTCTTTAGGATCTCTACTGTATATTTTCCTTGACTCAGAAAAATCTCGTCTGGAAACTGCCACACCTCAAGACCTAGAAAATAGTGCATCTTGCCAAGGTCTTTCATCTCGAATTCTGCTGCAAGCTTCTTCTTACATTCAACAATAGGCTCGTCTTCTCCAGTCATAAATAAGTCATCCACATACAATAATAGTATCATGGGTTCATCGTTCATAATCTTGTAGTAAATATTAGAATCCGCTTTACTCTTGGTAAAGTCCAAGCTCATCAGGAAGTTGTCAATTCTTCCATACATGCTCTGGGAGCTTGCTTCAACTCATACAATGCTTTCTTCAACCTGCATACATGTGACTTATTATCTTCTACTTCAAATCCTTTTGGTTGCTCGATATATACTTCCTCTTCTATGTTTCCATTCAGGAAAGCAGTCTTTACATCCATCTGATGTAGATTCCATTTCATCTTGGCTGCCAAGGCAAGAATGGTTCTAATCGAAGTATATTTGGCTACTGGGGCAAAAGTTTCCTCATAATCAATTCCTTGCTTTTGCGAGAATCCCCGGGCTACAAATCTTGCCTTGTACTTTTCAATGCTTCCGTCTGCTGAATGTTTTGTTTTGAAGATCCATTTTGATGAAACAACCGATTTGTCCTTCGGTCTTGGTACCACATCCCAAACATCATTCTTGATGATGGACTGATATTCTTCATTCATGGCATCCAGTCATTCCTTCTTCTTTACTGCTTCTTCAAAACAAGTTGGTTCTTCTTCAACAAGATTGCACATCAAGGCTACATAGCTGGAATATGGCCTTGGTCTCTTGATCTCTCTACTGGAGCCTTCTGGAGCACCATACTTTCTTGCATCTTGAATTAATTCACGTGCCCAGGTTGGTCTTCTCTTTCGAGAGATCTCTACATGAGGTATCTCCTCAGGTATCTGAGGTTCTGCCATGTCATGATCCTCTGGGATAGGATCACCTTCAACATTTGGAATTGGTTCTTTGGTTGATTCTGCAACTCTGGGAGCCTCTTGCTCCTCTTCATCCTCATGAGTCTTCTTAGACTTGTTGAAAGCTGAATCTTCATCAAATGTGACATCCCGACTAATCTCAATCTAACGGAATCCTGGGATGTATATGTGGTAAGCCTTAGATTGCTCACTATAACCCACAAATATTCCCTTCTTTCCTGAAGGCTCTAGTTTCGATCTCTTCTCCTTTGGAATGTGGATGAACACCGGACATCCAAATATCTTTAGATGACTGACTTCAGGCTTCTTCCCGGTGAACATCTCTTCAGGGGTCTTGTTGCCAAGAGCACTATGAGAGATCCTCTTATGTACATACACTGCGGTTCTGGCAGCTTTTGCCCATAGATGCATGGGTAAGTCTTGATCGTGGATCATAGCTTTTACTGCTTCTATGATTGTTCTATTCTTCCTTTCAGCTACACCATTCTGTTGTGGATTATAAGGGACAATAAACTCCCTCTTAATTCCTGCTTGCTTACAGAAATCTTTGAAATCCCCTGAGGTATATTCCCCTCCATTATCTGACCTCAAGATCTTAATCTTCTTTTCAGAGAGATTCTCTATGAGCCCCTTGAACTCTTTAAACTTTTCAAAGACTTCATTCTTGTTCTTCAGAAAGTAAATCCAGGTTTTGCGAGAATAATCATCAATAAAAGATGCATAATATTCATACCCGCTTAGAGAGGTGGTGGACATTGGTCCACAAATGTCTGAATGAATAATATCCAGAATACCTTTCGCCTTGCTGTCGCTACTTGGAAATGGGTTCTTTTTGCTCTTCCCTTGAGCACACCCTTTGCATATTCCTTCATGAACCACCTGGATCTCTGGTAATCCAGTCACCACCTTACTTACAATTGGTAAGGCCTTATCCTATGCCATAGCTCACAAGGGTTCATGGTACTAGCCATCATTGCTGCATCTGCATGACCCTTTAGTTTGTAAAGTCCTCCTTCTACTCCAATGACTACTGCATCATCAATAGTCTTCCCTTTGGGCCACATGAGAAATTCACCATCTACAAATGCAACTCGAAGACCTTTCTTATCTAATGCTGAAATAGATAGAAGGTTCTTCTTCAACCCAGGTACATAAAGTACATCCTTCATGTTCATGGACTTCCTAGAGTCCAACTTGTAGGAGGCTTCTCCCATTCCTTTGATGGGATATTGATAGTCATCTCCGAGTTTTACCTTGTGTGGAGATTCCTTCTGGATAAGATGAGACAAGGATTCTTTGTATCCTGTCATGTGCTTTGAAGCTCCACTATCCACTAGCCAAGTATCACTTCCATGAGATACTGAACCAGTGAGTGCTGAGATAAGAACATATTCTTCACTAGAGTCTTCATTATTTCTGGTCTTGTCATCATCATCACTATCTTCCGCTGCATGAGCATGAAACCTCTTCTTCTGCTTCTTGTGATGTCCATGTTTGTTTGGACAATTCCTTGCAATGTGTCCAGTCTTGTGGCATGAGTAACACTCAATTGAAGAGAAATATTTTCTGGTCCTTCTCTTCTTTTGGGGTCTTCTTGGAGAGTCCTCTCGAGGACGGGGGTTGTCCTTCCTCTTCTTTCCACCTTTAGCATGAGTAGCTAAAGCTTGGTCTTCATCGTTATTTAACTTCTCCTCTCTTACGACTATTCTTTCTTCTTCTTGGACACATTCTTCCCATAGGTTTATGAACTTGATTAGTTTCTTTCTGGCACAAATGCCACGAACAAATGGTTCCCAATCTCGAGGGAGACCATTCAAAGTAGTCATCACAACTTCTGCATCCTCTATCATATCCCCAATGGCTTCTAGTTGTTCTTTGATCTGGGATACCCTGGAGAAGTATGAGTGCATGGACTCAAACTTCATGCACTTCACACCCTTGAGTTGATTTCTCAAGGTCATCTTTCTGTTGATGTTCTTTCCTTCAAACAGGCTGGTCAAGGCATCAAACATTTCTTTTGGTGTCTTCTTGGAAGACACATGGGGGATCAAGTGATCCTTGATGGAGTTAGCAATGATCCTCTTTGCTTTGATAAGATTCTTCTTATGCCTTGTCTTCTCTTCATCTCCCTCTTGTTCTGTAAGCCCTTCCTTCACATAGTTTTCTAGCTCATGCTCCTCAAGGATGAGCATGACTCTATACTTCCAGGATCTGAAGTTCTCAGCTCCTTCAAGCTTCTCATCAAGCTTCTCATCAAGCTTGGTATTGCTTGTCATCTTGCTATAATGAGTACTTGAAATGGAAATAGAAATAGATTTGAGACTTACCAGAAAATTTGCCCTTCTGAGATCTGCTCCTCCTTGACCTAGGGTTTCTCAGAGAAACCCTAAAAATTCAAACTTTGAATTTCAAATTTCTGAAAGGATAGAAAGATGCGCCTTGCAGAGTTGATTAAGCTGGTATACTTCAAATTTGAAATCTGCAAAATTTGACCCCTAAAAAATTGCCTTGAAACTTCCGGATCTTCTGGACAGGATCCTGAACTAGGGTTTGATAAAGCCCGACCTTCTGCCTAGCCAAAAGGTTCGATCTTGTGCTCAAAAGTTTGATTTTTCTGAGGAGTATCCAGCCGTGGTCACGGATTCCAAAAATTTCAACTTTTGCAGAAACCCTAATTTTCCACCTTTTCGATCAAAATCCTGATTTAGGGTTTGATGGAGCCTGGCCTTCTGCCCAACCAAAAAGTTCGATCTAGGGTTCAAAGGTTCGATTTTTCTGAGAGGATCAAATCCTATGTAGAGAAAACTCAAAAAATCTCCTTCTGTCAAAAGCCCTAATTTTCCGTGGTTGCACAATGTAATCTTTCAGGCTAGCTCTGATACCATGTTAGTTTTTACTTGAGCAACATATAGCATATAAACAATTACTGAAAGATAAACAAGCACAGCATAAAAGACAAGAGACACAATTTATCCTGGGAAACCCTCTTGGGGTAGAAAACCCAGCAAAGCCTTCCTCAATATAGAAATCACAAAGTACAAGATAACCCCAAGACAAAACAACTACTCCTCCACTTGTGCGCACCTCTCTTCTTCACCTATGCGAACTTGCTTGAGTGAATGAATGAATAGAAGTGAGAGAGAGGTCTTCTATTTATATTCTTCCGTTGGGGTGACAAATTCCCCAACAGGGCCGACTTGTCTACTTGACTGGTCAATTACATAATATAATAATCTTCTAAGGGCTTTTCTAAGCCGACACATGTCCTAGGGTTCACATTGATTCTTTCAATGACCTTTACATTATTAATTACATGACCATCATCTCCCGGAGGAGGAATACAATAATATAAATAGAATATCTTCCGCAGTTACATTATTTTAACATGGAAAAGAGGAGGAGAAACAGAGATATAGGGCAGCGAGTGAGACAAATGAGAAGAGAAAGAAATAGGAGCAAGGATGGAAGGAAGGATAGCAAGCCAAACAAGGCTAGGGGGATGAGAATCCAAAGGATAGGAAGAAGTAGTTTTAGGGCCTCTTAGTGTAACCTGGTAACCAAATAGTTTTTAAAGTAGCTTTGTTGATGAGATAAATGAGAAGGAGCTTCTTTTAGCCCTCTTTAGATCAAAGACTTGAAAATTGTAGATCTCGCAACCACAATGAGTTAGATCAAAACTTGAAGATGAAGCATGGGCTTAATGCAACTGAGCTCTTGCCCTTCTTCACTTTTAGCAACACCTAATCACAAAACAAACCTCAACCAACAAGTGACAATGAACAAAATATGCCAGTATGCTCAGAAAATTAAGTCTAAATCAACATTTTGTATAACTGAGTACTCATGTCCATCTAGATCTTAATAAACTTAACATAAATAACCAACTTGACAACAACAAATGGCTATTCTATTGTGCTAACAAGAGCCTTCACGAGCTAGCAAATTTTAAACCAAACACTATGCAAAAATTGAGAGATGAGTTAGAGAAGATGTCACCTCAACAAGAGATGAAATCACATCAAGAAGTGAGAGCTCATGGACCTCCAAAGTCAAAATCTTTATTCAATATGAAACAATAGCTATTACAATTTCTCTAGACTAATCTTACTTGCAATTATCCATCCTAAGAGAGCCAAAGAGGCCTCTCTTTATAAAAAACTAATGACCAAATACCTAATTCGAAATTGGCTTGATAGAGAGCCAAATGGCAAGAGACATGAAGTCGAATCCCAATCTAGAGCAAGCTTGGAGTGATAATTGAATAACAACTCGAGTTTCTTGGTTGTTGGAAGTGGGGAGGTGGCCTCCACCTAGGCAAGGCGCCCCCCACTCCTACATAGGAACTATCACCCTCCAACACGTGAATGATAAGTGGAGAATGCGTGAGCTTGAGGAGAAGGCGTGAAGCATATGAAGGAAATAGCTTTACGTGTGAGTAAATGGTAACTCGAGTTCTTGAAAGGAGCCAAGCTTGATGATGCCACAATCCAAGGGATGCGCCCACCTTTTAATAAATGTAAACTCAATCTTCCATTAAAACACCTCCACATCACCAATTTGTGATTTAATCCACGTGAAAGAGAGCCCATAGATTCCTTCTTTAATTCAAAACATAAACCAAAGTTTAATTTCACATGTGGTTTACCCTTTAATGATGGTCGTACATCATATGGAACCTATCTCAACTTTTTCCAAAGTCCAAATCGACCCTTTTTTGATTTTTTTGATTTTTTGGACTTGGTGCATTTTGTCATTTTTTGGCAATTAAATGCCAAAATGATGCATTTTTAGCCAAAACTCCCCCAGAGGTGACATAATCGCCCGGAATCTGAAGAATGAGGGCGCTAGGGTAAAGAGGATGCCCTGAGCGTCAAAACGAGCCTCCCCACGCCAAATTCTGCCTCAAGATGAGGTTTTTATCACAACTTGAAATTTTTTAATTAAACCATTAAAAATGGTATAATTTACGGGAAAAATTATTTTTCTCGGAATCAAACAAAACTCCTAGGGGACCTAGTGCATGTTCATACGACTCAATCGAGATGGCTAACATGTAAAAAATCCTAGACACAATACTCTAATAACCACCTTAGGTTTTGACCACCATGGAAAATACTCCAGCTTTGGAGGTATGAGTGAAAAACTCAGGGATTATACGCCACTGATGAGTAGTGTATGGCTAAACCTAAGGATAGCCAAGTCTTTTATAAAAGGAACCCGTTTAGACCAACTTTTTACAAATTCCCCATGGGGGTATGAACATGCAGTTATTACAAATGGGGCAAAATTGCCCTGAAAATGACTTCTGAACATTGATGATGAACATGAATCATGTTCAATAAACTGGCGGCTCACAAGAAATTCAGCTATTGTACAAAATAGCTGGTAACATTGGTGAAAAGCGTGAAGTCAGTCACCTGAAGATATTTGGTTGTCCAGTATTCATACACATTCCCAAGGAGAAGAGATCAAAGTTGGAACCTTCAGGAAGGAAGGGGATATTTGTGGGCTACAGTGAGCAATCAAAGGCTTATCGAATCTACATCCCAGGATATCGTCAGATTGAACTGAGCAGAGATGTTACATTTGACGAGGATGTAGTTTTCTACAAGTCTAAAAAGACTCATGAGGATGAAGAGGAGCATGAAGCTCCTAGAGTTATAGAAACTGACAACACTCCAGTAAGAAATGTTGAAGAAGAACATATACTAGAGGATCATGACATGACAGAACCTCAAAGACCTGAGGAGCCACCTGATGAGATAATTTCATGAAAAAGAAGACCAGCTTGGGCACGAGAAATAATCCAAGATGCAGAAAAATATGGTGCCCTAGAAGGAACAAGTAGAGAAATCAACAAACCTAGGCCTTACTCCAGTTATGTAGCCTTGATGTGTAACCTTGTTGAAGAAGAACCCACATGTTTTGAAGAAGCAGCAAAGAAGAAGGAATGGTTAGATGCCATGATTGAAGAGTACCAATCCATCATAAAGAATGATGTTTGGGATGTGGTACCAATACCGAAGGACAAGTCAGTAGTATTGTCAAAATGGATTTTCAAAACAAAACATTCAGTAGATGGAAGCATTGAAAAGTACAAGGCAAGATTCATAGTCGGGGGGTTCTCTCAAATGGAAGGAATTGATTATGAGGAGACCTTTGCTCCCGTGGCTAGATATACTTCAATTAGAACCATCCTTGCCTTGGCAGCTAAGTTGAAATGGAAGTTACATCAGATGGATATAAAGACAACTTTCCTGAATGGAAAGATAGAAGAAGAGGTATACATCGAGCAACAAGAAGGTTTTGAAACAGATGATAGAAAGACACATGTATGTAGATTGAAGAAGGCATTATATGGGTTGAAACAAGCACCCAGAGCATGGTATGGAAGAATAGATGGTTTCCTAACGAGCTTGGGCTTTACCAAGGGTAAAGCAGATTCCAACCTTTATTATAAGGTTGTAGATGATGAGTCCATGATATTATTATTGTATGTGGATGATCTATTTTTGACAGGAGAAGACAAGCCCATCATTGAATGTAAGAAGAAACTTGCTACAGAATTTGAGATGAAAGACCTTGGAATGATGCATTACTTTCTAGGTCTTGAGGTGTGGCAGTTTCCAGATGAGATTTTCCTAAATCAAGGAAAATATGCGGTTGAAATCCTAAAGAGATTTGGGATGTTGGACTTGTTATCGCACAACTTGTAGTTGTCCCTAAAGGTTATCCTATCCAGGACGGTAGAAGTGTTGGACAACTAAAGAGGTGACCCACGAGATGCCACGGTTCCCAATGCAATTGGGTGTCACGTTAATTGAGACACTCTTCACTTTAGATCAAGCCTAAGCAAGACCAAGGGGGAGACCCTAGCTTAGCCAATGAAGGCTAGCGATCCCAATCTAGACCTCCTAGGGAAATGTGATGATAAAGTAGGAGACCAAGATGAGATTAGATCTAGATCTAGAATGATAAGTGGACCCAAGAGGTTAGGACTTGGTTGAAGAGGCTTAAGACAAGGACAAATGTTCGACCAAGTATTAGATAAGGTCACTTATGGATTAGGACTAGTAGATCTAATGCCAAGAAAAAGTACCCAAGTGGGACCCACCCTTAAAATATGGAAAATGGTCCAAATGGGGTCCACAAGGTCAAAATGAAAATGAAATGGCATTAGGGGGTATGCTACACAATGGATCTATGACTTTGAGAAAGAAAAGGCAATACCCACGATTGGGATCTAGCAAAAGACCACTAACCCAACTAGTGTGACCTCCCTTGGAGAGGCCCATTGCCTTAGATCCGGGGGCAAATGGAGTCGGATGTCCACCAAACTTTAGATCGAGATAGTTATGACTAATGTAGAGGTGGGTTTTAATTATTAAGCCGCAATAATTGCTAGATCTCCATAGATATGAAAAATAAAAAATACAAGGGTTTTGATTTCAAGGGTTTTAATGACCAATAGGATGAAATACAAGAAAATAGATACATACCGTGTAGATCTGACCTCAAATGCTTGCGGCTACCTTGCACATAGATGATCTTTGCATTTAGTTACAATTCCAAGCTAGATCCAAGTGATTCCAAGCAAAAATGTCCAAACCCTATGAGGGAAAACGTCCCACTCAACCTGTAAAACAAACTACAATAAGTTAGATTTGATCCACAGATGAATGAGATCTAAGCATGGCATATCAAAAGAAGCAAATCAATGGACAAAGCACAATTGAAAAACTCCCTTCATGATGAAAAGGTCTTGCCCAAGGGGGATGTGAGAAACACAACAATCTTCCCTTCAAGTAATTCGCACTCCTTGCACAAGTCAATTCGGTCTCCCTCTGTAGCTGTCAAAATCACCTATAACAAGCAAAGATGTCTAAAGCAAGAGATGTATAATCATGTACAAGAGAAACCCATCAAAGCACAAGAAGTAGATCTGCAAAATAATATTTTATTCCAAGTTTTCTAGAGCCCAAAAGGTGCTTTTACAATAGGGGGGTCTCTTCCTTAAATAGGATGAGGGAGACCAAAACCCTAAACCACTTTTGAAATGAGTGGTTGAGATTAAAAGATAAAAAGATACAATCAACGGCTAAGATGAGCTGGTACAATATAACATGGATCACTCACATGAGGGGAGTGCGCACTACATAGAGGAAGCCCTAGGGGGTGCGCGCACTACACAAGGGCGACTAAACAACTTGTGTGCGACATAAGATGACAATGACAAGTGACTAGGAGCACATGGTGGGGCTAGGAGGCATTACTTTCCTTCACTAGCATCACCCCATGGCACAATAATATAATATAAGACTCAATGACATGTCCAAGTGTACAAATGATCAAATCCTGGCCCCCTCAACTGAGAGAAGAATACATCAAAACACATCCTGATGACTGTGTGGACCCCACTGAATGCTGCAAACTGATCTAGAAGGAGTGGGATACACCATAGATGACCTTAGAGCAGACCTCATGCCGAAACCTTGCCTCAATTGCCAAAATCAAATTCCTAAATGACCTATTTATTCCATTTTTATTCCACCTGAAAAAACACCAAAATGCCCACATCCCACTGTCTAGTGCCTATGCACAAAAAGTGACTGCACCATCATGTCCGGAAGGGGGGTAATATGGCAATAACAAGTGGCTGGACCACCCCCTTCCTCTGTAGCGCCATAGGCAACAACTAGCCTCCAATGCTCTAGCTGGACATGCCACATTAGCATGGCCAAACTAGTCAACAGGTGAAAAACTGCACAAATCATGCCTGGGAGTGCCTGAAATTGAAAGATAAGTGTCTCAATGGATCCAAAAGACCCAAATTCACTAGAGATGAATACTCCTACACCTCATGATAACCTGCAAGATCATCTGTAGCATCAACCATACCCGAACAAGTAAAAATATGATATGGAAATAATAATAGTCAATAAAAACTGCATCAATCATCATCTGAAACCCGTGCCCGTCATATGGAATCATCAAAAGGTATATAAAGGACCATAGATCAACATCATACAATAAAAGTGGTCCATCTCATCACAGATCCCAAGGTTGACCTTGGTCAAACTGATCAAAATATGACCCTGGACAAAGAAGCCATGCTGCCGCAAGTGCAAATGGTTAACGCATGCTCTCTAATCATTTTCATAGCAAGACTCTAAAGCATTAAGCATTATTTCACTGGCAGTTAATAAATAATAGTAGGTTAGTTAATAATTTATTTTGAAATAGAACCTCAAGAATTACTCATTTGTAGACATGATCATTTTGCTAGCAAAGGGTGAAGGCCAAGGATGAAAGGCTAGGCCAAAGGGGATGACTTGACTTACTTGACATTGTGATACTTTGGATAAGGGAAATGGTGTTACACACTTAAGCATGTGTTGGACAAAGAATACACAAGGAATGGTAGTGTCTCACAAATGGGTAAGTTGTTTAGAGGAGTGCTTATTTAACCTTGGAAAAAATGTCTACTACTAGAACTGCTGTGAACTAGGTGTTTGACTAACCGTAACTTGAGATTTTAGGAGACAGTTAGAATTAGCTGTCCCTTGCTCCATCTCATGTCATAACCTGCAGGCTCAATGAGGAAAATTTCACATAAGGTCAACAGTCCTTAGATTTGGCATATACTTAACCACTGCTTTATTTGGACCTTTCATTTCATTTCATGGCCAACAAAATTTAGATTTAGCATACATTTATCCATTGCTTTTTAGGCCTTTAGGACCCCTCTGGGATTTTGCATGTGCTTAAAAGCACAACTAATAACAACTTTCATCCGGGGTGCTTTTACATTTCATTGCATTACATTTCACAACCCTTTTCCTCGGGCTTCACAAAAGATATACATCAATAATTTCCAAAGGTAGTACAATTTGCTTCAAGCTTTAGCCAACACAACTCAAGCAACTATGGGGACTTCCACAATCAAGACCAAACATTGGGGCAACCGCCTAGAGAGATCAAGGTAAATCCAACTCACCAAAGGTAAGTTTTGTTGCCAACTTAGAGTCGAGACACAAAATAAACATGGATGCATGTCCAACACAGAGGCAAAAGTGGGGAGGTCCTCCATATCACAAGTCAAGGTGTAAGTCAGGGTAAAGATCAAATTATGAGGAAGGATAAATGGATGGATGGAGACAAGTGAAAATGGTGCCTAAGCTAGCAAGTCAAAAAGACAATAGTGATCATGCCCACATTCCTAAGAAGGTAAAAACCAACGAGTATAAAACAAGAGTTTCCAAATGTTAGTAATATAATCATGGATATAATCCATAACAACCAATTTCATTTTAAACATTAATATACTGCCAGATCATAATTACTATATGCCAAGTCAATGCTATCAAAATGACCTAAACAACAAGATAATAACATCAATGCACATCATATATATACTGGGTCATATATCAATATCTGTAATCCAGACCAACTATACCCACTGAGAACACTGCATCTGAAACACTGAACACTGCCCTGTATGGAATAAAGGTCATATCAGTCATCAAATCTGAGGTCTTAAGGCTCATCCTTGGCATAAGGTCTACTGTATGTCTGATATAAGAATGCTCTGATGTGTGAGTGATCATAAATAATGCTGCTAATCATAGCTGATCTCACTAAATATGTGCAAACGCAAAGCTCGGAAAAGTGCAGATATCTACTCTGCAAACATGGTAGCCCAGCAACTATGTATGTGATAACAGGACTGTAAGGCCATGCCTACTCTGATGGTAACAAACTTGAAGCTCTTGAATGATGCTTCATTAGAGACGGTAGATGTTACACTATTCAGACAGAATATTGGCTCACCGATTTATTTAACAAACACAAGACTAGATATATGTTTTGTTGTGAACACCTTGAGTTAGTATATGATGGAGCCTAGAAATGTTCACTTGGTTGCAGCAAAACATGTGATGAGGCACCTAAAGGGTACTGTTATCACACCATAGTAGCAGGGTTACTATTCTTGTACAGCAGATATCTGCACATTCCAGAGCTTACATTATTCCAGAGCATGGCTATATATTTTGGATCACTCATGATCAGAGCAGTACATTATTCAGATTTTGTATATGACCTTATGTCAAGGCTGTGCCTTGAGAGTTCAGATTTGATGACTGATGTGACCACTTATCCCATTACAGTTTCAGTTCAGTGCCTAGAGATGTATTTCAGCAGTGTTTCAGATGATGCATGATGATTATTATTATGATGATGTTGTATGATCTATGGATATGTTCTAACTGACTGTGGATTATTATCTTGTTGATTTAGTCATGATCATAGCATGTGCTTGGTATATCATTCCTGATGTGGCAAACTATTTAAAATGAACTGTAAATCGTAAAATGGACAATTGCTTGCACTTCTAGGTCATTTAACAAAACTTACTGGTATTTCACCTTACATAGACATGGTCTTTCCCCGACACCAGTTGTCTGCTAGTGTAGGCTCCATATTCACTTGTCTCCATCCATACATGACCTTCCTGTTTGACTTTAAACCCTAACTTGTCTCATTTGACTTTCTGATACTGAGACTTCCCCATTTTTCTACCTCTGTGTTTGGACCGCATCCCTGTTTATTCAGTGTCTCGGCTCTGAGTTGGTGACAAAACTTGCCTTTGGTGAGTTGGATTGTAGGCCTAAATCATTCTGGTCGGTTGTCCCGATGTTTGGCATTGGCTCGAACTCCCCCTAGTCACTTGAGATGTTGTTGGCTAAAACTGAAAGCTCATGTTCTACCTGTGGAAACTAAATAAATTCGCCCATGGAAACAAAAAGGGCAAGAGCAATGAAAAGCTAAAAATACTCCTCGAAGAGTATAAGAAAGGTCCAAAAAGCAATGGTTCTTAAAAGCTATATCTAAACAATTGCTGACCTTGTATAAATATATGAAAAACATGCCCTGGATGCAAGCTGCAACTAGTTGTGCTTCTCAGCACATCTGAAATCCGAAGGGTTATGTAGGCCAAAAAGGCCATGGAAATAAAATTGAATGATCCTAATGAACCTGGATCAACTTGATGTAGACATGATGCCTAAGTTGAATAAGCACTCTCTAAACAACTTATCCATTTGTGAGGCACAACCATTCCCCGTGTTCTTTTGTCCAGCACAGAGTTTGTAGCTTCCCCCCTTCTCCCAGTACAAAGTATTTTTGAGTTAAGTTAGACAAGTCAAACCCTTGGCCCAACCTTGCTCCTAGCCTTCATCCTTCACTAGCAGTTTGACCATGTCCAATGGGTGAGTTTGTCATTTGAACTATTGTGCAAGTAATTTTATATAACCACGGAATATGTTAACTTGATTAATGCCACTGAATGGAATTTATACTTTGAGCTGAGTTGTGGGAATGATTAGAGAAACATTGTCTTAGTCTACTGATGTGATTTATCCTTGATTATATATTCTTGGGATCCGTGATGATGTGGACCATGTATGGATGATTATTGATGATGATTTATGGTCCCACATGTTTGATGATGATATCATATGATGGACATATGATGCAGATGATGTTTGATCCAGTTCAGCAGGTTTATTATTATTTCAGATCAGCAGATTATGCATTGTCCATATATGGTGGACCCTACAGCTGGCCCATTAGGGCAACCCAGGGTGTATGAGTACTCATTCCTAGTGGATTTGGGTCTACTGGATCCATTGAGACACTTATCTTTCAGTTCCGGGCACTTCTGACAGTGATTGATGCAGTTTTACACTTGTTGACCAGATTTGGGGCTGATTTCCCAGCCTGAGCAGCAGGGGCCCCGAGAGGCCAGTTCACCTAGGGCGCTGATGATGGAGGGGGTGGTCCAGCCACTTGTTATTACCATTTATCCCCCCTCCTGGAGAGCCTGGTGGGCTCAGATGGACAACGCTAGCACCCTAGGAGGCAGTTTTCGCACTTTCACAGTTCCCGAGGCAGTTAAAAAATGGGATAAAGTGGTCACTGAGGAAATCGATTTGGGCAATTGAGGCAAGGTTTTGGCATTTGGTTTTCACAGAGGTCTTCCAGGATGGCATCACTATCTTCCAGTCAGTTTTCACCATGTGGGTATGCCCGGATTGATCACAGGAGGACATTTACTGCTTGACTGTCATGGATTCTGAGGACAATTTTGGTCATTTTTATTATATTGGACATATTTTATTATTTTATTGTGCCTTGGGGATGAGCTAGTAAGGATTGATGCCTCCTAGCCCCACCATGTGCTTATTTTATCATGTCCTAGTCATCATGAGGTGGATTATTGTACTTTTTACCCCTCTAGTGGGATGACGTCACCCTCCATTGTACCATTTAGTGAGGGCGCTATTGTTATGTTGAGTGATCCATGTGATATATTGTTATGGGTCATCTTAGCCATTGATTGTATGATGAGATCTTTTAATCTCAACCACTCATTTGATGTAGTATTATGGAGTGGTATAGGGTTTTGGTCTTTATTATCCTATATAAGGAGGAGACCCCCCATTGTAAAGCTCACCTTTGGAGCTCTGGAATATTGGAATAGAAGATTTTTTGTGGAGCACATCTCTCTTGCATTGTGGATTCTCTTGCATATTGAATATACAGTATCTCTTCTATGTATCATTGTGGATTTTGGTGCTTTTGCTAACCTTTTGACAGGAAAGTCGAATTGGAGAGAGGAGGGCGACTTCATGAGGGTTATTGTTGGAGGGATCCACATATTCTCTCTTGGGTTGATCTTGTGACAGGGAGTATCATTATTGTATCTTCGTGACATAGTTGATGCTTTCTATTACATCTTTCTACCATTTTCATAATCATCTTGCTTGACTTGTTTCTTTGATCTTGTCTTGTAGGAGGAGGACGATTTGGCTATCTTGGAGAAGGGCGATTTGGTTGGAGCACTTGGATCTCACTCTTGAATATACACATAGGAGAATGCTATCAACTTGCAAGGTGGCCATAAGCAATTGAGGTAAGATCTACAAGGTATGTGTCTCTTTCATCCATTCTATCTTCATTGGTCATAAAACCCTAATTAAATCAAAACCCCAATTTTGGTATTTCTTAGATCTACTTAGATCTAGCCTTGCAATTGAAAAGATTTTAAAAACCCACCTCTATAGGATCCACCCCTAGTTGGATCTATAGTTTGGTGGTGATTGGCTAAAAATTGACACACTTTTCAATGCAAAAAGCCTTCTTGAACCTAAATTGATTTTCCTAAGAGAAGCTTGTTGGGTTAGATCTAGCACATGGGTAGGTGAGATCCCACTTGATTTGACATCTAGACATTTGATAACCTATACCCATATCTTTACTTTGGTGAAAACTACCTTGTGGACATCTCTCCATGTTTTAAGGGGTTGAAACCCCCTTTTGAACTTCTTGGCATCTTAAAACTTAGATCTACTAAGATCTAGCCATTGGATTCACTTGAAACTTTGAAGGAACATAGATCGGGGTACTAACATCCCGGATCTACATTTTGGTGGCCATTGGGCTTGAGTTGGTCCACCAAAACCCATTTTTGGACCCTCCTTGAGCAAATCGCACCCCCTTGATTTTTTGAGTTGGTCCACTTCTAGGAAGTGGGTGTTTGAGTTATTCGTGGATTTGGAATGCCCATGCCTTGAAACCTAGGCCTACACTGTCTTTTTGTCAAGATCCGCCTTGGGGATTGCATTCCTTGTTTCAAGGGATTGTGGTCCACTTAGGGTAATCTTTTAAAAACCTAGATCTAGTAAGATCCAACCATTAGATTTCACTCAACCCACTTGACTTGGCTTCTAGGTGTCCCGATCTACAATTTGACATACTTATTGACCCCATTAGCCCACTTAACAAGGCACTAGTCCATCACCAAGCAAGTCGCACTCCTTGGGATTGGTGTCAAATCCTAGATCTAGTACATGGGTATCCTTAAAATCAACTTGAACTTATAGATCTAGCCTATATCTAACCTATAGTACCATCCTCACACCTAACTTCACCTTGTGGGTCCACCTAGAACCATTTCACACTTCCCAAGAAACTAGACCCACTTGTGTAAACACATGGTACTTTACCTAGTTATCATACCCCATCATGTGGCCTAAACCATACATAGGTTGAAATATTAACAATCTCTTACACCTCCCTCAACCATACCTTAACCCTTAGGTCCACTTAGCCTTGCATTGGTTTCCGTAACTCATTACTTACCTACCCTTAGAAACCTTTGTTTGGGTCCAATCAACTGTGATTGGGGTATAGGGTCTCCCCCTTGGTCTAGTTATACCTTGACCTAAAGCGAAGAGTGCCTCGGTTGACGTGACTCCCACCTGCATTGGGAACCGTGGCATCTCTTGGGTCACCTCTTTAGTTGCCTAACTCCTCTACCGTCCCGGATGGGATACCACTAGGGGCAACTACAAGTTGTGTGATAACAGGTACATTAGATTATGGACTCAGATATGTATCAGACAGTGAGTTCAGATTGCACGGTTATACAGACTCAGGTTGGGCGGGAAGTGCTGAAGACAAAAACAACACTTCAGGATGTTGTTTCAGTTTGGGATCAGGTATGATCTCATGGCTCAGTAGAAAGCAGAGTAGCATTGCCCTCAGTACAGCGGAAGCTGAATACATTGCAGCATGTTCAGCTTGTAGCGAAGCAGTTTGGCTTCACAAGATGTTGGAAGAATTGTTTGATATAGAGATAGGTGTGACTGATATCCTTTGCGATAATCAGAGTTGTATCAAGATGTCAGAGAACCCGGTGTTTCATGATAGATCGAAACATATCGAAATCAAGTATCACTACATTCGGGACATGGACAGAAAGGAGCTGTAAAGCTCAAGTATGTTCCTACAAAGGAACAAGTTGCTAATGTATTGACTAAGCCTCTATCTCGTGTAAAGTTTGAATACTTTCGAGACAAGCTTGGTGTGGTCCGAAAGGACCTCTCTCAAAAGAGGAAGTGATGATGATGGGTCCGAAAGGACCTCCCTTGAAAGAGGGAGTAGTTTCCTGGAGCCTTGGTGTGGTAGCTCAGTCTAGGATTGGTATGTCAGTCTGACAAGGCCTGGTTGATCCGAAAGGATTGGTATGTCAGTCTGGCGAGGCTTGTTTGATCCTAGGGGGATTGGTATGTCTGACTAGGCTTGTTTGGTCCGAAAGGATTAGTAAGTCAGACAAGGCTTGTTTGGTCCCCAGGTAGATTGGTATGTCTGACTAGGCTTTTTTGGTCCGAAAGGATTAGTAAGTCAGCATCATCTACCAGAGTGCAGATTCCAGATGTATGATGATGATGATGTTGTTCCAGCATTTACATGCTGTTGCTGCTGCTGTTGTTCCAACATTTACATGCTGCTGCTGCTGCTGATGTTCCTGTTAAGATTATATGCTACCATAGACTAGATTGCAAATTCATTAGCAATCAATACATTATTCACAATAGAAGCATAATAAGGATCTTTGAAAGATGCACAATCACAAAGCACAAAACAATTTATCTTGGAAAACCCTCAAGGGGAAGAAAACCCAGCAAGAACTTCTTCAATATAGATGATCAAGTACAATGCCCCAAAAACATGTCTCACAAATAAGACAGACAAAAAGACCAAACTCTAGACTCAAGCCACTCCTCCTTCTCCTTCGCAGATCTCTCTCTTTCTCCTCTAATGTGAATTGCACAAGTGAGTGAATGTACAAATGAGAGGAACTCACTCTCTATTTCTACTTTACCTTTTACTTGACTTTTATCCTAGCTAGGTCGGCCTCACTTTAATTGATTGGGTCGACCTCTTCTAGAAAGACTCAAATAATATTATATTACATTCTTTAGGGTACTAACGACCCGACTTACAATGGAGGCTTTACCTGATGACTTTTACATGACCAAATATAATAATGACATCTCCAAACGGAGGTAAAACATCCCCGACGGAGTTACAATAATAAAGTACAAGTAGAATATTCTTTGAAGTTACATTAATTTAACACTCCCCCTTAACAAGAAGGGTATTCTACTGACAACAACATCTGCATGTGTAACTCTACACAACATCATCAACAACATCATCTGGAACATTGGTTGATACATCTATAAATCATTGGAAGTTCTTCAACAACATCATCATCTTCAGTATAGAGCTGAAGTATCATCATCTTCAGTACTGGAGCATCCTCATCTTCAACACTGGAGCATCATCTTCTACAGCATTGGAGCATCCTCATCTTCAGCACTGGATCATCATCTTCTTCAGCACTGGAGCATCCTCATCTTCAACAATGGAATATCTGCAGTAGTGGAGCATCATCATCTTCAGCACTCGAACATCTGCAGTACTGGAGCATCCTCATCTTCAGCACTGGAACATCATCATCTGCAGCACTGGAGCATCCTGGAACATCATCATTTGCAGCATTGGAGCATCCTAGAACATCATCATCTGCAGCATTGGAACATCCTCATCTACAGTACTGGAATATCATCAGGAGCATCATCACCTGCAACACACATGATCCTTCCTTTCGGAACTAAGGATCCTGGACAATCCTTCCTTCGAAAGGAAAGCTCGGGATTTAGTCCAACAACTTTGGTGATCCTTCCTTTCGGAAATGGGATTATGGACAATCCTTCCTTTTGGAACTCAGGATTCAGTCCAACAACTCTAGTGATCCTTCCTTTCAGAACTAGGATCATGGACAATCCTTCCTTTTGGAACTCGGGATTCAGTCCAACAACTCTGGTGAACCTTCCTTTCTGAATTGGGATCATGGACAATCCTTCCTTCCGGAACTAGGGATTCAGTCCAACAACTTTGGTGATCCTTCCTTTCGGAACTGGGATCATGGACAATCCTTCCTTTCGGAACTCGGGATTCAGTTCAACAACTCTGGTGATCCTTCCTTTCAGAACTAGGGATCATGGACAATCCTTCCTTTCGGAACCAGGGATTTAGTCCAACACTCACATCTTAGACAATCCTTCCTTTCAGAACTAGGGATTCAGTCTAAGGATCAACATTTAAGACTATCCTTCCTTTCAGAATTACGGGATCACTATCTAGGGATGATAAATCCCATCACAACTTAGGATCAACATTTAAGACTATCCTTCCTTTCGGAATTACGAGATCACTGTCTAGGGATGATCAATCCCACTGCAACTCAGGATCAACATTTAAGACTATCCTTCCTTTTGGAATTACGGGATCACTGTCTAGGGATGATCAATCCCACCACAACTCAGGATCAACATTTAGGACTATCCTTCCTTTCGGAATTACGGGATCACTGTCTAGGGATGATCAATCCCACTGCACCACAATATCATCAACACTACTCCCCCTTTCGAGGGAAGTCCTTACAGACTACACCAAGCTTGTAACAAAAGTGCTCAAACTTCACACGAGACAGAGGCTTAGTCAACATATATGCAACCTGCTCATCTGTGCTCACATATTGGAGCTTTATAGCTCCCTTCTGCACCATATCACAGATGTAGAAATACCGTATTTCTATGTGCTTCGACTTATCATGGAACACAGGGTTCTCTGTCATCTTTATACAACTCTGGTTATCACATAGAATCACCGTGGTATCCAACTCCAGATCAAATAGACTTGATAACAACTTTCGAATCCATATGGCTTCACAACTGGCAGAACAGGCTGCAATATATTCTGCTTCTGCAGTGCTGAGAGCAACACTGGACTGCTTCCTGCTTAGCCATGAGATCATGGCTGACCCTGGACTGTAACATCCGCCTGAAGTGCTCTTCCTGTCTGAGACACTTCCTGCCCAATCGGAATCTATATAACCATACAATTTTTAACTTTGTCTTGCAGACTATATACTTTTACAGTACAATTTGATTTATTTTTTACAAAACTAACCCGATACTAGCCCACTACTTCGGTAGTGTAGTAATTAGTTCACATTTTCATTTTCAGTATTTACTTTTGTTCAAAGTAACGAACCTGACTGTGTATACTCGAAGTATGCTCTCGCCATCACATAACGGGCTTGCTTGAGTACGTGGTGGATGATCAGAAAAGAGTTTCTCAGCTTGTAGTAATTAGTCTCACATCTTGCAATCAACCTCCCTGAAAGACAAAAGTCCAGCATCTCGATTTTTACTTCATGCGGGCAAAGCTTACAAAGAAAGCGTGACCAACTAGAGAGCGACCATAGGGCCCCGTCAGACTACACCCTAGTTTGGTGTAGTGTTGGACATCCCCTTGTGACTCATCCTAGCCCACATTTTCTTGCGTAGGACCACACTTGGTGAGTCTGGATATATTCCCAGTACCAATTCGGTATATCGGAAATCCCCTCCCTTCTAATCAACTCATTCATTAACTTAAAACGAACCAATACACACTGCAAAACACTTTACTTTCTCAACAACATTTTACGACTCCATTTTTCAGCACTGGTAATTTTACTTTTACAATCATTTGCTTTAAAGTACTATGTGTGGAATGATCTTGTAATTCATATGTGATTTATGCTGTTGTATCAGTTACTTTATTTGCAGTCTCTTGCTTCAGTTTCTAGTTTATAAAAACTCCTAAAAAAACTTACTCATCCATAAACCATCACCTAAAGCTTAGTCAACCTTAGTAACTTTTAGGGGCCACCCCCCTTGGCTTCGTTAGGAGTTTGCCTAAACGGAGGAGTCAAGAATCAAGTGACAGTACTTGACTCAAAGCTTTCCCCCAAGGACACACTTAGTGGCTTGAAGATTTATGCGACATTTGTTGGATTTTGTACAACTTCGGAAGATATTATTCATTATTGTACTTGTTTATTCCTCCTAAGGGAGAAGAACTTTATGTAATCAATTATGTAAACACATGAAAAAATCAATGTAAGCCTTGTTACCTCCTAGCCTGTAGGGGTAAAATTTTTGAGTTAAACACCAAGTCAATGTAGGATCGTTCATGCTGATGTGAAAATCAGGCTGCTGGTTCTGTTCTTGAGATGATTATTTGCACAGGAGTATCCTATAGTGTAGAAAATTTTGAGTATGATGTTCCTGTTGGGAGAAATGCAGTGAAGGATCATTTCTTATGCTACAGAGACAGGTCTGTGTTGAAAAAATTTAAATCTCTGTTGGTTATCAGAAAAAAGGTCTTTACATGAAAAGTGCCATATCGATTCCCTTTCTCCAACGACGAACCTATATCATCTACCTGCAAAAAATAATGAAATTATAAGAGATCCTGTAGCAGCTCGAGCTGGGAAGTGTCAACATTCACGTTGCTGATCGGCAAAATCAATGGAAAGGTCTTTTTTGCCAAAACCGTATCATTTCTTTTCGAAAATGTGCACACTCCCAAGGTTTTCCAGACACATACAGGTTACGGTGATATACAAAGCATGTATCATCAAATCGGGAGTGCAAAGTTCGACATTCAGAATGCATCAGGATTGTTTTGCTGCTGTATTACTTTGAAACGCGCCAAGTTCAGCAGGCTAGGAGCAGATACCACTCTAAACTCAATGCGATTTTGGATCAAAATTTAAGCCCAGGTTCGAGCCCGTCGATCGTGCATAGTAGCAGAAGCTCGGATTAAAGCAAAAAAAAAGTGAGCACGGGTTAATTTTCAATAGATCAAGCAGTCGTATGGGTCATCTCCGTGACCAATAGAGTTTTCCATACATATAGTTCGTGAAAGTGCCTTAATGATGGTCGTGTTTTCAGTAATTTTGTTGCTCGGGCTTTCTTTTGACAATTTACAGAGTATTTGAAGGAGACACTCCTGTTTCGTTGAAGCTTGGCGCTCTTGATAGCAGAGTATTAAATGGGGTCCACGATTGGATGAGAAGTCGATATATGAAGTTTCACTTGACAGCCGATTCGCGTGAATGACCTGTTGTTTCTCGTTTGCCATGGTGAGCGTAATGTTTGGATCGAATCAGTCATGAAGTCGTGCTCACGCCAATCCGATAGCTTTCTTATCTTCTTCGTGGGGTTCATTGGCAGCCTCCGCAGACATATCTTGAACAAATCCTCTTTTTATCGGGCTACTGCGAGTTTGGAAATTGGGTTCATACATAAAGACACAGTTAAATCCACGCGTCAGCCGGCTCATTAATTTAGAGTTTGAGTTTCCGATGGCTCGTCCACTTTAATTTTTGCTCCACAGCACCGAAAATCGGGGTTCGAGGAGTAGATCAGCCGAGTCGTTTAAATTCCACAAAAGTTCGCTGTTATAAGTTATGTAATGGCGTTCCACATGGCTATTGGTAGCTGCTCGATGCAAAGTTTAAAGAAAATCAAACCGCCGTTTATGTGGAGTTTAGGGCCTTGGAATCACAGCTCCACTAGAAACTAATTATTTAATGCACTGTTAAAATTCGATTTGCCAAAACTCGGTGTTCAGCAAATTGATCAGTACAGCGAGTCTTAAATCAGTATTGAGCTTCATAGCCTATGTTTGACGGCTGTTGGGAGTTTGATAAGTGTTGCGTTGAATCTTCAGGAGCAGGCAGTCTTTGTGATGTGGTAGCAGAAAGCAACCACTCGGTCCATGCAGCCACAGGTGGCAGTCCAGCAGGCAAAATTAGTGGGAGTTAGAAACTTTTAGTGTATTCATAGGAGAGAAAAGTGGATCTGACCCACTTTTTCTCTTTTATTATTTATTTCTTTTTATGAGAGGTTGTTTTCCTATAAAAGCCAGCCTCCTTCATTGTAACCTGATGGAAAAAACTTTCTGGGAGTTCTTCTTTTCCCATGGGACTTAATGAAAAATATCATGCTGGGTTTATGGATAGATTTGGCTTCTCTTCGCATGGCTGCATGTTTCCATTTTAAGTTGTAGAGTAGGTCTAACATAGAAGGCTATTTTTAGTCCATTGGGCAAACATTTGGGATCAAGTTGTTTGTTGACGTTGTGTTTTCAGAAGATCATAGGAGTAATAGACTGTAGTTGGTTATACTGATATTCTCCTCGTCTTTGTTTATGTAACGTATTAGATCAAATCTCACTTTTATGAAGCGCAAAGCTTTCTTGAGTCCTCTTTTTGACTCCATGCTCCCTTTTGGTACTGGCATTGGCCTTCTCCTCTAGGACTGATCCTCCCGTCTTTTCCATCACCCATTAAAAAACCCATCTTTTTGTTACAAGCGTTTCCTAAGGCAGCCTCTTCAAATTCACCTTGCCTGTCACTGTACTTGCCTTAGCGATCCCATCTTAGGGATACCCCCCTAGAGTTGGAGGAGAGCCAACCTGAAGTGAAGAGGAGAGGAGTGTGGTGACATTGGCCTCTCTCCTGAGAGAGTTGTCATCCAGCTGGTGTGTTATATTTTGGGCTTCGACAACACACATTCCATCTTGGCGGACAACAAGCCTTGGGGTGCAAAAGAAACAAATAAAAAGATTAAAATTAAATTATTTATTGCCCCTAGGTGAAGTCCGCCCCATAAGGGAATTTTCCAGTTTCGCACTTGTATAAATAGGAGGCTAGTGCACCTCATTATTTCAATTCACTCACTTAGAAAGTGCGCATCACTTGGAGGAGGAGATTTTCGCATCACTTGAAGAAGAAGGTTTATTTGGGGCTTCTACTTGTGAAAGATACTTTCACATTCTTTCTCTTTCTTCATTTGTACTATGATCTCAGAATTATCATCTTTCTGCGAAGGTTGCTGGGTCTTCTCCCATTTGGGTTTCTCAGGGTAAACTCTGTGTTGTTGTTTTGTGCTTTGTCTTACTTCTAGTGATCTTGGTAATGCATTTATGTTTTATGCTATGAATGTATGAATTTTAACATGGTATCAGAGCCAGGTTCTAGAAGAAGCCATTGTCGAAGCATTGTCGGAACCCTGCCGGAATTAGGGTTTCATCTTGTGAAGTCTTCACCCACTATTTTGAAGAAAAAGAGCCATGGGAATTTTGTTTTTAGCAAGGCAAATCTATTGGTGAAGATGGAATTCAATTCCGAGAATTTTCAATTTTTGACCTAACTCTATGGCTGCAGCAGAATTAGGGTTTCAGTTTTAACTCATTTCTTTCCACAGATTTGGACCATCCCACCCTCTATTCAACTCTCCTTGGCAAGGCGAATTTATCTGTGGGCTGAGTTTTTCAAATTATTAACTTTCATTTTTGACCTAGCTCCTGCTAGGGTTTCTGAACCAGATCTGCAATCAAGATGATTGGGATGAAGGTTGAAGATCGTTTGGAAGGAGCCTTCAACTTTATCTCCTGGAAGTCTAGGGTTCTTCTACTCCTAGAAGAAAACGATCTCTTGCTATATTTAAATGAGAAGGTCCCTGAATCAGAAGCCGAAGAGGATAAATCCCGATGGAGGAAGAATGATACTAAAGCAAGAAGGATTCTTGTGGATTTAGTGAGAGACAATTTGGTTCCTCAAATCTCAGGAAAGAAGAATGCTAGGAAAATGTTCAAGACCATTATGAAGCTGTTTGAACACGCTAGCCTAAATGTATCCATGACTTTGAGAAACCAGCTCTCAAATATGAAGATAGCAAAGTCAGAATCCATTGCCTCATACTTTATGAGGATCACAAAACTCAGAGACAAGCTCAGCACCGGTGGAGATCCTATTGGCGATAAGGAGCTTGTCCTCCACACTTTAAATGGTCTTCCACCATCATGGGAGTCCTTTATCCAAAGCATAAGTGGTAGATCCAAACTACCAAAGCTTGACAAGCTTTGGGCAGTTTGCTCTCAGGAGGAGACCAGGATTGTAGCACGTCAAAGACTCCATGGCCATGGCACTCAACCTGAGGAGAACCAAGCTTTTGTTTCTCATGCCACGAAGGGTAAGGGAAAAGGTAGGAAGTTCCATAAACACAAGCACCAAGATAGGAGACCAAGTCCTCGCCCAGATCAAAAGGAGAAGGACATATCTCAAGTTCAATGCTATAGGTGCAGAAAATATGGACACTATGCAAATAGCTATCGAAGTTCAAGTAAAAGGAAGCATGAAGCCTCAACTGCTGATGTAGAAGATGATCATCATCGCAAGAAGCAAAGGGATGATGATCGTTCGGAGTTCCTCTTCTAGAAGATCCAAAATGCAAGAACATAGATCTCTTATGGTTCCTACAAGAAGGCAATGGGGGCCCACACACCAAAACAATAAGAGATAAGTATTTTGTTTTCTTGCTTACATAGATCTGTTTTTGTCTTATATGCTTTTTATATGCAGATCTAATGTATTGAGCAGTTGATATAGTTTACCCTGTTATATTATGCATATGAGCTACACAACATTTCATGAAGTTAGTCTAGATGATATCTCCCTCCTACATGCTTAGGGTAGTGCACACTCTTGATGGCATGGTCTAGTGGAGATAACAGACATCTAGATAATTCCCAGAAGTGTTTGATAGACATGTTCATGATTGTTGTGATAAAGTATTAACTAAGATGCCCGTGTAAACTATTTGTTTTTCATTTGATTGTAAAATGTCTCTGATCATCAGTCGGGATTTGACTTGTAGGGAAAAGACCATGTGATTTGGCCTACAAGAGAATACTTGTTCCGATGGACATATGAATCCCGTTGATGTTCAACAAGAAGCTTCCTAGAATACGACTCTCAGCCGAGAAGGATGAGCTCGAAGGAAGTTTTCGCAGAAGTGAAACCATAAGTAAGCCACCTTCAGAGATTTGGCTGTCCAATATTTATACATGTGCCCAAGTTGGAACCTTCAGGCAAGAAGGGAACCTTTGTGGGATACAGTGAGTCTTCAAAGAATTATAGAATCTACATCCCAGGGTCCATACAGATTGAAGTCAGTAGGGATGTGACCTTTAAAGAAGAATTAGTTGTCAAGAAAGGTAGAGGATCAGACATGGAGATCGACGATGAAATGATAGAACCAAAGGAGATGAGATTATCTCCCCCTCTAGTTCAAGAGGGAATTAGTAGAAAAGGATGAATGTATCGATTCCATTGATCTAGTTGGTATCCCCAGAAATGTTGCAGTAGGTCAGAAAAGACCTAGATGGGCACAACAGACTTAGCATGGAGCATATGGGAAATACAAGGCCAGATTTGTTGCCAGAAGATTCTCTCAGAAAGAGGGAGTCGATTATGATGATACATTCGCTCCCGTGGCTCGATATACTTCCATCAGATCCATTATTGCAATTGCTTCAGCTATGGGATGGAAGTTGCATCAGATGGATGTGAAGACAACCTTTCTCAATGGTGTTATTGAGGAAGAAGTTTACATCGAACAACCAGATGGGTTTATTGTCCAAGGAAAGGAGTCTCATGTATGTAGACTGAAAAAAGGCATTGTATGGCCTCAAGCAAGCACTGCGTGCTTGGTATGGATGAATAGACAGATTCCTGGTGAGCTTGGGATTTTCCAAGAGTGATGCAGACCCCAACCTTTACTACAAGGTTGTAGATGATGAGCCACTGATTTTGGTATTATATGTTGATGACTTGTTTCTCACAGGAAATGAGAAACTCATTGTGCGGTGTAAGAAGAATCTCGCGTCCGAGTTTGAAATGAAAGATCTTGGATTGATGCATTACTTCTTGGGATTAGAAGTATGGCAGAGGCAGAAAGAGATTTTCCTAGGACAAGGAAAATACACAATTGATATATTGAAGAGATTCAGAATGTTGGACTGCAAGTCCATGGCTACTCCGATGGATGCGAATTGGAAGAAGTTGAGAGATTCTACTTCAGATTCTGATTTGTTTGATCCCACCATTTATTGTCAGTTGATTGGGTCATTGATGTATCTTACCAACACCAGACCAGATATATGTTTTGCTGTGAATGCCCTCAGTCAGTTCATGTGCGAACCGAGGCAGATTCACTGGATTGTTGCAAAACATGTGCTCAGATACTTACGTGGCACTGTGGGATGTGGATTGAAGTATGCTTTAGATGGTGACCTGATATTACAAGGGTTTACAGACTCAGATTGGGTCGGATGTGTTGCAGATCGGAAGATTACTTCTGGATGTTGCTTCAGTTTGGGTTCTGCAGTTATTTCCTGGTGCAGCAGGAAGCAGAACTGGGTAGCACTCAATACTGCAGATGCAGAGTACATGGCTGCTAGCACAGCAGCTCGAGAAGCAGTTTGGTTTCGTAAACTCTTGGCAAGATTATTCGGCCAGATTCTAGAGCCGACCGTGATTCACTGTGATAACCAGAGCTGTGTGCAGATGTCAGTGAATCTTGTATTTCACGACAGGTTGAAGCATATCGAGTTTCGATATCACTTCATTCGTGATATGGTGCAGAAAGAAAGGTGCGGTCGAGTTACAGTACGTGTCGACAGATGACCAGACTGCAGATGTTCTCACCTAGGCCCTTCCCAGGGTGAAGTTCGAATACTTTCGTGGAAGACTTGGAGTCGAAGAGAACGTATCCCTCCTTGAGAGGGAAAGATGACATTGAGATGCTTGCCCTACTTTGCCCTGGTGCCTTCTGCAGTCCAGTTACTCAGCCAGATATGGGAGAAATCCCATAGGTAGATGAGTAGGACAGTCAGCAGTTGGTCGGGCTCACCCAGGTACCTTCTGCAGTCTAGTTACTCAGCCAGATATGGGATAAATCCCATAGGCAGATGAGTAGGACAGTCAGTAGTTGGTCGGGTTCACACTGGTGCCTCTGCAGTCCGGTTACTCAGCCAAATATGGGAGAAATCCCATAGGCAGAAGAGTAGGACAGTCAGTAGATGGCCGTGCCCTTTTGCTCGTCTGAGATCTCATCCAGGTATGGGAGGACCCCATTGGAAGATGTGACAGACAGGTAGCAAATTGTATAGCAGAGATGGTACAGCTGATAATCTCAGATATCTAGGATTGAGTGATTCTCCTGGACTCACCGAAGGACTGGTGATGATGATGCACAAAGACTGTGTGGACAACCTTCAGTATGCAGAAAGATGATGGAGACAGAATGGATGTACAAGATGAAACCCAGATGATCGTGATGCAGATGAAGACCGAAGAATACCGTCCTCGTTGAGAGGGAGTGTTGGATTTTGTACAACTTCGGAAGATATTATTCATTATTGTACTTTCATTGTACTTGTTTATTCCTCCTAAGGGAGAAGAACTTTATGTAATCAATTATGTAAACACATGAAAGAATCAATGTAAGCCTTGGGGTGCAAAAGAAACAAATAAAAAGATTAAAATTAAATTATTTATTGCCCCCAGGTGAAGTCGGCCCCATAAGGGAATTTTCCAGTTTCGCACTTGTATAAATAGGAGGCTAGTGCACCTCATTATCTCAATTCACTCACTTAGAAAGTGTGCATCACTTGGAGGAGGAGATTTTCGCATCACTTGAAGAAGAAGGTTTATTTGGGGCTTCTACTTGTGAAAGATACTTTCACATTCTTTCTCTTTCTTCATTTGTACTCTAATCTTAGAATTATCATCTTTCTGCGAAGGTTGCTGGGTTTTCTCCCTTTTGGGTTTCCCAGGGTAAACTCTGTGTTGTTGTTTTGTGCTTTGTCTTACTTCTAGTGATCTTGGTAATGCATTTATGTTTTATGCTATGATTGTATGAATTTTAACAACGTTAACCCCAGGTGTGTGAAAGGCGGCAACAATGAGCGTAGACATTGTCATATCCTTTCTCAAGCTATCTTAATCAAGTGTTAGAAAGCCTTAATTCATCCTCAATTCACCATTTTGGGAATCTCATTAAGATCCATCTTCAACCCCCCCATGGTAGTGGAATTGACTACTGAAACTAACACTTAGATCCTGGATCTCTTGCTAAAGTTTCAAAGTCACCAAAATAAACATATCGGGTTGATTATTTCATATCATAAGCCTCCGAACTCAAACATTATCCATCAAGTGGCTTTACCTGTCAGATCTAGGGTTTCATCAACTACTCACCTTACGTACTCTACTCATTTAGTTTGATTTGGTGTATTAGCTTTAGATATTTCCTTTTAGGTTAGGTCAGGGTCTCCCCGTTTGTCACTTGGCTTTCGGCGGCATAAAATCATAAAATGAAGAGAGTCTTGATTGGTGTGACAACGGATCCATTCAGAGGATCGAGATTCTCTTAGGTCACCTCTTTAGTTGCCTACCTCTTCTACTGTCCTGAATAGGATTCATCTCAAAGGGTAAACTACAAGTTGTGTGATAACATGACCCAATTTGCCACTTTTTCCATAAGGTTGCTCATTCTTCACTTGATTAATTCACCTAGGAACTTAAGAAATTTTAAAATCAGACTTTAGGAAACTATTAATAATTTCCATTAATTCCAGTATAGGTGATTTCATGCTCAAGAGTCAAAACACCTCAATTGTCCCTTAGATGGATTCCTTGATACTTTGACATAATGTACAAATCAAATACATGCTGAAAACTTTAATTAGCTACTGCTCCAAATAATTAATCTTCAACTATAGTCTTTTTAATCCTTAAATTAAGCCTATTAACCAAAATCAGCTGAAATTAACACTTGGAGGGGTCCAATTGGCCTCCAATGGCTGTAGATGATGAAGTATGAATCATGGAGCTCCCATATTGCTAGCTGGTCCTATTGACAAAGTCATACTTGAGTTGTAGAGGATGATAAATCACTTGTAATGGTTAGTAATAAGTATTGAAAGAGAACTAGAGCCACAAATTATATTTTACACAAGTAATACATTTAAATCCCTACATAGTCTCATCAAAGGAAAAATCATAACACAACATATAACATGAAATAACTGTTTTATATGCATGCCACCATCTAATTTACTGTCAAGAACATTGCATAGATTAGCCTTATCTTGGGTGAAATAAATGGTCAAAATCCAATGCTAGTCAAAGTGAAAGATTGGTCATGGATGACTTGAGTAAATTAGGAGAAAGGGGAAAGAAAGGGACTCTGACATTCATTACTCAAGCAAGCAATAGGGAGCATGTGCCTCACAAATGAATGATGTGCTAGAAGATGATACCCCTTTCACTTTAGCAAGCCCCGCCTTGATTTCTCTTTTGCATAGGTCTTTTCTTTCATTTTCACTTTAGTTGCTTTTGGATATTTCACTTTTACTTCTTTTCTTTGCTTATCCTTTAGTTGGTTAAGGGCTGAAAGCTACTGGCCCTGGATGCCTTTTGGGCACCAGTGATGACATGGCCTTAGCTCTGGTGCTAACGACTGTGCATAGGCCCAACGAAGATGCTGTAGTAATGCTTGTTTAGAGCAAATAGGCAGTACCTCTAAATTGAAGAAGTACCTACCCTTCCAACCATCAACCAATTTCAAGGATGAGGAAACTTGTTTCAAGTCTAGGGAGCACATTTTTGGCAACTGACCAACCTTAGCTCGCACCCAATCCACAGGGATTTACAAGCAGAAAGGGATACGGGGTCAGATGGCGGTAATCCTAGGTTCAGAGCTAAACATTAGGGGTAATTGATGAGAAGCATAAGACTTCAAAAGACCAATTCTCCTAGGTTTAGAGACAAACATTAGAGGTAACTGATGAGAAGCATAAGACTTCGGAGCAGTCTGTCTCACACATCGGAGCCGAGACACTAGGGATAACATGGAGGCCATCCTAATGAAGAGGTCACAGAGGGGAATGTCCTGAGTCATTATGTCAAATCCAGATCAATGGGTTGTAACATGAGCATGGATGACATGGATGGAGGATGGTAAGGCCAAAAGAAGGAACCAAGAGAAAAGGGAATGATCCATGCAATAATCAAGAGGTCCTACTAGATAATGGTATGTGCATAAAACATAAACTACTTCTATATGCTATACTATGCATAATTCCTACTCACCATGATCATCAAAGGTTACAAGTGCAAAGTAGAATTTACAAGCATCCAATACATCAGTCAATAAAAACCATATAATCCATAAGCATATCCTTTAGGCATGTATCTAATATAAAAAACTGAAATGACAAGGGTCCATCATAAGGCAATATGCATATGGCAACTGATACACAAATCTCAGAGATCTCATAGGCATCACTGCTTTGATACACTACCTTGCTCATACAAAAACTGGTCTCAGCCCTGCTCTACTTTTGTAAAACTAAGGGTATAACATCCCATATAAATGTTGGTATAGCAGCACCTATAGGGCCCCTCCAAGTTCATTTAATCATTATTTAACAACACATTAGGGCATATTGCGGCATAGCTCTTTTGTCTTAATCATTTACAAATTTCTTTCTTGGTGTAGCCCCTTGACTCCATTTGCCCTATATTGGATAGGCAGTAGTCCCTTATCTTCCATCACTCTATTTTCTATACTACAAAAGGACAATGTTTTGCTAAGTTATCTCTACACATCACCTTGAGCCTCCTTGTCATAGTCTTAGCAATCCTATCATTAGGAATACCCCCCTTGTGTTGGAGAAGAGTCAACCTATAGTTGGAGAGGGAGTCACTAAGGTGACAGCGGGTAGCTCCTTTAAGTTATCCTTGGGTTTGCATTTTGTGCTTGGGACTTTTACATATTTGAAATGCAGGTTTGGGAGGTAACAGACACAACACATCCCTCTAATGCAAAATGGAGTACATTCTATGCAAATCAAACTGAGTCAAAGGATGTCCAAAACTCCACTCTCAATCATGCCATAAGGGCCTGGGCATAACAATGTTCATTTTGAACAGATCTCCAAGTGGAATGAGTCCATCGATTTCCAAAAAGGTGATCCAATCCACATGATCCAATTTGGAGTATGAAGCTAGAGCACACTTGTGTCTCTGATCTTCCATGCTTCCAGGAAAGGAGATTTAGCAGGAAAAAATGTTTTTTAGGAGGAACTTGTGGGATGCCCATTCTCACTCGTGGAAGGATTGGCGCTCGGCTCGGTGGCAATGATGTTTTTAGAGAAGTTCCGGATAATTTAGCTATCTTCAATAGTTGAAATTTACTATTTGAATATTCATAATATCTTAAGATCCCATTCATCAACAATATATCTTCATCTAATACAAGCACCTTTGCAAGACATGGTTAAATGAATCTTAAATACCAGTGGTCAGATATGAAGAGGTGTTAGCAAATCTGACCTGCCTTATGGCATAAACTTCTTTTGTGCCTAGTTTCCACCATGGAGAAACTTCTATTCTGTCCAAATCCTTTCATATTTAAAATTGAGTTGACATGCTTGAGAGTAAGAGTAATTGTTTCTTGTATTTAAACATTGCTCCCTTTCCACATGTTCTTCTACCCAAGTTCTCTAAATTTTGAAGATTTACAGCTCCTAGACCTTGTTTTGTCTCTTGTCAAAAAACCCGTTGATTTTTTTTATATTCTGTGTATTTATTTTGTCCTAAAGCTGTGAATGGTGCTCTTTCAAACTAAACATAAAATCCCCCTATAGATATGGATCTATGAAGCAGAAAACAATTTTTTTATTTTCATAATCTGAAATAATCAAGCAATTGATCTTTCAAATAATATACAGGTATAATACTATATATTTTCTTCATTAGTGGAGAGTTATGATGGTGTTTTTTTGTGGCATGCCTTTGGTTCCATGAAAGGCATGTCTTGAAGAGATAGCAACACATTAAAAACAAATTAAACAAATTGTTTGCATTAGTTTGTGGATCTTTCACTATCTCAGGGCGTATAGTTCTTTATGGTGCTATCCAGTCCAGTGCTTAGTGCAAGATGTGGTATTCTCTTTTCTTCATATTACATAATTACACCAACATGCACTATTACCATGCAGGTAGTTCGTGAACATGATGCATATGGGAGGGATGCTGAGTTTTTCAGGAGGCATTTATATGGAGAGGAAAAGGAAAAACCGACTACCAAAGGAACCAAGGGAGCAGAGCTTGTTGAAGGTCTAGTGATTCAGGAAGGAGACTACAAATTGGTCAAGACAAGATTCAGTGCCTTCTTTGCGACAAATTTGCACTACCTTCTCCAATCTGCTGGCATTACAAGTCTTGTTGTTGTTGGTAAGTTAAGGCTGAAACCTAGAGATTGTCATAGCTCCTCAGCTTGTACCTATAATCAACACTAGCATATCATAGGACACATATATATAAATAGATATCCATATTTCATAGAGGATGCAAGTAGGATTATACCATGACATGTGATTTCATCCTATAGCTCGGCACTTGGCTTGGGAAAAGAATTCCATAAGGGATTCATTAGTTGATATACTTGCGAATCTCTTGTCGAACATGTACTGGTGTAGGTGCTAACCCTCATGAGTCATGACAAATCAAGGGCGTTATCAAGCAGCCTTTAGTTAGATTCCACCTCTCCAGCTATTAAGAATGGAAGGTGGGTATGTACTCATTTTAGCACCGTGGATGCTCCTATTTCAAAGGATTATGGATGCCACCCTTTGAAATACAAAATACAATGAGCAATCTTGCCTCATTCATCGGTCTTTATAAGGGTTTACAAGTGGTGATCTTGAAGAAATAACAATAATTGTATTAAATAGCCTCATTCACAACATTCTTTGAGGACTTACAAAGTGATGATAACTTTACCAATACCAATATTAAACAAATACATATGACTTACTCCTAATGTTCAGTCAAGCTATCTAGAGGGCAAATGCTCTTCAGGGCCTTTTATTATACTGAAGAAGTAATCCAAAATTCAAATAATCAAAATATGAAACAAAGACCTGTTAGCCACTAACTAAATTCCCCACTGTTACCCCTCATATTCTATGAGGTCTCACACTTCATGATTTTCATCCACTTCACAGGTTTACAGGATGACACTAATAGAGCATTTGATGGACTAGGGTGATCAGCTCCTCATAGTGCATATTTCTCATTGATGGCTCAGTGGTTGGCTCTCAAGTTCTGATCCATCCCAAGCATTAAGGTGCACTCCAGGGCAGCTTGGAAAGAGTGCCCGAACAAAAAAATGTGCAGGCCAATCCAATGCAAGATACCAGGATGACCTTTCAAGCAGCAAGAAATCCTCTGAAATTTGAATGTCTTGGGAAATACTGTTATGGTACACTACAATCTTAGCAAAAGTAGCAGCCCATGAATTCTGTGCATAAAGGGGTCATGTTCAAATTAAAGAAACCATGTATAGAGTCGTAGACATAGAACCAGCAGTTGATCATTTCTTTGACATCTGTTGCAGTTAAGTGCAAATCAGAAAGGCACTGTTCTTGGCTGTTTTGTTGATTGTGTATGGAGAATTAACAGCAGACGATAGCTATACAAGTACAGTGACCTTGTTGCAAATCCATCTCCAGATGTAACCATGAAAAGGGGAAGATAATCTAATGACAGGCATCCATGTAAGAAGTGCTATTCTGAGCCTCTTTCATGCATTTGTAGCAGCAGTAGAGGATAAGAGCTCCACAAATGTGACTCCCGGCTTGCATATTTATCATAAGGTTCAGTCTGGAGAGCTACAGGATAAGAGTGGCATTTGAAAGAGGAAATCTGGAACAACTGATGAGAGATATGGTTTGCTGAGTTTACACCTGAATGCATAGCAGAACAGCCTTTTTCTTAGAGAAATTCCAGTGCTTTCAGGAGGATATAATTGTAGGATGAAGGCGTCTCATAAGAAAATAACAACTAGACTTGGAGAAACAATTCCCCTAATGATATCAGAGACATCCGATATTTTAAATGGAGTATGGGGCTGATTTTTAGATCTGATCTGAAGAGAAGATGCACTCCAGTCATTATTCTTTAGGAGACTTAGGGCCCCGTCCTAAAAGTTATTTTCAGGCTTGTAACAAGTATATTCCTTTGAAGAAAGATTGACTAGTTGTTGGTGCTCTTGCCTTGAAGAATGGTATATAAAGCTTAGGAGATAGAAGTGCCTGGAAATATAATAAGTTCATTGCTTGGTCCTGGTATGCCACATTCTGCAGGCATACTATTTTCCAGACTTATTTTTTTGCTTTTGAGCATTTTCATTCCATAGTATTGGGGCCCATCTTTGCTGCTTTTGGGTCCCCCTTTCATGAGATGATACGATGTGATGATTAGATACATGCCATATTTTTACTGCTATGCCATGCCATATTTTTACTGCTATGCCATGCCATGATGATTTACAATGATGATGATGTACTATATGTTGTTACTGCCACCATATGAGATGTATTGATTATCTGATGAGTATAGTTAGTAGTATCACACTTTCAAGTTAATGAGGGTAGTAGATTCTTGATTTATTTATGTACCATTGAACCTAGATAATTCTTAGTACTTTGCAAGGACATTTACCCCCTTCTTTGGGTCTACCTTATGTCCTTTCATCCATCATTTATTTCACTTCATGCTTTAGTTTGCATCCTTTGATTTAAGATTGATTAGCTGACTCTTGACCTCCCCTCTGTGACCCCTTCACCATGAAGGCCTCCCAGTTATCCTTTGTGTCTCGGGCATGATTGTGTTGCAATGGGCAGATCTTTCTGACGATATAGGAGGTTCGCTTGTAAATCCCTATGACTAGCAATCATCAATGGGAGGTAGTTGCCATGGAGCAATGCTCCTTCCTAGACCTGGAGCATGAAAGTATTTTCCTCTTCTCTGCCTAAAAAAAAGGCATAAAAAAATAAAACCACCAGTCCAAAACTCCTTGTACTTGCAAAGTCGGAGAAAATGAAGACCAAAGTCACATCAAGAAAAATCAAGCAAAGAAAGAAAGAAGCAAGTCTAAACTTGCAAATGAGCCTGTTATCACATACATAGTAGCTAGGCTACCATGTTTACAGAGCAGATATCTGCACTTTTCTGAGCTTTGCCTTTGCACATTTTCAGTGAGATCAACTATGATGAGCAGTATTATTTGTTATCACTCACACATAAGAGCATCCTTATATCAGACATTCAATAGACCTTATACCAAGGCTGAGCCTTAATACCTCAGATTTGATGACTGAGATGACCTTTTATTCCATACAGATACAGGGCAAGGGCAGTGTTCAGAGTTTTAGATGCAGTGTTCTCAATGGGTATAGTTGGTCCAGATTATAGATATTGATATATGACCCAGTATATATATGATGTGCATTGGTATTATTATCTTGCTGTTTAGGTCATTTTGATAGCATTGACTTGGCATATCGTAATTATGATCTGGCAGTATATATATGTTAAAATGAAATTAGTTGTTATGGATTTTATGCATGATTATATTACTGACATTTGGAAACTCTTGCTTTATACTCGTTGGTCTTTACCTTCCTAGGAATGTGGACATGATCACTTTTTGTCTTTTAACTTGCTAGCTTAGGCATCATTTCCACTTGTCTCCATCCATCCATTTATCCTTCCTCATTATTGATCTTTACCCTGACTTACATCTTGACTTGTGATATGGAGGACCTCCCTGCTTTTGCCTTTGTGTTGGACTGCATCCATGTTTATTTTGTGTCTCGGCTCTGAGTTGGCAACAAAACTTGCCTTTGGTGAGTTGGATTTTATACCTTGATCTCTCTAGTCGGTTGCCCCAATGTTTGATCTTGATTGTGGAAGTACCCATAGTTGCTTGAGTTGTGTTGGCTAAAACCTGAAGCAAATTGTACTACCTTTGGAAATTAATGATATAAATCTTTTGTAAAACCCAATGGAAAGGGTTGTGAAATGTAATGCAATGAAATGTAAAAGCACCTAGGATGAAAGCTGCGATTAGTTGTGCTTTTAAGCACATGCAAAATCCCAGAGGGGTCCTAAAGGCCTAAAAAGCAATGGATAAATGTATGCTAAATCTAAAGATTGTTGGCCATGAAATTATATGAAATGAAATGAAAGGTCCAAATAAAGCAGTGGTTAAATATATGCCAAATCTAAAGACTGCTGACCTTATGTGAAATTTTCCTCATTGAGCCTGCGGGTTATGATATGAGATGGAGCAAGGGACAACTAATTCTAAGTGTCCCCTAGAACCTCAAGTTACGGTTAGCCAAGGACTTTCGGTCGATTGAAAGTTTTTGACTTCTCAAAAATTGTTGGGTATCCTCATCATATTCCTCATCAAGCCCGTGTAAGGTTTCCTAAATTTGATGGAATTTATGAGGTATCTGCTAAAAGGCACCTTGACATCTTTCGGGAAATTTTTAATGAATTATCTATAACCCATGAGGATGTATGTATGAAACTATTGGCCTCATCTTTCCAAGGAAGAGCTGAGCTCTGGTTCTTGAATTTGAAGACCATAAGCATTTCCAGATATGACATGTTTGAACATAAATTCTTAGAAGAATGGGGAAATGAATACAATGATATATATTCTTCAAATCAAATCCAAGATCAAAGCCTTCCCCTTTCCGATCCTATTGTTGAATCAATTAGTAATCAAATATCAATTGAATTGTCAACATCTAGAGATGACCCCTCCTGCCCAATTTCTTTTGAGGATGAGTCTTCTACTTGTAAGTCTATCGAAATCCTTTTAATGAGCAAATCCCTAATCATTGCATGAATGATGAAACTTCAAATCAATTCTTAAGAAGCCCTAGTCTGTTTCTTGAGGAAATTTCTGAGGTTGAGCTTTTAATCAGTGAGTCTATTGAGGATCTTCCTAAAGAGAAATTCATTAGTCATTCTATCATTAGTGATCGTTCAATTTCTTATCACCTTATTGAAGAAGAAGAAAGTGGGGACATCGACCAAGATCCTTCTATTGTGATTTCACGTGATCATTGTGCAAATAATCAGGATATAAATAAACTAGTGTTTTACCTCTCGGTGAAGATCACAAAGATTTCCCTTGTCCTACATCTTGAGTCAACTAGTCACCTTTGACCAAAACCTCACTAGTCTTTACTTGGTCTACTTAATCTATAATCCACCCCTTAGAAGAAAATTGTCCTTACAAATGTTTGAGTTATTGTCATGGTACTGGTTAGTTTGTAAATCTTTTATATTAGAAACTTGTTTGAAGATATTTGTGGTGTGGTATTTTATCATGTTTATCATGATTAACTATATGATGACTCAATTTGATGATCTATTTGTACTTGTCCATGCGGACACCCATTGCTGGTGGTCCACCAGGGACACCTATGACTAGAGTACATCTTCATTCGTGCTACAAATGATTCATCATGTCTTCTTTAGAGTTACAGGGTCGTCAGTGCTAGTGTATTAGTGTTCTATAGTGCCAGAAGGGGCCTAATTCATATCTTTGGTTGTATTAGGTAACCAGTAATTTTGAGGGCATATTTGGATACCCATTTGGCCACTTATTAAGGTATTGTTATCACACCATAGTAGTTGGGCTACTATTCTTGCTGAGCAGATATCTGCACTTTCCAGAGCTTAGTTTTTACAGAGATCAGTTATGATGAGCAGAGTTATTTGAGATCACTCATAGTTCAAAGCAGTATATGCTAGACATTGAGTAGACCTCGTGCCAAGGCTAAGCCTTGAGAACTTAGATTTGATGACCGATGTGACCTTTTGTTCCATACAGTTTTGGTTCAGTGCCTAAAGTTCCAGATGTTATTATTGTAGCAGTGTTTCAATTGGTTATGGATGATGATTATTGACATGATATGATGAGACCTATGGACTTGTGATTGTTATCATGGATTATTATCTTGTTGCTTTAGTCATCTTCATAGCATTGACTTGGTATATAACTCATGATGTGGCAATACTATCTAAATAATAAAATGAAATATCTTGGATGATTTTATAAATATAAAATTGGATGTATTACTTGCACTCTAAGGTTTTCTGACAATACTCATTGGTTTCATTACCCTCCTGTGAGCATGGACATGGTTTTTCATGACATTTCTGTTTGCTAGCCTAGGCACCACATGCACTTGACTCCATCCATCCATGACCTTTATTTTGGCTTTCACCTTGACTTAACTTCTTGACTATTTGATATGGAGGACTTCCCCATTTCTACCTCTGTGTTGGATCGTATCCACGTTTGTTTTGTGTCTCGGCTCTAAGTTGGTGACAGAACTTGCCTTTGGTAAGTTGGATTTTATGCCTAGATCACTCTAGTCGGTTGCCCCGATGTTTGAATTAGCGCGGGATTCCCTCTAGTCACATGAGTTGTTGTTGGCTAAAACTGAAAGCACATGTACTACTTATATTGGAAATCTATTATGAAAGCCTGTGAACTTAAAATTCTAGAATGTGTTTTCAACACACGTGAATAAAGGCTAAAGCAATGAACTGCTAAAATACCCCGCAAAGGGTATAGATTCATGATACCGGACACGTCCATATAGGCCATCGTGTCCCGTGTCATCGTGTCGGACACAGACACGTCCTGACACGGTGTCGGACACGTGTTTTGGATGTGTCATGTTTTAGGACATGTCCAAAAAACGTGTCCGACACCGTGTCAGGACGTGTCCCAAAAACAGGACACTGTGTCCTAAAAACAGGACACTGTGTCCCAAAAACAGGACATCGTGTCCCTAAAACAGGACACTTTTAACCCAAAAAAGTTGTAAAAAAACAAGTTTACCCTCATTCATTCACATTTTTCAGTGAGTCTTGAGCTCTAAGAGGGTTTTTTTTGCATGTGAAGAGCATTCGAAGGTTTTCCATCTTGATTTAACCTTTTTTTGTATTTTCCAGTGGCATTCCGACATCTATGTAATACATTTTGATTTTGATGACTTAATGAGAAATTTTATGAGTTTCTGAGAATCCACTGCACCGATGGAATTATAGCCCCCCATGTTTGTCATCCTTCTATGTCTGTCGTTTGTGATGTATTTTTATTATTCTTCCATATATATTTACATATTACATTGTTTGGCTCTTAGTTGTAATGTATTTTTCTTATTCTTCCATTTACATTTACATATTACATTGTTTGGCTCTTAGCCTCTCAAATCAAGTCAGGGAGCACACTATAAGTATTATGTGGGGGCATATTCCACAAACAACATCACAAGGGGATTCATTTCACATAGGGGAGGTTACCCCTTATTTCTATTACTACCCATGACATTCAATCTCAGTGGCATCATCATTGTAAGTGGCATAACCTAAAATATAAAGAGTGTTTAGTAATGGGAAAAGATATTAATAGGGTGTGGACCCCATCCATGTAATCTAATCAAATAGAAATAGTCCTATTTTGGTTGGCTTTCTTATGCCTCTCGCGGGCATCCAATAGTGGGGGCAGGGGAAGACAATCACCATCCTTTTTCCCTTGTTTCCATACTGGAGTGAGACATATGCATTGTGATTTGTGAATGTGTAATATGTATTGATTGTAATTTCTATTGAATATTTTTAAATGTTCTAGTTCCTACAAAAATTTGGATCTATATGTCTATATTTTTTACATATATAATTTTAAATATATATATATATATAACGTGTCCTCCGTGTCCTAATTCTAGGGGTCGTCGTGTCCGTGTTGGACACTCGTATTCCCGTGTCCTTCGTGTCCCGTGTCCTCGTGTCAGGTGACTAAGTTAAGAAAGGTCTAAAAAGCAATGGTTAAACAAATGCTATATCTAAATATTGCTGACCTCATAAATGTAAATATGCCCGGGATGCAAGCTGCGATTAGTTGTGCTTTTTAGCGCATGTGAAATTCCAGAGGGGTCATATAGGCCAAAAAGGCCATGGAAATTAATGAACCTGGATCAACTTGATGTAAACATGATGCCTAAGTTGAATAAGCACTTTCTAAACAACTTATCCATTTGTGAGGCACTGCCATTCCCTTTGTTATTTTGTCTAGCACAGACTATAGCTCCCCTTTTCCCCGTCCAAAGTGTCACTTAGTTGAGTTGGTCAAGTCATCCCTTTTTGCCTAGCCTTCTTCTTAGCCTTCATCCTTTGCTAGCAGTTAGGCCATGTCCGTTGAATGAGTATGTCTTTAAAGCTTTTGTGCAAGTGAATTATAAACAATATTGAAATATATATATGTATTAACTGCCACTGAATGATGTTTATACTTTAAGTTAAGCTGTGAATATGATTAAAGGAACATGTCTTAATCTTTTGTTATAATCTAGTCTTTGGTTATATTTTGACCTAGTCAAACATAGTTTGACCATGGTCATTCTTGGGATCCGTGATGAGATGGACCACATGTGCTTATTGATGTTGATCTATGGTCCCACATACACCTTTTGATGTTTCCATATGTTGGATATATGCTTCAGATGATGATTGATGCAGTTGATCAGTTTTATTATTATTTCTAGATCATCATATTTTACACTGTCCGGGATGGTGGACCCTACAGATGACCCCACAGGTTATCATATGGTGTATGAGTACTCATTTCTAGTGGAATTGGGTCTTCTGGATCCATTGAGACACTTATCTTTCAGTTCCGGGCACTTCTGGGCATGATAGTTGCAGTTATCCACCTGTTGACCAGTTTGGGCATGCTGATCCAGCCTGTCCAGCAGGAGCATTGGAGGCAAGTCGTTTCCTAGGGCACTACAGAGGAAGGTGGTGTTCCAACCACTTGTTTTTACCATTATACCCCCCTTCCGGACATGATGGCACCTTCAGTTTGATAGCGCAGACACCCTAGAGGCAGTTTCTGGCACTTTTAGGGTTTTCAGGAGGATTAAAAAATGGAATAAAAAGGTCACCGAGGAATTCGACTTGGGAAATTGAGGCAAGGTTTTGGCACTTGGTCTGCTCTGAGGTCATCCATGGTGAACCCCCCTTCTTCCAGATCAATGGCACTAGTCAGTGGGGTCCACAATGGCTAAGGAGGTCTTTTATTGCATGTCTCTCTCAGATTTTGGAGACAGGATTTGATCATTTATGTTATTTGGATATGTCATAGACTTATACTTTATATTATTGTGCCATGGGGACATGCTAGTGAAGGAGATTAATGCCTCCTAGCCCCACCATGTGGTTTAGATGTCTTGTCCATGTCATATGTTGTGGCTCCATGTCATCTAGCCACCCTTTAGGTGTGACGTCACCCTCCTTAGAGACATTTTAGGCATGACGTCACCCTCCTTTTGAGTGATCCATGTGATATATTGTATTGGCTCATCTTATCCGTTGATTAGATTGTTATATCTTTTGATCTCAACCACTAGTTTTAAAAAGTGATTTTGTGGTTTAGGGTTTTGGTCTTTATTATCCTATAACAGAAGGAGACCCCCTATTGTAAAAACTATCTAGAGATTTTTGGCTCTTGGCTATTGGAATAAAAAATACTTTCTTGGGCATCTTGGATCTTGGAGTTGGAATGCTTGTGGTGATTGTAAATGCTTCTTCCTCTCCACTGACAGATATTGGTGGCCATCTTGGATTTTTATCTTCACTAACTCTTTTTGCAGGCAAAGAAGACGTCTTGGGGGAATTCGCATTGGTGGGGAGGCCTACCCTGCTCGCTTCAACAAGTCGTTTTGGGTTACAGGGAGTTGTTTTGTCTTCGTACCAACAATTTCATGTTATTTCTCTCTTTTGTTTGCATCTACTTCCATTGTTGTCAATTGATTGATCTTTGTGTCCTTGATTGACAGGAATAGGGAGGCCGATTTGGGTGGAGGCAAAACGTTGGCAAGAAGGGCTGCATCAAGTTTGGCATTTGATCTTTGTGGGAAGTAATCCTCGTCACAAGCAACCTCCATCTTCATTTTCCAGGTACGCTCAAGGAGGTATGATATTCTTCTATCTTAACCATCTATTCTCTTAGATCACAAAAACCCTCATTGATTAAAACCCTCTTTTTCACTTTTTTTAGATCTACTTGGATCTAGCAAGCTTCTGGGGATAATTTTTAAGACCCAACTCTATAGCATCCACGACAATTCAGATCTACTTGGATCTAGCAAGCTTTTGGCGATAATTTTTAAGACCCACCTCTATAGCATCCACGACAATTCAGATCTATAGTTTGGTGGTGATTGGCCTCCATTTGACCCTTTTCCCAAGGCACATTAGCCTCTCCAAGGGAGGTCGCACTCCTTGAGGAAGGCTAGTTGGGCTAGTTCCAAGTCATGGATAGGTGAGATTCTTGTTTCATTGAAGAGATCATCCCTCAAAATCTACCTCTAATGCTTCACTTTTATGATTTTCACCTTGTGGGCCTCATTCCTCATTTTGAGTGTTGTGCCCCACTTGGGTCACTTTGTGATGCATTAGATCTAGTGATATCTAGCCATGGCATTCTCTTGATCTTCAAAACCCACCTCGCTTAACACCTTGACTATCCCGATCTCATTTTGGTGGACATCTGACTCCATTTGCCCCTCCATCCAAGGCACTAGTCTTCCCTAAGTCAAATCGCACTCCTTGGGATTGGTGGCTTTGCTAGATCCCACACTTGGGTGTTCCTAATTTTTGGCCAATCCATAGATCCATGCCATTGAACACCCATAGTACCATTTTCTTTCAACTTTGACCTTGTGTAGCCAACTTGGACCAAATTTCCACTTTTTAAGGAGTGGGTCCCACTTGGCTAATTTCCATGGTACTAAGTCATCTTTTAGATCTATTTGATTAAACCTCACAAGTGGCCCTTGTCTTTCATTGTTTGAACCTTGTCACTCTTTAAGCCTCTTCAACCACTCTTAAACCCCTGGGTCCACTTAATTTTCATAGATCTAACTCACCATTGGTCTCCTCGATTTACTTTACACATTTCCCTAGGAACCTTTGGGTTAGCTAGTCTTCATTGATTGGCTAGGGTCTTGTTATCACCTAAACTGTAGTTACCCCTAGGGATATATCCATTAATGGATGGCAATAGGGAAGGGCAACTCAAACGGTGCAACCACGATCACCTCGACCTCCAATAGATGGTTGTCACGCCAGTCGAGGCAACCTTCACTTTATGCTATCTAGCCCAAACAGGAAAGGGGGAGACCCAGATCTACTCCCGACAGGAGAGATCAAACCAGAACACCAAATCAAAGTATGAGTGAAGTATTGTAAGGTGTGTGGTGTATCCTAGACCTAAGGATGAAGTCACAAGATAAGTAAGGGGTTCAATGAGTATAGCTTTGGTTCATTGTTGATGTGAGAGTGACTTATAGTGTTTGAAATGAGATCCAGGATTAAAGTACTAGTCAATTGTTAGAAAATCCACTGCCTTGGGAACCGTGTCCAATGCAGAGTACTTTAGGGGTTGAATTGGGGCTAACTAGTACATGTGACAAGCTTGATCATGAGATATGACAACATCACAAGGGTTCAGCCCACCAAACAAGGATCAAACCACAAGTTAATCCAACAATCTAGGAAAGTCGAATTGACTTGGAGAGAGATCAGTGCTTTGGCAATTGGGATAAATGGAGTCAAAAGATTAACTTATGGTTGATGAACCCTGTGGCATAAGACAAGTGGGCTATTAAAGGTTTGATCGATGAATATGTCTAGATCTAATAGATCATGGTTTAACCTAAGTGGACCACAATCCCTTAAAACAAGGAATGCTATCCCCAAGACAAGATTTCACAAAGTGACCTACTAGACCTAGGTTTCAAGGTATGCTTGTTCCAAATCCACCAAAATCTCATGTACCCATGTCCTACAAGTGGACCAACTCCAATCTCCCAAGAAGTGCGACTTTGCCCAAGGAGGGTAAAAGGTGGGGTAAATGGGATCAAGACAAGTCCAATGGCATCCAAACTTTAGATCCAAGTAGCTTAAGCAAGTGACAGTATGGATCTAGAATATCAAGGCAATCTAAGGGTTAGATCTTACTAGATCTGAGTTTTAAGATACCAAGTGGTCCAAAATGGGGTTTTAATTCCTTAAAATGTGGAATAGGGCCCACAAGGTAGAAATTGCCAAAGTAACAGTCCAGGGGTAGGTTTTAGGATATGTAGATTATGATTCAAGTGAAATCTCAACTACCCATGTACCGGATCTAGGGTAACTCACCTTCCCCAAGAAGTGCGACCTCACTTGGAGAGGCTGAGTTGGCTTGGGAAGGGGGTCAAATGAAGGCCAATCCTCAACAAACTATAGATCCGGGATGCCGTGGATACTATAGAGGTGGGTTTTAAATGTTTTACCCAAAAAGCCACTAGATCTTAGTAGATCTGAAAAAATGTAAAAATGGGGGTTTTGATTAATTAGGGTTTGAAGTATTTTAGACAAGTGGATAGATCATGGAAAGAAATTACCTTGAGATCATACCTGAGTGATGTGAATGAGATGCCTTGTTGTTGAGGAAGACTCCCGCAGAGATCAAATGAGAGATTGTTGATTTTGGTTGCCGAAATGATGCCCTAGCCCACAAGTGCGACCTCCTCTACCTGTCAATCCAAGGAAAGCGATTTCAATCAGAAAGGTCAAGTATGGAGGAAATACAAGCGAAGTGCAATAGTAACATGAAATAGAAGGTCCTGGGACAGTAATACTCCATGTTACCGACGAAGAAACCCAAAGAAGAAGTAGGGAGGGTCCTCCCCTACCAATACGTCCTCCTTAGATGAATTCGGCCTCCACCTGTAGATGCAAAAATAGTACAAAAATATGGCAAGACAAGATCTCCAGTAACTCAGTGCAAAGGAAGAATCAACGAACGAACACCAAAAAACATTCACCATAACACTGGAGATAGATGCAATAATAATTTTCTATTCCAATAATCCAGAGCCACAAGTCCCCTTTACAATGAGAGGCTCTCTCCTTTAAATAGGAGGGAGAGAGTCCACAATCTAACCACTTTTTGAATGAGTGGTTAAGATTAAAAGATCAAAAGATCTAATCAATGGTTGAGATGAGCTCAACAATAAAATACATGGATCACTAATAAAATATAACAATAAGTGGACAAAATCGCCCTAAGAGAGGGGATCCCACCAAATCATGATGACAAAATATAACAACTAGCTCATGGTGGGTCCAAGGGGTAATTTTAGACACCCTTGGTCAATCCCCATAACACAATAATAATAAAATAGTCATCAAAGTACCAAATCGTGCCTCTGGACAAATCGTGGGCCTTAGGAGACCTCATAAATCATCAGAAAATGCCATAAGTGATGGATGTGGGTCCCGATGAAGCTGAAACTGCTGGAGAAGGTGTGGAAGGCATCCCACTCATCATCACTGATCATCCCATGCCAAAACTTTGCCTCAGTAGCCCAAATCGAATTCCTCTGTAGCCATTTCTACCAATCCTGAAATGCCTTGGGAAGCGTGAAACTGCCCCAAAATGCCTCCTGGAGTGCCCGTGCTATCAAGGTGAGGGCACCAGTGTGTTCGGGAGGGACGTAATATGGTAAAAAAAAGTGGCTAGACCACCCCCTCCAAGCACAACGCTCTAGGTCAACCAAATAAAATCCATCTCTGCTCTGACAGGGTCTCCGACAGACCAAAACTGCACTAGGATAGCCTACTGAGGCTCAATCATCACTGTAACTGCCCGGAACTGAAAGTAAACTGTCTCATTGGACTCAGAAGGTCCAAATCTATCCAAGATGTGTACTCATACACCATATGGATCTCTGCATGATCATATAATATATCCAATATGCCCGAACAGGTGAAATAATAATAATCTATAAATGATCAATAAATGCTGAAAACCGTAAATCATCATCATAAACCTGTATCTGATGCATAGAACCATCATGTACATGTACATAGACCACATATCATCTATCTGTATCATCACAAGGTCCAACCATCTCATGTCCTGTGATTGACCTTGGTCAAACTAAGTTTGACCAGGTCAACATTGACCAAATATAACTCAGACTATCATCGGAAGCTGCTGCAAAGTGTCAAAGGTTAATGCATGCTTTACAACTTATTCAAATAACAATTATAACACAAAGTAATCATTACTGGCGATCTAAATCCAAATATATAATGTCATTAATTATTATTATAACTTAGACTAGACTTTTAGGACCATACTCACTTCATAGTTGTGATCAATTTGCTAGTGAAGGGTGAAGGCTAAAATAAACTGGCTAGGCTAAAGGATGACTTGACTGACTTAACGTTGTGACACTTTGGATACGGGAAAGGGAATACACACCATAGTACATACTGAATGAGAAACAACACAGGGAATGGTGGTGTCTCTGTGATGAACCTGCAATAATTAATTAATGCAAATACACGAGATATCAGAAATAACAGAACATAATCACTTTTATATTGATCACAGGCCACTTCGAGGGGGCAACCTCCTTTGAGCAAGCTCAATACAATTAACTTCACGGTGCCTTCATAGGTCTCAACACACACTTATATACTAAGTCTAGGCGCCAATACTATGGGTCAAAACCATGGGCCACTACAAACTATGGATCAACAATACTACGGGCGACTTACAAAGCATATGCGCCAACAACAATAACATAAATTATTGATCAACAAATACTACGGGATGACTTACAAAGCATATGCGTCCAACAACAATATACTAACAAAGTAAAGACATGGGTTCCTAACATCCCCTCCCCCTTAAAAAAAGCTTTGTCCTCAAAGCTTTAGATGTGGAAATTGTTGTTGAATCTGAAGGAGTGGTTCCCATGTAGCATCCTCAGGTTGCATGCCGTGCCACTGAATTAAGACCTCTGTGATAGAGCAAGAGCGAAGCTGACGAGTGCGTCGATTGAGGATGGCCTCTGGCTCCAAAAGGATGGATCTTTCATTATCCAGTTCGGTAAAAATCGTTTGTCCACTGATGTTGGTGCCAAGAACTTTCTTCAGACAAGAGACATGAAAGATTGGATGAATGCGGGAAGAAGGAGGAAGTTCCAATTTATAAGCAACGGACCCAATCTTCTGAAGAATCCGATATGGCCCATAGAACTTTGGAGCGAGCTTATGACGCCCTTTGAGTTTCAGGGAAGACTGCTTGTACGGCTGGAGACGAAGAAAAACCATATCGCTGACTTGAAAAGTGCGCTCAGAACGGTGCTGATCAGCTTGTTGCTTCATGCGATTTCTTGCCATGTGAAGATTGTCCTGCAAAATGCGAAGAATCGGATCATGGTTTCGAAGGACCGTGCCAACTTCCTGAACTGGTGAACTGGTGGGGGTGTATGGAAGAAGAACTGGAGGTGCCTGACCATAGACTGCTTCATATGGGGTCATTTTAGAGGCAGTGTGGTAAGAGGTATTGTACCACCTGTTATCACATATATAGTAGTCGGGCTACCATACATTATTTTTCTCATTCCAGTACACTATTCAGCCAGTTCCCTTGCATTTGAGATGCCGAGATGAGCATCTATATTGGATCACTATCAGATTGTGGACAGCAGTTGTATTCCCCATGCCATGACTGAGTTTCAGGACATTCAGAGAGATGACCGATGTAGCCATTATATCATTGGTACAGAGCAGACAGTAGTGCCCAGAGTTACAGCAGCAGTCTCAGAGGACAGAGGATGGTACAGGTTGATGTGCATTCAGGTATATGACTCAGCAGGTATATCATAGTGTTATGGTTAGATTGCTTTTATACTTATTCTCATAGCATGTCTTAGCACTTAGTGTCATGATCTGGCGATCATATAGATATATGGACCTGGTTGATCTATTATATATATTATATTGTCCCTACTCAGACTTAGAAGTTCACTATTCATACTCATTGGTACATACCCTCCTCAGGGAGAATAGAGGTGATCATTACACCATACTTTGGCTTGCTAGTGTTGGCTCCATCATTTCATTGTCTTCACCCATCCATGGCCTACCTTTTAGATTATCACCCTGACTTACTACTTGACTAGTGGCATGGAGGACTTTTCCCCACTGTAGCCTCTGTATTGGATGAGCTTCCCTGTTTATTGTGTCTCGGCTCTGAGTTGGTGACAAAACTTACCTATGGTGAGTTGGAGTTCCTTGTGAATTCCCCCTAGTCACTAAAGTTGTGTTGGCTAAACCTGAAACTTTTAGTGCTGCCATGTATACAAAATCTGGAAAAATGAAATGCTATATCTTGTATGAAAAGCCCATTCATGCAATGTGTTTCTAAACACACATGAATGAGAGGCATGCCAAATGAACATGGCAATGAAAATGAAATGTTATATCTTGTGGAAAATAAATACCTAGGTAAACAAGCTGTCCATGACACACCTAGAAGTGCTCAGGTAAACAAGTGCCTTAAAAACACACCTGCAGCAGAAAGCCTAAAAGAAAAATGTAAATCTATGCAATGTGTTTGTAAACACACATAGATCAAGGCTATGGAAACTTCAGGCCCAAAAAGCAATGGAACTTAAAAGCTACATCTAAACAATTGCTAGCCTTATTTGTATTATGGATTGTGCGCATCTGTGAAGGTGAATAAACCCTCTTTAAACAATTCATCCATTTGTGAGACACCGCCATTCCCTGTGTTATTGCTCATTCAGTATATACTATGGTGTATTCCCTTTCCCTTACCAAAGTGTCACAAAGTCAAGACAGTTGAGTCATCCCTTAGCCTAGCCAGTTAATTCAGCCTTCACCCTTCACTAGCAAACTGATCACAACTATGAAGTGAGTATGGTCCTGAAAGTCTAGTCTGAGTAATAATAATAATAATTAACGACACTATATATTCGGATGTAGATCGCCAGTTATGATCATTATGTGTTATAATTGCTATTTGAATAAGTTGTAGAGCATGTATTAACCTTGATACTTTGCAGCAGCCTTGGATGATGGTCTGAGTTATAGTTGATCTTGGTTAGACCTAGTTTGACCATGGAGGACCATGGGACATGAGATGTTAGACCTTGTGATGATATGGATAGATGATATATGGTCTATGTATACATACATGATGACTCTATGCAGCAGCTACAGGGTTATGATGATGATTCTGGAGTTGCAGCAGTGTTTGTATATGTACAACGCATTATTATTGGCCTTGATCCGGTATATTGGATATTTATTTTGATCATGCAGAGATTCATATGGTGTATGAGTACACATCTTGGATGGATTTGGACCTTTTGAGTCCAATGGGACAGTTTGTTTTCAGTTCCGGGCACTTACAGTGATGATTTAGCCTCAGTAGGCTGTCCCAGTGCAGTTTTGGTCTGTTGGAGGCCCTGTCGGAGCAGATGTGATTTTTATCCGGATGACCTAGGGCGCTGATGATGGAGGGGGTGGTCCAGCCACTTGTTTTTACCATATTATCCCCCTTCCGGACACACTGGTGCCCTCACCTTGACAGCGCCAGCACTCCAGGAGGCTGTTTGGGGTAGTTTCACGCTTCCCGAGGCATTTCAGGATTGGTAGAAATGGCTATTGAGGAAATCGATTTGGGCTACTAAGGCAAAGTTATGGCATGGGATGATCAGTGATGATAGATCGGGACCTTCCACACCTTCTCCAACAGTTTCAGCTTCATTGGGGCCCGCATCCATCACTTATGGCACTTTCTGTGGATTTTTGAGGTCTTTTGAGGACCACGACTTCACTATGGAGGCACGATTTGGTACATTCATGATTATTTTTTTGTTATTGTGCTATGGGGATTGACCAAGGAGGGATAAAATTACCCCTTGGACCCACCATAAGCCTCTTATGATATTTTGTCATCATGATTTGGTGGGATTCCCCTCTTATAGGGCGATTTTGTCCACTTACATTATATTTTATTAGTGATCCATGTATTTTATTGTTGAGCTCATCTCAACCATTGATTAGACATTTGTATCTTTTAATCTTAGCCACTCATTCAAAAAGTGGTTAGGGTTTTGGTGCCTCTCCTTCCTATTTAAAGGAGAGAGCCTCTCATTGTAAAGGGACTTTTGGCTCTGGATTATTGGAATAGAAAATTATTATTGCATCTATCTCCAGTGTTGTGGTGAATGTTTTTGGTGTTCGTTCGTTGGTTCTTCCTTTGCACTGAGTTATTGAAGATCTTGTTTGCCATATCTTTGTACCACGATTTTTGCATCTACAGGTGGAGGCCGATTTGCTTGGAGGAGGAGGTATTGGTAGGGGAAGACTCTCCCTACTTCTTCTTTGGAGCTCTTCGTTGGTAACAGGGAGTATTACTGTCCCAGGACCTTCTATTTCATGTTACTATTTGCATTTCTTTTGTATTTCTTCCATACTTGATCTTACTGATTGAATTTTCATTCTTTGGTTTGACAGGTAGAGGAAGGCGCACTTGTGGGCTAGGGCATCATTTCGGCAAGCAAAATCAACAATCTCTCATTTGATCTCTGCGGGAATCTTCCTCAACATCAAGGCATCTCATCCACATCACTCAGGTATGATCTCAAGGTAAGTTCTATCTCCATGATCTATCCAATTGTCACAAACATTTAAAACCCTAATTAATCAAAACCCCATTTTTGCATTTTCTCAGATCTACTTAGATCTAGTGGGTTGTTGGGCATAATATCGAAAACCCACCTCTATAGCCTCCACGGCATCCCTGATCTATAGTTTGGTGAGGATTGGCTTCCGTTTGACCCCTCTCCCATGCCAACTTAGCTTCTCCCAAGCAAGGCGCACTTCACTAGTTGAGCAAGTTGACCTAGATCTAGGTGGTGGGTGTTTGAGATTCCACTTGATTTGTCATCTACACATCAAATAACATACACCCAGGTTGTCACTTTCCTGAAATTCACCTTGTGGGCCCCATTCCACATTTTAAGGGATTTAATCCCCATTTTGGACCACTTGGAACCCTTAAACTCAGATCTATTAAGATCTAATCGTTGGATTACCACGAAAATACAGATCCATACTCTTACCTGACCGATCTACCCGGATCTAAAGTTTGGATGCCATCCGACTTGTTTTGACCCACCTAACCCCACTTTTAGGCTTCCTTGGGCAAAGTCGCACCACCTTGGAGAAGTGAGTTGACTCACTTCCAGGAACTGGGTACTTGATATTTTTGGAGATTTGAAACCGGAATAATTCAAAACCTAGGTCTAGACTATCACTTTGTCAAATCTTGCCTTGGGGATACCATTCCTTGTTTTAAGGGATTGTGGTTCACTTGGGTCAAACCTAGATCTAGACACATTCATCCATCAAGACCCCTATTGCCTACTTGTCCCATGTACTAGGAGTCCTAAACAACAAGTCAACCCTATTTTGACTCCACTTCCCAATTCCCAAGGCACTGGCTTCTCTCCAAGTTAATTCGACTTTCATAGATTGTTGGATTGACTTGTGGATTGACCTATGCATGGTGAACTAAACCCTTGAAGCTATCATGTATCATGGTCAAGCTTGTCACCTGTACTAGTTAGCCCCAATACAACCCTTAAACTACCCTGCACTGGACACGGTTCCCAAGGCAGTGAGTCTTCTGACATTGTACTAGTACACTAGCCCTAGATCTCACTTCAAACATTATAAGTCACTCTCACATCAACCATGAACCAAAGCTATACCTATTGAACCCTTCACTTGGCTTGTGACTTCAACCTATAAGGTCTAGGATAAACCATACACCTAACTTCACTTAGAAATACCCTGATTTGGTGTTTTGGTTTTGATCTCTCCTGTCGGGAGTAGATCGGGTCTCCCCCTTTGTTGTCTGGGCTAGATAACATAAAGCGAAGGTTGCCTCGACTGGCGTGATAACCATACATTGGAGGTCGAGGTGATCGTGGTTGCACCTTTTGAGTTGCCCTTCCCTATTGCCATCCATGACTGGATACATCCATAGGGGTAACTACAGTTTAGGTGATAACACCACCATTCAGCGAGAGGGAGCCACTTTGCCCACTGATGTTGTTGTTCAGAGGTGAAGCAACGAAGATAAGTTTCCAAGCATTTATTGATAATTTCAGTGTGGTCATCTGTTTGTGGGTGATACCCTGAACTCATCTTCAGTTTGGTGCCAGTGTGGCGAAATAGTTCAGTCCAAAAATGACTGGTGAAAGTCGCATCACGATCCGAGACAATGGAAGAAGGGATGCCATGAAGACGAAAGATCTGGTCCAGGAAAATTTGAGCGACTAAAGAGGCTGTATAGGGATGGCTGAGAGCACAAAAATGACTATATTTGGAGAGGCGATCAACCACAACGAGAATCACTGTCTTCCCGCCAGATTTAGGGAGCCCTTCAATGAAATCCATAGAAATATTTGTCCAAATCCGTGTAGGTATGGGAAAGGGTTCGAGCAATCCTGGAAGGAGTGTTGTTTCGCCCTTATTGCGTTGGCAGGTATCACATTCGGCCACCATCTGTTGAATTGTCCTTTTCATGCCCTGCCAAAAGAAGTTACGCCGTGCCCGTTCATACGTTTTGAGGAACCCAGAGTGCCCTGCCGATGGAGAAGCATGGAGTTCATAGAAGACAGCCTGTTGAAGATCTGTGCTCTGGGGAAGCACCAGACGACCCTTGTATCTCAGAGAAGCACCATCCCAAGAGTAATGTGGTACAGCAGAAGGGTTGTTGGTCAAGCGTTGGATGATTTGAGATAAGGAAGAGTCATTGACATAACCCTGTTGAATAGATTGCAACCAATTTGGAACAGGCATAGAAATAGCTGAAAGAGAACCTTTGGCATTAAATGTGCGAGAAAGAGCATCTGCCACAATATTGTCTTTACCCTTCTTGTAAGTGATCTCATAGTCATAACCCATGAGTTTCCTAACCCATTTCTGTTGTGCCGGGGAGGAGACACGCTGTTCCAAGAAATATTTCAGACTCTGGTGATCAGTCTTGATGCAGAAATGATTCCCTAATAGGTATGGGCGCCACTTCTATACTGCATGCAAAATAGCCATCATTTCCTTCTCATAGGTAGAGGCAGCTAAATTCTTACTTGAAAGGGCTTTGCTGGTGAACGCAATGGGGTGTTCATCTTGAAGGAGAATAGCACCAAGTCCATTGCCGCAAGCATCACTCTCAATAGTGAAGGGCTTGGAAAAATCGGGCATAGCTAGAATAGGTGTAGTACACATAGCTTGTTTTAGTGTGTCAAATGCACACTGAGCAGCATGTGTCCATGTAAAAGCATCCTTTTTCAATAGAGTAGTTAATGGAGCTGCAATCTTCCCATAATCCTTGACAAACTTGCGGTAGTAGCCCGTCAACCCCAAAAAACCACGAAGGCTCTTGAGTGTCTGAGGATGCGGCCAATTGTTCATGGCATCGATTTTGGCAGGATCCACGTGAACCCCTTGTGCTGAGATAATGTGCCCGAGATACTCAACTTCCTTCTGTCCAAAAACACATTTAGACTGCTTGGCATGGAGATGATGGTTAGAGAAAAGTTGCATGACAAGATCCAGATGCTGGAGATGTTCATCCCATGTTTTACTGTAGATGAGGATATCATCAAAGAATACCAGAATGAATTTCCGCAAGTAGGGTCGAAATATTTTATTCATTAATGCCTGGAATGTGGAAGGAGCATTAGTGAGGCCAAAGGGCATGACCAAAAACTCATAATGGCCATCATGTGTGCGGAAAGCTGTTTTAGGGATATCATCCTCATGAACTCGAATTTGATGATACCCGGAACGAAGATCCAACTTGGAGAAAAAGTGAGCCCCATGAAGCTCATCAACAACAGGAATTGGAAACTTATCCTTGATGGTGAGGTGATTAAGTGCTCGGAAGTCAATGCAGAGGCGCCATGACCCATCTTTTTTGTGGACAAGAATAATTGGAGAAGAAAAGGAACTAGTGCTTGGGCGAATAATACCTTGCTTTAATAAGTCCCGAACGAGCATTTCAATCTCCGTTTTTTGGTGAAATGGGTAGCGATAGGGCCTGATGTTGGGAGGAACGCTGCTAGGAAGGAGCTGAATACGATGGTCTTCTGGCCTGGAAGGTGGCAATCCCACTAGTTCAGCAAAAACACCTGTATATCGATCCATAATTTGTTGTAGATCCAAAGGAGTAGTGGAGACCGCTGAAGGTTGCATCTGAATGGAATGGAGCTGAGCGATGACACCATGTGAATTATTCTTGAGGAGTTTTTCCATGCGATGTGAACTGATGATGCTGAGAGAACCTGGTTGTAATCCTGTCAAGGTGTGTTTTTGGCCATTGAGGGAAAACTGCATCCAAAGTTCAGCAAAATCCCATAAGATAGGGCCAAGTGTGCGTAGCCATTGAGCGCCCAAAACCACATCACATCTGCCTAAGGTCAATGCAAACATGTCAGAGCGCAAGGTATAATCTTCCATAGAGATACGCACGTTTCGACACTTCCCTTTGCAAGGTAAGGTGCCCCCATTGGCAACCATGACTTCAAAGTTGGAGCATGGATGGATAAAACAATCAGCTTGTTTGGCGATCCGAGGGTCAATGAAATTATGAGTGCTACCAGAATCAATGAGTATTGTAAGAGGAAACTTCTTGAAGTAACTGTTATCACACCATAGTAGCAGGGCTACTATTCTTGTACAGCAGATATCTGCACATTCCAGAGCTTCATTTATTCCAGAGCATGGCTATATATATATTGGATCACTCATGATCAGAGCAGTACATTATTCAGATATTGTATGACCTTGTGTCAAGGCTGAGCCTTGAGAGTTCAGATTGGATGACTGATGTGACCACTTATCCCATTTCAGTTTCAGTTCAGTGCCTAGAGATGTACTTCAGCAGTGTTTCAGATGATGCATGATGATTGCTATTATGATGATGTTGTATGATCTATGGATATGTTCTCACTGACAGTGGATTATTAGCTTGTTGATTTAGTCATGATTATAGCATGTGCTTGGTATATTATTCCTGATGTGGCAAAACTATTTAAAATGAACTGTAAACCTTAAAATGGACAATTGCTTGCACTCTTAGGTCATCTAACAAAACTTACTGGTATTTCACCTTACATAGACATGGTCTTTCCCGACACCTGTTGTCTGCTAGTGTAGGCTCCATATCCACTTGTCTCCATCCATACATGACCTTCCTGTTTGACTTTAAACCCTGACTTGTCTTATTTGACTTTCTGATACTGAGGACTTCCCCATTTTTCTACCTCTGTGTTTGGACCGCATCCCTGTTTATTCAGTGTCTCGGCTCTGAGTTGGTGACAGAACTTGCCTTTGGTGAGTTGGATTGTAGGCTTTGGCTCGAACTCCCCCTAGTCACTTGAGATGTTGTTGGCTAAAACTGAAAGCTCATGTTCTACCTGTGGAAACTAAATAAATTCGCCCATGGAAACAAAAAAAGGGCAAGAGCAATGAAAAGCTAAAAATACTCCTCGAAGAGTATAAGAAAGGTCCAAAAAGCAATAGTTCTTAAAAGCTATATCTAAACAATTGCTGACCTTGTGAAAATATGAAAAACATGCCCTGGATGCAAGCTGCAACTAGTTGTGCTTTTCAGCACATCTGAAATCCGAAGGGTTATGTAGGCCAAAAAGGCCATGGAAATAAATTGAATGATCCTAATGAACTTGGATCAACTTGATGTAGACATGATGCCTAAGTTGAATAAGCACTCTCTAAACAACTTATCCATCTGTGAGGCACAACCATTCCCCGTGTTCTTTTGTCCAACACAGAGTTTGTAGCTTCCCCCTCTCCCAGTCCAAAGTATTGTTGAGTTGAGTTAGACAAGTCAAAACCTTGGCCCAACCTTGCTCCTAGCCTTCATCCTTCACTAGCAGTTTGACCATGTCCAATGGGTAAGTTTGTCATTTGAACTATGGTGCAAGTAATTTTATATAATCACGGAATATGTTAACTTGATTAATGCCACTGAATGGAATTTATACTTTGAGCTTAGCTATGAAGTGATTAAAGAAGCATTGTCTTAGTCTACTGATGTGATTTATCCTTGATTATATATATTCTTGGGATCCGTGATGATGTGGACCATGTATGATGATTATTGGTGATGATTTATGGTCCCACATGTTTGATGATGATATCATATGATGGACATATGATACAGATGATGTTTGATCCAGTTCAGCAGGTTATTATTATTACAGATCAGCAGATTATACATTGTCCATATATGGTGGACCCTACAGCTGGCCCATTAGGGCAACCCAGGGTGTATGAGTACTCATTCCTAGTGGATTTGGGTCTTCTGGATCCATTGAGACACTTATCTTTCAGTTCCGGGCACTTTTGACAGTGATTGATGCAGTTTTACACTTGTTGACCAGATTTGGGGCTGATTTCCCAGCCTGAGCAGCAGGGGCCCCGAGAGGCCAGTTCACCTAGGGCGCTGATGATGGAGGGGGTGGTCCAGCCACTTGTTATTACCATTTATCCCCCCTCCCGGAGAGCCTGGTGGGCTCAGATGGACAGCGCTAGCACCCTAGGAGGCAGTTTTGGCACTTTCACAGTTCCCGAGGCAGTTAAAAAATGGGATAGAGTGGTCACTGAGGAAATCGATTTGGGCAATTGAGGCAAGGTTTTGGCATTTGGTTTTCACAGAGGTCTTCCATGTTGATCTCACTATCTTCCAGTCATTTTTCACCATGTGGGTATCTCCAGATTGATCACAGGAGGACATTTACTGCTCGACTGTCATGGATTTGAGGACAGTTTTGGTCATTATTATTATATTGGACATATTTTTATTATTTCATTGTGCCTTGGGGTGAGCTAGCAAGGATTTATACCTCCTAGCCCCACCATGTGCTTATTTTATCATGTCCTAGTCATCATGAGGTGGATTATTGTACTTTATACCCCTCTTGTGGGATGACGTCACCCTCTATTGTACCATTTAGTGAGGGCGCTATTGTTATGTTGAGTGATCCATGTGATATTATGTTATGGATTCATCTTAGCCATTGATTATGTTGTGAGATCTTTTAATCTCAACCACTCATTTCAAAAAGTGGTTTTGAGATCTAGGGTTTTGGTCTTTATTATCCTATATAAGGAGGAGACCCCCTCATTGTAAAATTCATCTAGAGATTTTTGGCTCTTGGCTCTTGGAATAAAATTTCTATCTTTTGGAGTACATGCTTGGATTGGAGTGGATGTTGGTTGTTTCGATTGTAAATGCTATTGTCCATTGCACTGGAGGATCTATTGTAGCTATCTTGCGTATTTGCCATACTTTATTTGCAGGTTAAGAGGGCGACTTTGACAAGTGCGAATTGGTGGGGAGGCTTGCCCTTCAAGCTTGGAAGAAGTCGTTTTGGGTTTGACAGGGAGTGGTTTTGCCTTTGTGTCAACTATTCTATGTTTTTCTCTCTCTTGCTTGCATCTACCTTCAATTTGTTAAACTAATTGATGCTTTGCTCCTTGGCTTGACAGGTTAGAAGGAATCACATGTGGCTTGGAAAAATCGATTTGGCAAGAGGGCTTCAACAATTCTCCATTTGATCTTTGGCAAAGTAATCCTCGTCTCAACTAGCATCCATCTCTTCATCCAGGTATGTCCCAAGAGGTATGATCTTCTCTTCCTTGAATCTTCCATAATTTCTAGATCACAAAAACCCTAATCAAAGTAAAACCCTTGTTTTTGGTATTTTCTTAGATCTACTTAGATCTAGCCCTCAATTTGAAAAGATATTGAAAACCCACCTCTATAGCATCCACCCCTAGTTGGATCTATAGTTTGGTGGTGATTGGCTAAGAATTGACCCATCTTCTAAGACAAAAAGCTCTCCTTGACCTAAAGCGCACTTCCTTGAGGGAGGCTTGTTGGGCTAGATCTAGCATATGGGTATGTGTGATCCCGCTTGATTTGACTGCTAGACACTTGATAACACATACCCATATCCTTACTTTGGTGAAAACTACCTTGTGGACATCTCTCCATGTTTTGTGGGGTTGAAACCCCCTTTTGACCTTCATGCAACCTTGAAACTTAGATCTACTAAGATCTACCCATTGGATTCACTTGAAACTTAGAAGGAACATAGATCGGGGTACTAACACCCCGGATCTACATTTTGGAGGCCATTGGACTTGGTATGGTCCACCAAACCCCCTTTTTGCCTCTCCTTGAGAAAGTCGCACCCCTTGGGAGTTTTGAGTTGGACCACTTCTAGGAAGTGGGTGTTGGAGATTTTTGTGGATTTGGATTGCCCATGCCTTGAAACCTAGGTCTAGACTATTCTTTTGTCCCGATCCACCTTGGGGATTGCATTCCTTGTTTTAAGGAATTGTGGTCCACTTTTGGTTATCATCTAAAAACCTAGATCTAGCAAGATCCAACCATTGGATCTCATCCAAACCACTTGACTTGGCTTCTAGGTGTCCCGATCTACACTTTGACATCCTTCTTGACTCCATTAGCCCATCCAACAAGGCACTAGTCCTCCTCCAAGCAAGGCGCACTTCTTGGGATTAGTGTCAAACCCTAGATCTAACACATGGGTAACCCTAGAACCAACTCTAACTTGTAGATCTAACCTAAATCTAGCCTATAGTACCATCTTCACACTTAGCTTCACCTTGTGGGCCCACCTAAAACCATTTCACACTTCCCAAGGCAATAAGACCCACTTGTGTAAACACATGGTACTATACTTAATAATCATACCCAATCAAGTGGCCTAAACCATACATAGGTTGAAACACTAGCTATCTATGATACCACCTTCAACCATACCTTAAAACATTAGGTCCACTTAGCCTTGCATTGGTTTCCGTAACTCATCATTTATTCACCCTTTGAAACCTTTGCTTGGGTCCAATCAACTGTGATTGGGGTATAGGGTCTCCCCCTTGGTCTAGTTACACCTTGACCTAAAGCGAAGAGTGCCTCGGTTGACGTGACTCCCAACTGCATTGGGAACCGTGGCATCTCTTAGGTCACCTCTTTAGTTGCCTAACTCCTCTACCGTCCCGGATGGGATACCTCTAGGGGCAACTACAAGTTGTGTGATAACATTTTTGGCGCCGCTGCCGGGGAGGTAGGGGCCTACCTTGGTTCAACACATCTTTGTGTCTCACTACCTTTCTGCACTTTAAACGACACACCTCTTGGTAGTAGAGCTTAAAAATCTACCTGGCGACTCCTAACCGTGACTCCGCTGAGGAGCGAGCTCATAGTCATCCTTACAACACACGAAGTAAATCAAATCCAAATCAATTGGAAGGAACCCCACTCACATATCACAAAAGAGATCCTAGAACTCAATCAACTAATTTCTTGTGGAAACTTGTTAACTCAGGTTCTCCAAACCGTGTCTTAGGATCCCCTTTGTTCAATCCGGTTCCTCCTTTGTCACCAAATCATAACTCCAGTTCAAACCCAGTCAACCCAATGGCTGGACAAGGTCAATCAAACTCCGGTGTAAACAACCAAAACAACCCTCCTGTTGCTCGGGCTTTTGGTCATAAAGCTAGAGCTTCTCCTTTAGACTTCTCTCAGATTTTGGGTGCTCCCCATAGTATGCCAGACAAGTACTTTGAAAAGATCCCAAAATTCAATGGCAACTGTGCCACCTCTATTGAGGACCATATAGACAATGTTTGGGCTCATATGGAAGCATATGGGGCTGAGGAGGAAGATGTGTTTATTAGGGGTCTCTTTGCATCCTTGGAGGGTGATGCTCGCAAATGGTTTGACCGTTTGCCTCCATCATCAATCAATGGGTATGATGTATTCACCGATAAACTCAAGCAAGAGTGGTCAGTCAAGTTAGATGGGCGTTTCCTTTTACACCAACTTTTTGACATCAAAAAGAAGGAGAATGAGTCTGTCCATGAATTTAACCAACGCTTTGATAGGACTGTTGCCAACATCCCAAGTAACATAAGACCCCTTGACCAAGCCATCTTGATCCATTACCTTAATGCTTATGAAGGTTACCTGGGTTACCACCTAAAGGACAAAGACCCTAATAATTTGAAGGAAGCCCAAGACAACGCCAAGAAAGCTGAGGCAAATGCTGCCTCCATGGGAAAACAAAACTTCTTTGACCTAATTAGTGGACCTTCTTCCTCTAGATCTGAGCCTAAGTTTAAGAAAAGTAAGGAACCTAGCAAAGAGCCCAGTGAAATGATGGAGAGTATGCATGAAATGATGAAAAACTTAACTCTCCTAACTAGGGACCTAGCCAAGAACAGAGAAGGGGATAGATATAGGCAGCCCTATGGCCCTAAACCTTATTGGAATCAACAAAAGAAACCTAATGAAGGTGATAGAAGAAACCCTATGAACCAAGAACCTCCCATCATAAACTGGTCTGAAGAGCAAAATTTGGAAGATCCTGAGTATACCACCCATGGTGATGATACTCCGGATTCTCCAAAGAACATTAATTGGGTTGATGACTTAAAATTTGACAAAGACTTCGGAAGAATCCTGATTGATCATGAAGAAAACACCATAGAAGAAACAAACCCTAGTGGTCCCGTCTATGCTACTGAACAAGTTAACAATGACCAAGCTCCTTTTAAAACTTATCAACGAAGAAAGGATGGCCCAAAGCCTACCCCTTTTAGTGAAAAGAAAAACAAAGAGTTGCCTAATCCAGTAAGTGAACCAATCCCTTTGCCTGAGTATGACTTTGATATCAATATCGAAAGAGAGTTAGACAAAGTTATGCATAACATTCCACTCACTGAGTTAATGAAAATTCCTTCAATAAAGGAGCAGGTGGTAGAATTTTTCGAGAGTATCCCTGAGACAGCCACGACTGGTGGCGAGGATTCATCTTCTCAAAACCCAGCATCTTGTGATGTTGTTGATGAAGAGGATGACCCTCCCATTAACATCCAAACTGCCTTATATGAGAGGAAGAATGCGGGTCATCAACCATTTTACCTTACACTACGCATAGGTGATCTCCTCCTTCATAACTGTATGTTGGATTCTGGTGCCTCCATGAATGTGATGCCTTTACAAGTCATGGAAGCTATGGGACTAAAGATAACTAGACCTTATGGGAACGTTTGTGGGATTGACTCTAAACCAGTTAAAGTCTTTGGCTTGATCAAAAACCTGAGAGCTGACCTGTTTTCATGCCCCGATATATCTATGCTGATGGATATAGTAGTTATAGATCTCCCTCCAGCCTATGGCATGCTCCTTTGTAGGAAGTGGTCCGCTGGGCTAGGGGGACATCTTCAGATGGACCTGTCTTATGCTACCATCCCCAACTCTGATGGCTCTTTGGTTAGGGTGTATCGGGAGCCATTTTATGATGGACATCTTGAGAATTATGAGGATGGTGTAAGAAACACTTTTGGTGAGGGTGAGTTATTACCTGAGGGTATCTTTATGGTCATGGGTGGTCATGATGATGATCCTAGCATGGAAGAAGAAAGAATTATTGAAGTTGACCCTAGGTCCATTCAAGTGTTAGAAAACCTTAGGATCTCGAACCAACCCAATAGTGTAGAACCAAACATTGATCAACCTACACATCCTACTCAGCTAAACACTTCGGAAGATAACTTTGATCAAATTAGAAGGGGTGAGTATATACCTAGAACAGTACACGAGTGGCTTTTCCTAGTAGACCTTAACACAGAAAGAGGAAGACAAGGCTTACCTCACATCACTCCTTGGACAAATAACAATGAAGGAACACACCTCCCCTCACCTGAGGGGAATGATGAAGAACTAGTTGATTATCACTTTTCGGATGTGCCTGATCATTTGTCCCATTTGTCCTTAGAGGATGGGGTTTTGAGGCAGGTGAATGACAACTCTATGAGTTGGCAAGAACATGCTTTGATCCATGATGCCCCTGGGGAAGACTTTTCTATGAATAATCTAGCCATTTTTCAAGAAGAACCCACTGACCCACATTTGCTTCATCCTTACCCTAGCTTCCTTTTGCCTAGAGAGTTACCTAGTAATGAAGAAGATGTTGACTCTACACCAGCATCTTCGGGTATGAGGAGCCAAAGTACACCTAGCACAGTTCACAGTCATATGCCCATTCCTGCTGACCATCTGGAACTTTTAGAGAACATGACCATTCCTATCCCATCGGGAGAAGGCAGTAGCAGAAGTAATGAAAATCAAAGCCCTCCACCCATAACCCAAGCTGAAGTGAATGAGGATGTCAATAATGACTTTTTGACTATAGGAGAAATCTTGATTGGTAGCATGGTTGTACCTTTGAACGGTGGACCTCCCAGATTTGATGAAATTCCTCCTAATAGGAATTCAAGTATAGTTACACCTCAACCTCAATGCACTTCTGATATCCAACCTTTTCCTGAACATGTTATTGAAGTCATCCCTCAATCTGTAAATCACCAAAGGTTTGAAATTGGTGATAAGGTTGTAATACCTAATGATTTATTTTATATGCGATCCAGAGGATCAGGTGACTTTTGGGTTGGACCACTTACTGTTGAGCGCTGCATTGATGAGATGTGTTTTCTCACCACTGGGACTGGCCAACGCATCTTACTCCCTATCAATCAAAGGGAGCTAAGGGATTATTATCCCTGACTTTCCTTGCCTTGCCTTGCATGTTTAGATTAGGTAGGTTCTGAATAAGCTCACTTGAGCAGTAGGATTTGTGTGATTTTTCTTTTTCTGTGTGCTGAGTATTGTCCCGTTTTATTTTTCTACCTGGGTCGAGTCTTGCTCCTTCCTAAGCTTTTCTCTTCTCCTGCATGCATTTAAGAAATTATAGTTAGCATTTATGTTATGGGCTGCCTGTGCTGGTCGAGATTTGCCTGAATTAAAGAAGATACTCTTGTCCCCCTGCACAGTAAATAAAATGATAAATGAATGCCATGTCAGTTATGTTTATATTTTGATGCATTTCAGTTTATGCTTTAGATTATATTTCAGTTCAGTTTTATTTTATTGTTATCCCATACATGCTCCATGATGGTATTCTAGTTTTTGTGAGAGCAGGAACAGGTGCAAAATGAAAGCGGAAAGCAAGGATGGTGCAGTGCTGGATTGAAGATTGATGCAGAGCAGTTCGAGACCAGAGATTCTGAGGTTCTCAAGCGCTCTCTCCCTTAGAGCACTTGTCCCAGCTGGAGCCAGATGTTATCACACCATAGTAGCAGGGCTACTATTCTTGTACAGCAGATATCTGCACATTCCAGAGCTTCATTTATTCCAGAGCATGGCTATATATATATTGGATCACTCATGATCAGAGCAGTACATTATTCAGATATTGTATGACCTTGTGTCAAGGCTGAGCCTTGAGAGTTCAGATTGGATGACTGATGTGACCACTTATCCTATTTCAGTTTCAGTTCAGTGCCTAGAGATGTACTTCAGCAGTGTTTCAGATGATGCATGATGATTGCTATTATGATGATGTTGTATGATCTATGGATATGTTCTCACTGACAGTGGATTATTAGCTTGTTGATTTAGTCATGATTATAGCATGTGCTTGGTATATTATTCCTGATGTGGCAAAACTATTTAAAATGAACTGTAAACCTTAAAATGGACAATTGCTTGCACTCTTAGGTCATCTAACAAAACTTACTGGTATTTCACCTTACATAGACATGGTCTTTCCTGACACCTGTTGTCTGCTAGTGTAGGCTCCATATCCACTTGTCTCCATCCATACATGACCTTCCTGTTTGACTTTAAACCCTGACTTGTCTTATTTGACTTTCTGATACTGAGGACTTCCCCATTTTTCTACCTCTGTGTTTGGACCGCATCCCTGTTTATTCAGTGTCTCGGCTCTGAGTTGGTGACAGAACTTGCCTTTGGTGAGTTGGATTGTAGGCTTTGGCTCGAACTCCCCCTAGTCACTTGAGATGTTGTTGGCTAAAACTGAAAGCTCATGTTCTACCTGTGGAAACTAAATAAATTCGCCCATGGAAACAAAAAAAGGGCAAGAGCAATGAAAAGCTAAAAATACTCCTCGAAGAGTATAAGAAAGGTCCAAAAAGCAATAGTTCTTAAAAGCTATATCTAAACAATTGCTGACCTTGTGAAAATATGAAAAACATGCCCTGGATGCAAGCTGCAACTAGTTGTGCTTTTCAGCACATCTGAAATCCGAAGGGTTATGTAGGCCAAAAAGGCCATGGAAATAAATTGAATGATTGATCATATATTGGATATATATTTTGATCATGCAGAGACTCATATGGTGTATGAGTACACATCTTGGATGGATTTGGACCTTCTGAGTCCAATGAGACAGTTTGTTTTCAGTTCCGGGCACTTACAGTGATGATTGAGCCTCAGTAGGTTATCCCAGTGCAGTTTTGGTCTATCGGAGGCCCTGTCAGAGCAGATGTGATTTTTATCCGGTTGACCTATGGCACTGTGCTTGGAGGGGGTGGTACAGCCACTTGTTTTTACCATATTACCCCCCTCCCGGACACACTGGTGCCCTCACCTTGACAGCGCAGGCACTCCAGGAGGCAGGTTGGAGCAGTTTCACGCTTCCCGAGGCATTTCAGGATTGGTAGAAATGGCGATTGAGGAAATCGATTTGGGCTACTGAGGCAATGTTATGGCATGGGATGATCAGTGATGATAGATCGGGGTCCTCCACACCTCCTCCAGCAGTTTCAGCTTCATTAGGGCCTGCATCCATCACTTATGGCACTTTCTGAGGATTTCTGAGGTCTTTTGAGGCCTACGATTTGACCATGGAGGCACGATTTGGTACATTGATGATTATTTTATGATTATTGTGCTATGGGGATTGACCAAGGAGGGATACAATTACCCCTTGGACCCACCATAAGCCCCCTATTATATTTTGTCATCATGATTTGGCGGGATTCCCCTCTTCTAAGGCGATTTGGTCCACTCATATTATATTTTGTTAGTGATCCATGTATTTTATTGTTGAGCTCATCTCAACCATTGATTAGAGATTTGTATCTTTTAATCTTAGCCACTCATTCAAAAAGTGGTTAGGATTTTGATGCCTCTCCTTCCTATTTAAAGGAGAGAGCTTCTCATTTGTAGAGGGTCTTTGGCTCTTGGATTATTGGTATAGAAAATTTTTCTTGTGGTCTCCTTTGCATCTGGTGTTCTTAGATGGTGATTGGAAAGTCTATTGCAACCTAGCATTTGGAATTTGTGGTAAGATCTATCTATTTTAGAAATCATTGTCTTGTCTACAGGAGGGCGACTTCAACAAGGGCGATTTTGCAAGACTTCTTCAAATCGACTTTCTTGGCATTTGCTTGTATCAGGGGGTTATCATTAGCATCATTGTGATCTATGCTATCTTTCTGTTACTTCTCTTGTGGCATTAGTCTTATCTCTTGATTGCATCAAATCTGATATTGTTGACGTTTGTTGTGCAGGAGAGAGGGCGCATTGGCTTCTTGGACTAAATCGATTGCATAGAAAACTACCTCAAAGCTTCTCAAATTGATCGGGTTGCATAGATCATCATCATCAAGGCATCTACAAGGTTACCCAGGTAAGATCCACAGGTTTGTTTCTCTTACCTTTATCCAATCCATTGACATAGCTCATAAATTGATAAAACCCTTATTTCTTCAAACCCGCATTGTTACATTTTATTAGATCTACTTAGATCTAGTGGGTTGTTGGGTATAATATTGAAAACCCACCTCTATAGCATCCACGGCATCCCGGATCTATAGTTTGGTGAGGATTGGCTTCCATTTGACCCCCTTCCCAAGCCAACTTAGCTCCTCCAAGCAAGGGCGCACTTGCTAGTTTGGGTGGGTTGACCTAGATCTAGTACGTGGGTAGTTGAGATTCCACTTGATTCGTGATCTACACATCCCAATATCCTATCCCCAGATTGTCACTTTTCTGATTTCTACCTTGTGGGCCCTATTCCACATTTTAAGGGATTTAATCCCCATTTTGGACCACTTGGTATCTTCAAACTCAGATCTAGTAAGATCTAACCGTCGGATTGCCTTAAAATTGTAAATCCATACTCTTATCTGACTAACCTATCCGGATCTAAAGTTTGGATGTCATCGGACTTGTCTTGACCCCACTCATCCCACTTTTAGGCCTCCTTGGGCAAAGTCGCACCACCTTGGAGAAGGGGGTTTGTCCACTTCTAGGACGTGGGTACTTGAGATTTCAGTGGATTTGGAACGGGAATAATTCAAAACCTAGGTCTAGTAGGTCACCTTGTCAAATCCTGCCTTGGGGATAGCATTCCTTATTTTAAGGGATTGTGGTCCACTTTGGTCAAACCTAGATCTAGACCTAATCATCCATCAAGACTTTAATTGCCCACTTGTCTCATGCAATAGGAGTCCTTAACCATAAGTTAACTCTACTTTGACTCCATTATCCCAATTCCCAAGGCACTAGTTTCTCTCCAAGTCAATTCGACTTTCCTAGATTGTTGGATTAACTTGTGGTTTGACCTTAGTGTGGTGAACTAACCCTTGTGGCCATCATGTATCATGATCAAGCTTGTCACTTGTACTAGTTAGCCCCAATTCAACCCCTAACTACCCTGCATTGGACACGGTTCCCAAGGCAGTGGATTTTCTCACATTGACTAGTACTCTAATCCCAGACCTTGTCTTCAATTATTATAAGTCACTCTCACATCAATAATGAACTAAAGCTACACTCATTAAACCCCTCACTTGTCTTGTGACTTCATCTTAAGGTCTAGGATAAACCATACACCTTACTTCACTTAGAACCAACTTGATTTGATGTCTTGGTTTTGATCTCTCCTGTTGGGAGTAGATCGGGTCTCCCCCTTTGTTGTCTGGGCTAGATAACATAAAGTGAAGGTTGCCTCGACTGGCGTGACAACCATATATTGGAGGTCGAGGTGATCGTGGTTGCACCTTTTGAGTTGCCCTTCCCTATTGCCATCCATGAGTGGTACATCCATAGGGGTAACTACAATCTAGGTGATAACAGTACCATTGAAGCGAGGAAAATCAAGCTTCGGACCACGAAAATTGCTGGAAGAAGAGAACCCATTGTTTGATGAAGACTCGGACTGCCGTTTGTTGTTCATAGCTGAATGTTCAAGATGGAGGCCGAGAAATTTTTCATCCAGATCCTGGAGTTTGGCTTGGATGGCTGCAAGTGCTTCCTCCATGGTTTTTGCTCCTACACGGGTGACAACCATAACCAGGAGGTTTTTTTTTTTTTTTTTTTTTTCGGTTGACTAGGTAGGAAAACAAAAACAGAAACTACTTCAGTAAGGGAAAATCTGGACTTGGGAAAAAATCTGAAGGGTAATTGGGGTTTGACTAGGTTTTGGACACTGTTGAATAGACAGGGAAGCAAACATGAGGATTCCAGAAGCGGGGTGAAAGAATGGGAAAATTTGGCAGAGGGGAACAAAGAAGTAGAATTCAGAAGGGAACTCTGTGGTAAAATTTGAGGGTGATTGGGTGAAATCTGAAGAAGTTATGGCAAACCCTAAAAATAGACAAATGTGGGATTTCGGGCTTTGGGAAGGGGAATTGTGGATAGGGTCCTCAGGGATGAAATATGCAGAATGGGATGACAGGGGTTCCCCGAAAATTTCAAAGGAAACAGAGTGAAAACAAGGGAGATATGGAGAAAAAACTGTTTTTTTTTTTTTTTATTAGACTGGAGTGGCTACGGCTCGGAAGGGATCTGAAACGGCGCTGAATGGATTGAAAATGGATGGATCTGGAACGGCTTGCAAAATGGATCTGAACGACTGGATGTAAAACGGCGCAGCAACGATCGACTACAGTTCAGCTGAAAATAGATATGGACCCCAGGTATGTGCGGCTTCCTAACAGTTCAAGGGTTTCACTCGGCCACCAATGCTGTCTGACGGCTTGCGTATTGGGGCAGTACTCCTCACTCCACGGCTCAGGTAAAACTGATAACCGCTTTGCCACAAACGACAGCTCTTGGTTTACCTCACGGGTGGGAACTAGTCAATCAGGTAGGGGTCGTTGCCCTTTTCGCTGGCAGGTCCTCTCAATGGGCCAGCTATTTCGGGGTTCCTGTGGTACTCCTCACAATGAGTTTTAGGGCTTATGCCCAAGTACTTCCCACAGTTAAGCGGATAGGGATTATTCCCAAATCCGAACCTGCAACAGATGCGAAAAAAGTTTTTTGGCAGAAATTTCACCCAGCGAGCCCAAGAGAGTGCTCTGATACCAGATGTGATGAACCTGCAATAATTAATTAATGCAAATACACGAGATATCAGAAATAACAGAACATAATCACTTTTATATTGATCACGGGCCACTTCGAGGGGGCAACCTCCTTTGAGCAAGCTCAATACAATTAACTTCACGGTGCCTTCATAGGTCTCAACACACACTTATATACTAAGTCTAGGCGCCAATACTATGGGTCAAAACCATGGGCCACTACAAACTATGGATCAACAATACTACGGGCGACTTACAAAGCATATGCGCCAACAACAATAACATAAACTATTGATCAACAAATACTACGGGACGACTTACAAAGCATATGCGTCCAACAACAATATACTAACAAAGTAAAGACATGGGTTCCTAACAGTCTCACAAATGGATGAGTTGTTCAAAGAGGGTTTATTCACCTTTAACAAATGCGCACAATCCATAATACAAATGAGGCCAGCAATTATTTAGATATAGCATTTAAGTTCCATTGCTTTTGGGCCTGAAGTTTCCATAGCCTTTGATCTATGTGTGTTTATAAACACATTGCATAGATTTACATTTACTTTAGGCTTTCTGCTGCAGGTGTGTTTTTAAGGCACTTGTTTACCTGAGCACTTCTATGTGTGTCACAGACAGCTTGTTTACCTAGGTATTTTACATTTCACAAAAGATATAACATTTTATTTCACAGCCATTTTCATTTGGCTTGCCTTTCATTCATGTGTGTTTAAAAACACATTGCATGAACGGGCTTTTCATACAAGATATAACATTTCATTTTCCAGATTTTGTATTCTTGGCAGCACTAAAAGTTTCAGGTTTAGCCAACACAACTTAGCGACTAGGGGGAATTCACAAGGAAATCCAACTCACCATAGGTAGGTTTTGTCACCAACTCAGAGCCGAGACACAATAAACAAGGAAGCTCACCCAATACAGAGGCTACAGTGGGGAAAAGTCCTCCATGCCACTAGTCAAGTAGTAAGTCAGGGTGATAAACTAAAAGGTAGGTCATGGATGGATGAAGACAATGAATAATGGAGCCAACACTAGCAAGCCAAGGTATGGTGGAATGATCACCTCTATTCTCCCTAAGGAGTGTAAAACCAATGAGTATGAATAATGAACTTCTAAGTCTGAGTAGGGACAATAGAATATATATAATAAGATCAACCAGGTCCACATATCTATATGATCGCCAGATCATGACACTAAGTGCTAAGACAGGCTATAAGAATAAATATAAAAGCAATATAACCACAACACTATGATATACCTGCTGAGTCATATACCTGAATGCTCATCCTTTGAACCATCATCTGTCCTCTGAAACTGCTACTGTAACTCTGGGCACTACTGATTGCTCTGTATCAATGGTATAGTGGCTACATCGGTCATCTCTCTGACTGTCTTGAGACTCAGTGATGGCATGGGGAATATATCTTCCGTCCAAATCTGATAGTGATCCAAATAGATGCTCATCTCAGCATCTCAATGCAAGGGAACTGGTTGAATAGTGTACTGGAATCAGAAAAATAATGTATGGTAGCCCGGCTACTATATATGTGATAATAGGTCTCCCCCTTGATCTTGATTAGTCTTGATCTAAAGTGAAGAGTGCCTCGGTTATCGTGACACCTGGCTTGCATTGGGAACCGTGGCATCTCTTGGGTCACCTCTTTAGTTGTCCATCTCCTCTACCATCCCGGATGGGATACCTTTAGGGACAACTACAAGTTGTGTGATAATAGGTATATGGCATCAAATTGGTCACTACTACCTCAAATCAATCTGTTCTAAAAAGGTGGTGGGCCTTTCTCCAGTGACTGCAGTGTTGATTTTCATGGACGTGCATGGGGATGATATACTCATTGTTTTCCAGATCTGAGGATAGATTTGGATACCCATTGGCCTCTCTACTTTAACCTCCCATGCTTTCATGTCAGAGCGTTCTCTCAGATTGGTCAGATCTATAGGGTCCATCTCTTCAGTGTCAGCAGGCAGGCCAAAAACTTCATGATCATGGATGGGAATAATCCAACCACTATCTTGACAATGCTTTGGCATTTTTGGGCACCCATTTAGCCCTTCTATCTAGATCAGCCTTCACATTGCAAAGCACTGTCCATCTTGACAGTTTTCCGAGCGCAGGAGGGTTTATAGGCTTATTTTCAGGGAAATGGTAGTTTAATACCTAACACACCTAAGGTTTTAATTAAAAAAAAGTCTAAGTTGTGTCTAATTTGTCATTAAGATGTAAAAAGTGCACTTTATCTTATGTTTCTTAGTTGAGGTTGCACTTTATGTATCATTTGAGGGAAATTACTACATTTTCCCTTAGTCAATTTGCTTAGTTGGACTAGCTTCACACATATTGAGGCATCTAGAGGGGATGTGGCAGATTGACACACATGAGGAGGCACATTAGGATCTACTAGAGCTCATCTCACCTCAAGATTAGTGTTGAAAAGTGTTGTCATTGATGTCAAAACGCAATGATGATGATTGTTTCCACCAAATTAGTGTGCGTGTGTTAAATCCAAAAAGTGGCACACTAGCCTAGTGGCACTTGAAGAGAAAATCCATTGTCACCACACTCCTCTCTCCTCACTTCTGGTTGGCTTTCCAACTCAAGGGGGCATCCCTAAATAGGACTGCTAGGGCAATAAGACAATGGAGCTCATAGGTGAAGTAGAGAATAGATCTAGCAGAACAAGGTCAAGTAGTACCTAAGTTGCCAGGAAACGTGGGTGCAAGGACGAGTGCGGGGAAGGGGACGCCACTTTTTGAAACAGGGTACTTTTGTTCGTCAAGGTACTGTATATATATATATATATATATATATATATATAGATGCTGTAAAAAATAAAATTAGAAGTAGTTGTAAAAAATAAAATTAAAAAAGTTTAAACTTTAAAAACAATAAACATCATAACATGTCACATGCCTATTTCTTCACAGTTCAATGATTCATCATTCATTCAACATTCACATTGGAACATAAAATTAAAATTTGATACCAAGTGGAACTTTGGAAGCTATATTATGATAATATGATTTTTTATATGATACAACATTTTTTATTTTACTTATTTTAGTAATTAAAAATATAAGAATTATTTAATTTATTTTAGTAATTTTAATTTACTATTGAAATTTTTTAAGTTTGAAATTGAATTGATGAGCATCTTTCAGTTGCGGACCATGGTGATATTTTGTTTGTGGTGTGCTCTACGACTGCCCGTGGATGTTGTCGTCGGTTCGTTGGAGGACGTTGTGTGGATGCTGTCGCCGGTTTCCTAGTCACCGGTCGACAGGAGTCTGGCGTGCACTGGAGTCTGGACATAGTGCGTGTAGTTGGGACCTGTTGCCATTGCCCGTGGAATTGTGGATGTAGTGCATGGAGTCAGGGTTAAGTTTTAGGGATGGGAATGTTGATTTGTTGAAGGGTGGACCCACTGAGAACCCACTAGCGAACCTAAAATTGAGGTACGTCGAACCCAAACATCAAAAAGAACCCTGGTTTTGTGGTCGGCGACTCGGTTTCTTCCAAGATGAACTGGGTCCATCAGGGTTTGTCCACGGTGAACGCGTACCTGAATCTGATGCTGGTTCGTGAACCCTACCCCCGAGTTCGTGAACCCATGCAACGTAGAGTAGAACAAATGGAACTGAACAGGTGATAGGAAGGGATGGAAGGGAAGATCAATCCCGAAAAGACTAGTGCCAATCCACCAAAGGCGAAAAATGGATTCAAAAGAGAACAACTCAAGAGGGCCTTGTGTCATATGTCACTAAGGGGGAGAGATCGGATGATTGATCAAAACCTGCTTAGTTAAGTGCAAGAAAATTGGATTTGCTTCTTCCTTTCTAACTATGGGAGGTGCACCATACACATAAGAGGTCAATATTACACCCCTCAAACTAGATCGAATGCAAAACCAATACCCGTAGGTGCACACATGCAAAGGAAAGAGACTAGTATTGAAATAAAAAATCTTCTCCTTCCAAAGTGGTGACAACACCCTTCTATGGCCTCCAACACAAACATAGAAATTTCAAAGTCAAATGCCTAGCAATACTTACAACCATTGAAGCTCCACACAAGATCATGCCACACATCTAATAGAGAGTACTCCAATACATGTCCAAGAACATCTTCAAGTGATTTTTCTATTAATCTCAATGGGAGAAGTCTCCCACAATCCAACCCCCCTTGAAAGGAGAGAGCTGGTCCTTTATTTAGACCCGAGCCTCCATTTTCTTCCAGAAAATAAAAAAAATAAAATTGAGAGAAAGTATACTTCCTCTATAATGAATGCATAACTATAACTTTTCTAATGTTCATACTCAAGTGATGGACAACTCATCACTTTATTACAATCAACTATCTCCTAGTCAAGCATGAGGTTAACTCCCAAAGGAGTAATACATATGCAAAAGTAGACTCAAAAGTGCGACATGTGATTTTCACCATGCATGAGAGAGGATATTTCTTTAGGAAAGAGTCATGTGGAGAGAGAATGAACATAAGGTAATTCGCAATGTGCAGGATAGTCCACCTTAGTCTAGCCGCCATCTTTGAGTTACCTTGAGTCTTTAGGAAAGTGCGCCATGTGCATGAGGTATAAAGAAAAAACAAAACTCAGCGAAAGGGGAATCGCTCCTTTTAAGGAAGCTAGTCCACGTGACAAATGAGACTGGCACCATCCAATTTTATTCTTGGAAGGGAAACAATCGTGTAATGGACTCTTCCTCAGATCGCAATTTTAGAGATAAGATTGGAGATCACCCTGAATTGAAGCACAAGTTCACGGCCCCACAACTATCGTGAGAGATTGTGTTGTTGAGCATTTTGCCGCTTTCCTCTATCACTGACAAATTGTAACTTTGCTTCAAAATCTCTGGCCACGTAGGGGATTCAAAAATTCTTTCCAAACTTTAGCATTAAAAGCTTCGGCGTTTTACAACTCGGGTTAGTCTCAGACAGTCACAATCAGTGTTACAAATATTGTGTCGGCAAATATATCGTCGAGGGTCCTGTTATCACATATATAGTAGCTGGGCTACGATACATTTTTTATCAGATTCCAGTACACTATTCAGCCAGTTCCCTTACATTGAGATGCTGAGATGAGCATCTACTATAGATCACTATCAGATTTTGGACAGCATATATATTCCCCATGCCATGACTGAGTCTCAGGACACTCAGAGAGATGACCGATGTAGCTATTATGCCATTTGTACAGAGCAGTTAGTAGTGCCCAGAGTTACAGCAGTAGTTTTAGAGGACAGATGATGGTTCAGATTGATGAGCATTCAGGTATATGACTCAACAGGTATATTATGGTGTTGTGGTTATATTGCTTTTATTTCCATTTTCTTAGCATGTCTTAGCACTTAGTATCATGATTTGGCGATCATATAGATATGTGGACCTGGTTATACTATATATATATATCATACTTGTCCTTACTCAGACTTAGAAGTTCTTGGCCTATACTCATTGGTTTTACCCCCCCTAGGGAGAATAGAGGTGATCATTCCAGCCATACTTTGGCTTGCTAGTGTTAGTTTCATTACGCACTGTCTTCATCCACCCATGACTCACCTCGTTTGTTCATTACCTTGACTTACTACTTGACTAGTGGCATGGAGGACCTTTCCCCGCTGTAGCCTCTATATTGGATAAGCTTCCCTGTTTATTGTGTCTCGGCTCTGAGTTGGTGACAAAACTTACCTATGGTGAGTTGGCTTAGTCCCCCTAGTCACTAAAGATGTTGGCTAAACCTGAAACTTTTAGTGCTGCCATTAATGCAAAGTATGGAAATGAAATGTTATATCTTGTATGAAAAGCCCATTCATGCAATGTGTTTCTAAACACACATGAATGAAAGGCAAGCCAAATGAAAATGGCTATGAAATATCAAATGTATATCTTTTGTGAAATGTAAAATACCTAGGTAAACAAGTTGTCTGTGACACACCTAGAAGTGCTCAGGTAAACAAGTGCCTTAAAAACACACCTGCAGCAAGAAGCCTAAATAAATATAAATCTATGCAATGTGTTTGTAAACACACATAGATCAAAGGCTATGGAAACTCTAGGCCCAAAAAGCAATGGAACTTAAATGCTATATCAAAAATATTGCTGGCCTCTTTTGTATTATGGATTGTGCGCATCTGTGTAAGGTGAATAAACACTCTTTGAACAACTTATCCATTTGTGAGACACCGCCATTCCCTATGTTGTTGCTTATCCACTATATGCTATGGTGTGTATTCCCTTTTCCACTTCCAAAGTGTCACAGTGTAAAGTCAGTAAGTCATTCCCTCTAGCCTAGCCATGTTTTTCTCAGCCTTCACCCTTCACTAGCAAATTGATCACAACTATGAAGTGAGTATGACCTTGAAAGTCTTGTCTGAGTAATAAATAATAATTATGACTTATTATATTTGGATTTAGATCTCCAGTAATGATTACTTCTTGTTATAATTGCTAATTAAATGGATTGTAAAGCATGTTTTAACCTTGGACACCTTGCAGCAGCTTGATGACAGTTTGAGTTATATTTTGGTCATGTTGACTTTGTCAAACCTCAATTTGATCAAAAGTCAACCATAGGACATGAAGTGGCAGACCTCAGATGTTACGGATAGATGATATATGGTCTGGTACAGGTCACCATGGTGGGCTTATGCAGTGGTTTCAGGCCTATGATGATTATTTGTACTTTTCAGCACTTGTTCAGATTATTATTATTTGGTGTGTCGGATATGATGAGTATTTATTTTGGACCATGCAGAGGTGTATATGGTGTATGAGTACACATCTTAGATGGATTTGGACCTTCTGAGTCCAATGAGATAGTCTGTTTTCAGTTCCGGGCAGTTACAGTGATGATTGAACCTCAGTAGGCTATCCTAGTGCAGTTTTGGTCTATCGGAGACCTTGTCAATGCAATGATGGGATTCACTTGGTTCACCTCGGGCGCTGTGCATGGAGGGGGTGGTCCAACCACTTGTTATTACCATATTACCCCCCACCCAAACTCATTGGTGAGCTCACCTTGACAGCGCAGGCACTCCAGGAGGTAGTTTGGGCAGTTTCACGCTTCCCGAGGCAGTCCAGAAATGGTAGAAATGGCTACAAAGGAATTCGATTTGGGCTACTGAGACAAAGTTTTGGCATGAGATGATCAGTGATGATGAGTGGGATGTCTTCCACACCTTCTCCAACAGTTTCAGCTTCATTGAGACCCACATCCATCACTTATGGCATTTTCTGATGATTTTTGGAGCCTCCTAAGGCTCACGATTTGTCCATAGAGGCACGATTTGGTACTTTGATGATTATTTTATTGATATTGTGCTATGGGGATTGACCAAGGGTGTTTAAAATTACCCCCAGGACCCTCCATAAGCTAGATCTATTATTTTATCATCATGATTTGGTGGGATCCCCTCTTCTAGGGTGAGTTTCTCCACTTATTGTATTATTTTATTAGTGATCCATGTATTGTATTGTTGAGCTCATCTCAACCATTGATTAGATCTTTTGATCTTTTAATCTTAGCCACTCATTCAAAAAGTGGTTAGATTGTGGACTCTCTCCCTCCTATTTAAAGGAGAGAGCTTCTCATTGTAAAGTGGACTTTTGGCTCTGGATTATTGGAACAGAGAAATACTATTGCATCTATCTGTTGTGTTGTGGTGAATGCTTTTGGAGTTCGTTCGTTGATTCTTCCTTTGCACTGGGTTCTTGGAGATTGTCTTGCTATATTTTTGTACAACGTTTTTGCATCTATAGGTGTAGGCCGATTTGGTTTGAGGAGGACGTATTGGTAGGGGAGGACCCTCCCTACTTCTTCTTTGGATCTCTTCGTTGGTAACAGGGAGTATTACTGTCCCAGGACCTTCTATTTCATATTATCATTGCTTTTCATTTGTATTTCCTCCATTGTTGCTCAACTGAATGAAATCGCTTTCCTTGGTTGATAGGAAGAGGAGGTCGCACTTGTGGGCTAGGGCATCATTTCGGCAAGCAAATTCAATAATTTCTCATTTGATCTCTGCGGGAATCTTCCTCAACAACAAGGCATCTCATTCCAACACTCAAGTATGATCTCAAGGTAATTTATTTCTCCATGATCTATCCATTTGTCTAAATGCTTCAAACCCTTACTATTTCAAAACCCTCATTTTACAATTTTTCTGATCTAGCTTGATCCACTTGGCTTTTGGGTATAATATTTAAAACCCACCTCTACAGTATCCATGGCAATTCGGATCTGTAGTTTGGTGAGGATTGGCCATCATTTGACCTGCTTTCCAAGGCAAAGAAGCCTCTCCAAGGGAGGTCGCACTCCTTGGGAGAAGTGAGTTTGCAGGGATCTAGCACCTGGGTAGGTGAGATTCCACTTGATCTGTAGTCTACACATTCAATAATCTACCCCCAGTGTGTCACTTCAGTGATTTCTGCCTTGTGGGCCCCATTCCTCATTTTGAGGGTTGTGCCCCACTTGGGTCACTTTGTGGCATACTCCAATCTTAGATCTACTGAGATCCAGCCATTGGATTGTTCTAATCTTTTAGATCCACCTACCTCTATACTTCAACATTCCAGATCTGTAATTTGGTGGACATCTGACTCCATTTGGCCCATTTTCCAAGGCACTGATCTTTCTCCAAGCCCATTCGACTTTCCTAGATTGTTGGGTTAGCTTGTGGTTTGACCCTTGTTTTGGTTGCTTGAACCCCTTGACATTGTCATATCACTTCATCAAGCTCACTTTTGGTACTGGTTAGCCCCAATTTGGACCTTAATTACCCTGCATTGGACACGGTTCCCAAGGCAGTGGATTTTCTCACAATTGACTGGTACCCTAATCCTTGATCTCATTATAAACTTCATAAGTCACTCACATAAACATGTTGGACCAAATCTACACTGTTTAAACCCCTTGATCCAACTTATCATTTACCTTGTGACTTTATCCATAGATCTAGGGTTTACCATACACCTTACGTACTTCATCTATACTTGATTTGATCTGGTGTTTTAGTTTGATCTCTCCTGTCGGGAGTAGATCTGGGTCTCCCCCTTTGTTGTCTTGGGCTAGATAACATAAAGTGAAGATTGCCTTGATTGGCGTGACAACCATCCATTGGGAGTCGAGGCTATCTTGGTTGCACCTCTTTGGTTGCTCTTCCCTTCTGCTATCCATCTTGGATTCATCTCTAGGGGCACCTACAAGTTTGGTGATAACAGGTCCAAAAGAAATTATTGGATTTATTGGTGAAAATGTTGGCAAACATCGACAAACTTAAAAAAATACAAAAATATTCATTTTTTTCAATTTTCTAAACATCTAAAGCAACAAGAACATCAAATAAACACACTGCCACATGAATATGTAAAGAAAACTGATATATAAGATGTATAAGACATCTAGTGATACATCACACATAAAAAATGAATCGTGTCTTGGATCCTGGGTCCCCGACTCATGAATCACCAAAAAAATACAATCAATGTATCTCATATGCAATGAAATCAACTAAATAAAGTAAACTATGGATTCCCTCTACCCCTTTTACGGGCAAAGGTAATTGCTTTAATAATGGCTTTGCCTCTAGAGCTAGAAAGCCCAAGCGCTCGCGGGGGTCGTTGTTGACTATGTCGTCCTCCAGAAGTGCCTGGAAATTGATGTCCTCTAGAATAACTAGAAGAATGATGAGGTAGTAGATCCTCACCAAGTCCTCTACCATTGCTGCTGCTACCACTGCCCATATATCTGGCTCCCTCTGACTGACACTGTGGCTGTGAAATTGGTGGCTGTGAAACTGGTGGCTCCGGTGGTGGCACACTTTCAAACCCCTCATCCTCCCATACCTCACTCTCCATGTCCTGTGTATCATCCTCTAACCAATCATGGGTTTCCTCCATAATAGGTTCCTCAATCTCCACTCTCCATGCAGCAGTGGCGTCAATGGCATCCAATGAAATGGCATCCACCTCAAGTTTTTTCTCAATCCGCTTCACCCACAACCTGATATTGTAGGAGACGTACACTAGATCATTAAGGTGTTGGGTATCCAACCTGTATGAGGACCATAAATTTATTAAATTAGAATTTAGAATACATAAATTACCCATGGGACATAAATTACAAGTTATAATGAATTTATAATTTAATTTCAAATTCTCTAACCCGTTGCGCTTCTTGGTGGGTATTTTTTCAAATACACTCCAGTTGCGCTCACAACCAAAAGAGCTACATGTCTGGCTAAGGATCCGAACAACAAGCTTTTGGAGATGGGGTACTCGCCTACCATAGGTTTCCCACCAAGTATCTACAATTAATTGGAGAAACATAAGATAAGACATTGAAAATTTGAAATTTAAAACAAAGAAAGTAAAAAGATTAAATTTTGAAACAATGTGAAGCTTACTTGGAAGTTGGCATTATGTTCTTCCTGTCATTAATAGACATCTCAAACCCAAATGTTCCCATGGCCCTCCTATAGACTTCCAACTCTTTTGAAATCTCTAAATGGTCAGCTGCACTTGGCACCATCCTCTAAACACACTCAAAGAACCCATCCATTACCTCTACATCAAACCCAAAGCCATAGGAGTAAGAGAATGTAGGTTTGAGGTATAGCCCTACAGCATGAATGGGGCGATGAAGTGTATTGTTCCATCGTTGATCAATCACCTCCCATATCAATTGTTGTTTCGTTTGCCCCTCATCCCCCTTGTCCTCATAATAGGCATGGATGGCCTCTTTGGCCCTATCCATTGTTAAGTTTTTACTTGTTTAGCATAACAGCATTAAACAATATAATCACTGAAAGAAAGACAAGCACATCAATCACAAAGAACAGGAGATTTCTCTAGGGGAAACCACAAGGGAGAAAACCCCGGCAAAACTTCCTCAATATAGAATTCACCAAGTACAAGATAAAAGCCCCAGACAAAACAACTTCTCTCCTTCAACAACTGCTCTGGAGGGTGTGGGAGACATCATACTCATCATCAAAACAATTCCCATGCCATTTCCTTGCCTCAGTAGCTCAAAATGATTTCCTAGGTAGCCATTTTCACCATTTTTATGCCTCTGTAAATCCTTTGTAAAGTATAAAAACACTTGTAACTCTCTGCTGGTTCATTCGGGGCCAAATCTGACTGCACCATAATGTCCGAGAGTATGGTATAATAGTAAAAACAAGTGGTTGGACCCCATACTCCCTCTGTAGCGCCCTAGGTGAACCGAGAAGATCATCAAACTGCTCTGACAGGCCATTTTTAATGGCAAATATGCACCAGAATGATAAACCGAGGAAAATACTCACTGTAACTGCTTGGAACTGGAAACCAACTGTCTCACTGAACACAGAGAGCCCAAATCTACTAGAGGTGTGTACTCATACACCATATGGATCTTTGCATCATCATATAATATCTCAAATATGACCGAATAGATAAAAATAATAACAATCTGTAAATGATCAAATATGACAAAATACCAAATCATCATCATAAACCTGTAACCAATGCATGGAACCATTTGGTGACCTGTAATAGACCATATATCATCCATCTGTATCATCCAAGGTCTATCCACCTCATGTCCTGTAGTTGACCTTGTTAAAACTAGGTTCGACCAAGTCAGCATGACCCATAAAATGACCCAGGCTAACATCAAACTGCTGCAAGTGTTAGAGGTTAAGACATGCTTTACAAATCATTCAAGTAGCAATATAACATATAGTAATAAATTCTCTGGCGATCTAAAACCAAACATTAAATGTTTTCATATTATTATTATTACTCAGACTAGAACCTCAAGACTTATACTCACTTTATAGCTGTGATCAATTTGCTAGTGATGGGTGAAGGCTAAAAACTATAAGGCTAGGCTGAAGGATGACCACTTAGTTGACACTGTGACACTTTGGAAATGGAAAGGGGATACACACTAAAGCATATGTTGGACAAGCAGTAACACAGGGGAGGGCAATGTCTCACAAATGGGTAAGCTGTTTCAGAAGTGCTTATTCAACCTTGACAGATGCCTACAACTCACATCCAAGCTGATACAGCTCCGTGAGAATCTTTTTTAGAGCCGCCATGACTAGGTGCCCGACAAACCGTAACTCAAGACTCTTGGGGACACTTAGAATTAGTTGTCCCTTATTCCATCTCACATGATAACTCGCAAGCTAGTGAGGAATAAATCAATACAAGCGAGGCCAACAATCATTAGACATAGCATTTGTTAAGCCATTGCTTTTTAGGCCTTTGATACATTTCCATAGCCTTGCTCTGTGTGTGTTAAAAAACACATTCTTGGATTGACATTTATTAGGCTTCTTGATCCGTGTGTGTTAAGAAACACATTCTTGGATTTACATTTCATTTCACATGCCTTTCATCCACGTGTGTTAAGAAACACATTCTAGAATGGGCTTCATTTAAGATATACATTTCATTTCCATACACATTGTAATGATGGTAGCACTATCTGTTTCAGGTTTAGCCAACACAACTTAGGCAACTCAGAGCCGAGACACAATACAACAGGAAGCTCATCCAACAAAGAGACTAAAGTGGGGGAAGGTCCTCCATGCTACTAGTCAAGTAGTAAGTCAGGGTAACAACAATAACTGGAAGGTAATGGATGGGTGGAGAAAGTGAATAATGAGACCAACACTAGCAAGCCAAAAGATGGTGGGAATGATCACCTCTATTCTCCCTAAGGAGGGTAAAACCAATGAGTATAACTAGGAACTTCTAAGTCTGAGTGAGGACATAGATAAATAAATAATACAACCAAATCCATATGTCTATATGATCGCCAAATCATGACACCAAGTGCTAAGACATGCCACAAGAATGAGTATAAAAGCAATAATAATCATAATGCATGATAATACCTGCTGGGTCATATACCTGTGCATAAACAATCTGAGCCATCATTTGTCCACTAAGAACCTGCTGCTGCAACTCGGGGCAATACATACTGCTCTGTAAATGGCTAAATGGACACATCGGTCGTCAAACCTGAGTTTCCTGAGACTCACTCATGGCATAGGAATATACTGCTGTCCATAATCATAATAGTGATCCAATATAGATGCTCATCTCAAGCATCTCAATGTAAAGGACTGGCTGAAAAATGTACTGGAATCTGACAATAAAGATATGGTAGCCCAACTACTATATGTGTGATAACAGTAACAAGCCCAAGAGTCAGTAACAAGCCCAAGAGTCTCTTGGGGCTTGATTTATTGTATTTCATTTCAAGTATTTAGTACTTACTTAGTTTGCTTTCGGTTGCATTCAAGAGAGAAGGATTTGCCACCCTTGCATGGTTTTTTAAATAGCTTGGGTTTAGCATCTTTCATTTCTTATACTTACTTTTGCCCGCACCTCACAAGTGAGAAGGCTCTGCCTCCCTTGTGAAATCGCGTTGGCTTGCACTCTTTTATTTTTTGCCCACACCTTGCATGAGAAGAGGCTCTGCCCATCCATGCAAAATTGTTGAGGCTTGTAATTTATTTCCTTAAGTTTTGTTTTAAGTTATTTTGCCCGCACCTCACAAGTGAAAAGGCTCTGCCTCCTTTGTGAAATCGCATTGGCTTGTTTCGCTTTGATTATTGCTTAAAGGTTAAAAATTAACTTAAGCCCCAATTCTTGCCCAATATTCTCTCCCCTTGCCGGTTCGACCGATCTTGGGTGACAAGAAATGGCAAGGATTAGAGTTGGCTAGACTAATAGGCACTCGGAAACATATCTTCATTAGAACTGAGAAAAAGAGACTTGACCTGTGGATCTAGTGGGGTAGAGGCTGTTGGGAGCCTCGTGGGACTTTGTGTCCTCCAGTTGAGCACCCAACAAGTTTTGGGACTGACCTGCGGAGCTAGTTGAGAACCTTGTGTTCTCAGGTTGAGCACCCGACAATCTCTCTCAAATTGAAGGAGATAGTCTCTCGGGGTAGACACATAGAGTAGCTTAGTTGTTTTTTGCAAAACCTTAATCCCCTAAGTTGAAGGGAGACCTAAAATACATTAAAATTTACAAGACCACTTGCACAACATTTGTTATAATCATTTACAATTCTTTACTTCGCAAACATTTCACATTTGAGCTTAATCTTGTATACACGCCTTTGGTCCTAGATTTAATGTGTGTATTATGCATGTTAGAATGTTTGCATTGATGAACAGAATATGCATGTGAGGGGTAAGTGGCCTATGGTGTTGTACAACATTCCATTGCTACTTATCTAGAATGAAACCTCTTTGCTGACATATTGGGAGTAGTGCACGCTCTTAATAATGTTTTGGTAGAGATGGAAGGCATCTAGAAAGTTACCATATGAATACAGGATATGGATGAATGTTGTGTTGAAGCATTGGCTATGATAGTTGCATGACTGTGTGTATTTGTCATTATTAATATGTTTTGGAAACTATGAAATGTTTCTAACCATGCAGTTGAACTTGACTTGTAGGAAGTATCATTTACGATCACCTACAAATGAAGAATGGTGAGATTTTTGTAGAACAAGACTTATGAAATCAAGAAGTACAAAGCAAAGGTTCTCTCAGAAAGAGGAAGTCGACTATGACGAGATATTGCTCCAGTGACCAGACTCAGTGGTGGATATTACACCAGATAGATGGTGTAATCGAAGTAGAAGACGATATCGAGCAACCTCCAGGACTCAGGATTCTATACAGAGAATCACATGTGTGCAGATTGAAGAAGACTTTGTATGGGTTTAGTAGAAAGCAACCCTGTGTTGCAGCAGAAGCTGAATATGTAGCAGCTTGTTCAGCTTGTAGCGAAGCAGTGTGGCTTCGCAAGATGTTGGCAGGATTGATCGATGTAGAGATTGATGCTACGGATATACTCTCTGACAACCAGAGTTGCATCAAGATGACAAAGAATCCTGTGCTCCATGATAGATCGAAGCACATCGAGATCAAGTTCCACTATATCGGGGATATGGTGCAGAAGGGAGCTATAAAGCTCAAGTATGTTCCTACAGAGGAACAAGTTGCTGATGTGCTGATTAAGCCTCTGTCTCGCATAAAGTTGGAATAGTTTCGAGACAAGCTTGGTGTGGTCCAGAGGGACCTCTCTCGAAAGAGAGAATGTAGAGTTCCTATCCGTAGGGATGGATGCCTATCCAGGGGTGACGGAAGGTCAGTACTTGCCGACTGATAGAGTTCCTATCCTTAGGGATAGATGCTTGTCCAGGGGTGACAGAAGATCAGTACTTGCCGACTGATAGAGTTCCTATCCGTAGGGATGGATGCCTGTCCAGGGGTGACGGAAGATCAGTACTTGCCGACTGATAAAGTTCCTATCCTTAGGGATGGATGCCTGTCCAGGGGTGACGGAAGATCAGTACTTGCCGACTGATAGAGTTCCTATCCTTAGGGATGGATGCCTGTCCAGGGGTGACGGAAGATCAGTACTTGCCGAATGATAGAGTTCCTATCCGTAGGGATGGATGCCTGTCCAGGGGT